>OZ010593.1:6206512-6314012 GCA_963932145.1 Acanthosepion lycidas | reverse complement strand
ATTTATTTTATTTTATTGTATTTTTTCAGTTTTCGATTTTTAAGTAACGTAGTAAAGATTTGTTTTCATGTTTGCATTTTGAGATGAGCTCGGATCTTTTATTTAATAATTTATTTTGGTCTGGGAAGGTAATGATAGCTATTTTTCCTCCAAGCAAAGTTTGCAAGTTTTTGATTGGTTGTTGTAGGCTGATGATCTTTTCCTTATTTTCCAAGATATTTTTGGTGTGATGTGCGTTTTGTTTTTAATTTCCCAGATATACTCAGAAAGCATTGTACGGTTCGCATATTTACTATTTATGAAAGATGTTAGTAAATATGCGAACAGAACAATGCGATATAAACAAATTTTTACTACGTTAACAAAAACAATGATTAAAATAAATATAAAAAAATAAAAATAAATAATGACATGCAAAATAATTTAACCCAAATAAATAAACAAATAAACGTCTTCCGGCAAAATAACCGCAAAAATAGACTACCCACAATGCACCACTGACCTGTATATATAAATAGCCAAGAAAAAAAAGAAAACAAAAAAAACAGCACTCGTGGCCTGACAGTTGCATCTAGCATGAAACAGACTGTTGCCTCTAAGTGTTGACTTCAATGTTCACTTATATATTTATATATATATATATATATATATATATATATATATATATATATATATGGTGGACTCTCCTGACGTATGGAGGTCAAGCAACTCAGTTCCTAGGAACCGACAGCCAAACACAAGCACATATGATTCGATTATAGTGGTGAAGGCTTTGTGCAGAACCAACCACATTTTTTGACGGGCCGAATACAGAGAGCTGGTGCACCCAAACGACCCTCTGCAAATTTTGAATTCAGTTTTGTTCTTCTCCTAGACCAGTTGCCATCGAAGTCTATAGAACCCGATCTGTTTTGCTAATTACCCATTTTTGGATAAAGAAGAAGAAGATTCATAACTTTCCCAAGGGTATTAAAACGCAAGTGAATGCATTAGGTTGGTGCAAAAATAATGTCGTTTTCTCACATATGTTACTATGTGAGAAAACGACATTATTTTTGCACCAACCTAATAATATGATAAGTTTTGAGAAGGTTGCAATGGAAAATCTTATATTTGTCTATGTACACATGGTTCTGTTTTTGATTTTGTGGCTTCATAGAAACCACAAGAATGTAAGTCACCATAGAAAATAAACAAAAACAAAACTAAAATATGAGGCTGCACAACAGAAAAATCTATCAATAATTTAATAAAAATCTATCAATAGCCTAGTGGTCCATGAATTTTGTGACTGAGTAATTATGAGTTCAATCCCTGGGCTGGGTAGTGTAGACATTGTGAGAGGAACAAGAACAATTTACCTCCGTAGGGAAGTTCAGGTTAACATTCCCTGAAAGTTACCGGCATCAACAAAAAACTGAAGAAGGCCGGAAAGCAAGACTTCCGAAATATTGTGATAACAACAACAAAGATTAGGACAATATTTCCATTGTAAGTAATGATAACATCTCATTGCAAATTCAAACAGAAGCTATTTACTGCTTTTGTTTTAATTTTTATCTCTGTTGTTTTGAAATATCCCTCATTGTAACGACACTAGTTTTGACAGGAAAGGTGATATTTTTTTACGACGCTGAAGATATGAGCTGATAATATGTTGTATCATCTTGCAGATATGGTCCTACATATGGGAGATTTCGTAAGTAGAACATTATTAGCCTGAACAACTCTTTTCGAAGGACGAAACGCGTAACGAATGTTTTTTTTTTCAATTTTTCCATTTCAATTACCCACTATTAGTCTGATATATAAATTTGTGTATCAAGTCTTCCATACATAGGCTCTTACACACATACACACACACACACACTCATGATATATATGTATATATATATATATATATATATATATATATATATATATATGAAAGTACCTGCTGTTGTTTGCGTGTGTGTGTGAGAGAGAGAGAGAGAGAGCTAAAGAATTTATATATTGAAGCCTTTACACAAACGTACGTACGCACATATATATATATATATGTGTGTGTGTGCGTGTATGTGTGTGAAGGCTTCAGTATATAAAGATATATTTCTTATATATATATATATATATATATATATATATATATGTGTGTGTGTGTGTGTGTGTGTATGTATATATATATAGTGAGGTAAAAATCCGTTTATATATAATCAAAGTGGTTCCTAGTAATATTAAAGTATTAGAACTGATCCACAAAAAAGAGCCCGATGTATTTTATTTAATTTATACAGCACAATATATATATATATATATGTGTGTGTGTGTGCGTGCGTGTGTGTGCATGTGTTGTGTGTGTGTGTGCATGTGTTGTGTGTGTGTGTGAATCTTTGTGTGTTTGTGTGGTGTGCTTGCGGTTGTGTGTATGTGGCCTCCACCCACGTTTTCATTTCAATTAAAATAAGCGCATTATCCAACTTCGTTTTGCCTGTTTATGGACAATCTCTGACAAGTGCTGTGTAAACGTTTTTAGTCGCAAAGATTTCGATGCCAAAAGCAGTGGCGGCCATGACGAAACAATGAGACGCTTTTAACATGGACGATGTTTTCCATTTGATCGTTACCAAAACCTTTTTTTTGTTTGTTTTATAATCCGTCTTTTTATTTCTTTTCATTTTCATTCATTTGTCAAAAAGATTTTTTCTTCTTATCTTTATTTTGAACATTATCTTCCTTCGTTCTGTTTGGTTTCTTGATATTTTTGGATATTTTAGGCGTCGTTGATATTCGTTTCTCATTTTTATAGCTTTATACTCAGATTTCTTTCTTTCTTTCTTTCTTTTTAACTCTTTCGAATTCTTCAGCACTTTATTATTTTCTACGTTTCTCTTTAGTTTTTTAGACAAAAGTAAGCTTCCTTCGTAACTCTTTTCTATTCCTTTCTTTCATTCAAAGTTTTTCTATCTATCTATCTATCTATCTATCTATCTTTTTTACTTTTAAAAAGCTTTTTTGGAATTTTTCTTTTCTCTCTCTATTTTTCGCTCTCAATATATATATATATATATATATATATATATATATATATATATTATAATAATGTTACAAACGAACAAACAAGTACTCACCACAAAGATGCATTTTTTTCGATGCGAATGCATCTCGACAGGTGAGGAGCAGAGATAGTTATAAACGATTCTATTATATATATATATATATATATATATATATATATATATATATATATATATATATATATATATATATACATACAAAATCAGATTTACCCAAAGTAAGGCAGTAAAGCAACTAATACAGAAACGGTTACTACGTATCATTTGTTTTGCAATGTGTACAGAGTCTCTTTCCCTCTGATCACTCACCATAAGTGAACTTTTGCCGATAGTTTATTGCGCAAATTGCCGATCCGTTGTTTGTCTCTTCAGTCTTGTTTATGGATGATGTAATATTTGGAAGAGATGGAATAACAAATTTACACAACCAATATTTTTGGCTGGATGAGAATCCCCATGGTGCAATAAAGTCTAAACACCAGCATCAGTTTACAATTAATCTGTGGGCTAGAATTGTAGGTGACTGTCTGGTAGGTCCATATGTTCTCCCAGCAGAACAAGTCAGAGACATTACTAATGATCGAGAACCATAGAAGAAGAAGAGAAATCAGGAAGACCGTAGATAACGATTGACATTGCATTTAAAGCGAGAAGTGTGAGAAATGAAACTGTTGGCATATAACTTACGGTTAAATCTATCCAATACAACTGTAAATTGATGAAAACTTGTTACCAATCTGGTAATGCTCTTAAATTCATAAAGTCTAGGTACCATAGAGAAGAGATCATTCGAGCAGTTACCATAAAAGTTTTTTTTATAGAAAAGGCACAAAGGGGCAACTTTACGGTGAGGGGAAAGTGGCTGAAGCTGAGATGCCAGGTCAGGACCAATAATATTGCTGATTCTTCTTTGGATTTTATCAAGAATCTCCAAATATATGGCAGGGTCACCGGACCATATGCGGCAGTAATAGTCTAAGTATGGATGAATGGCAGACTTATAGATATGTAAGATAGATTCTGGAGAGAAAAATTATCCAACACGCCATAGTGAACCAACTTTCTTAGCAGTAGACCTAGCAATGGATTCAATTTTATTTTTTCTACGTGATGTCATCAGAGAATGTTAGCCCGAGAAGGCGTAACGAGTCACTCTCCTGGAGGTTAGCATCAGCCATGCTGATGGAAGGCAGAAAGGGGTCCTTCAGATGATTAATAGAGAGGAGTTTAGTTTTGGCGGTGTTAAAATTAACCATTCTTTGCCCCAGTTAACAACAGATTGCACGTCGTTTTTGACATCAGCCGCCAAGTTGACTTTATCAAACAGAGCAGATACAGTATCAGGAGTAAATGGCGTTGTCATCCTCCTAGATAGAAAATTGAATGCTGATGCCATCATAAAATTAAGAACAAAATAGGAACAATGAGCTCTGGGTGACACGTGCATTAGTACGAAAGGATCTAGAAGAGTGGCCGTTCGAGATAATTTTCATTTCGCGATTTGATAAGAAAGACTGAATCAGTTCAAAAATTCGCCCGGATACACGATAATGTTATAAAGAAATAAAGATTCACTGCCGATACTTGAGTTTGAACATAGATCACCTGTGAGCAAACACAGGCGATCCCCTTATTGAATTAAATAGACCACGTGACCATAGAGGAAACGCATATATGTAGGAAGTAGCTGGCGAGTAACGATCGTCCCTTCTACTCTATCCTCTATTATTATTCGGATCGCTATTTCTAATATATCCTCTATTATTAAACTGGTCGATATTCTCTATAATATTCACTATACTATTTCTCTATTCGGATCACTATTCGGATTACTATTCGAGCAAGTACAATGAGTGTGAGTGTTATTCGAAGGCGTCTGACACCAGTATAGTTCAACGGTGTCACTATAGTTGTATTTGAAATTACAAAGTCTCTACTACAACGAGCATTACGAAAGTGATGACGAATATTCGTTGACATTACAAAATGTCAAACGAGTGGTCGTTGACATCACAAGACATAACTTTTCAGCTTGTGAAGAATTTCCTGTTGAACGCTTTCGCGATGTCCAGTGCAACTGTTTGACCTTCATTCTTTTATAAATATTAATAGACTCTTTACGGAGTAATTGTTAATACATTAGCAGTTGACCTAGAGAAGCGAAAGCCATATTGCTTGTCTGAAAGACGTGAGATGCTTAACTAATTCAACAATAATTAGGGCCCACAGTAGTTTACCTATAAAGATTTAGAAGGCTTATAGGCCGATAGTTGGAAGGGTAAGACGGCTCATCTGAGTTCTTAAAGACCAGAACAACAGATAAGGATTTCCAACAAGCACTAAAATAAGTGGCAACGTGACATTTATTATAGAGTTTAGAGAGAACAGGAGCCAGTTCGGGAACGCACTTCTTAAGGATTATTACAGGAATGCCATCAGATCCACAGCCATTGTGGGAATCCAGATTAGAGATGATATCAGAAACCATGTGTTTATATGCATATCACTCGACAGAGACTCAGTTTTAAATGGAATAATAAGCAAGGATATTCCAGATGAATCAAGAATAGAGTTTAAAGATAATCTACGGGCGAAACATCCGCATTTTGTCAGCAGGAGGAATAGAAATTTTGCTCAGAGTTGTCAGATGCATCGGACAATGACATAACTCATTCGAGGACATGCTTATATTTATTAAGGCCATGAATAGGCGTCTGATGTGATCGCAACTGAAACACTGGTATAACCGGAAAAGAGTGATTCCTGTGGGCTATAGCGGCAGAACATGCTGGTGGGTACCACGGAGAAGACTTAGTTTTCACCTGATATTTCCGAGAAGGAATAAAAATATCTCTGCCGTCTGTGACCCAAGAAGAAATTTCACTGGTGCACTTCGAAATAGGAAGGTTAATATATATATATATATATATATATATATATATATATAATGCCATCCACAGACAGACTGTTTCGCTGTATCACAGCTCATCAGTGTGGCTAGACATCTGACTGATTTGGCATCAGAGAGTTTACCTCTGAACTGCCCGAATAAACACGCAAAAACGCGCCAATGACCGAGAGGGCTCAATTCATGGAAGAGTTTGCAGTATTAGCAATAGTAGTCATTGTTTACAAATCTGCGCTTTCTCCCAAGAGTGCTCGACCGGAATTAAATTTTCCCTGAGCGTATATAATGCCACCCACAGACAGACTGTTTCACTGTATCGCTGTAGCTAAACATCCGATTGCCTCAAGCCGGGATCGAAACCCGACTGATTTGGCATCAGTCGGGGATTTTACGCACGGTTGAGAGGAAGGTTAATTTTTACGTACTTTTTCTTCGAATAAACACGCCAATGACCGACAGGGCTCAATTCAAGGAAGAGCTTATGTGTGTGTGTATGTGTGTTTGTGTGTGTAGAATTAATACAAGTATAAATGTTGTCACTTAGCTGATCATTGTTATCTTCACCATCCCGACTCCATATTTTCATAAACGAGGGTCCGTCTATGAAAATCATCCCGTCCACTCGTCAGGGGGTATCAGCAATTGATTGTTTATACTTTTCGACTTTTCCTTTATATATGCACTTTTTCTTGGTGTAAAGGGGATTTTTTCCTTATGTGTGTGTGTGTATGTGCGTGAGCGTTCGTGCTCATGCGCTACTATGCGTGTATGTGCGTACGTGTACAATGTCATGGTTATTTCTCCTTTTCGTTTTTTTTTTCAATTTGAGAGATAGATAAGGACATTTGATAGTTTTAATTCTTCACTTATCTGTCTCTATTCCGTCTTTCAGAGGCGGGACGGATTTAAGTTAATTTTATTTCTTATTATTCTCTTGACACTGCACACTATAATTACAAAACCTGTTCCCCATAAAAGCGTTATCTTAGAGAAATATTCTACTGAACTTTTTTTTTTTTAACAAAACACAATCTTTTATATATATATATATATATATATATATATATATATATATATATATAAGAAAAAACAAAAGCGTTGGTGAAACCAAAGGAGAACGTGTAAAAAGACCTAGATAGCCTTAAACAAGATAACATCTCGAACAAGGACAGCAATAAAAGAAAAAGAGAAAAAACCTAAAGGCAGACACCTAACTACTAAGTAAATATACATATATATGTATGTATATACACGTATGTCTCTGCATATATATATATATATATATATATATATATATATATATATATATATATATATATATATATATATATATATATATATATATATATATATATATATATATATATATATATATATAGTCACACGTTACGAAATGGACAAAGTCCGATAATTATTTTAAGGCACCCTCTGTGGCCCAATCGGTTAAAGCACGTCAGGTTATATGACGGTTCTGTATAGGATACAGGTTCGATTCCTGTCGGAGGACGAATATTTTCTTTGAAAATTTCTCGGACATTCAGACCAATGAATGTTGTTTAATACTGTTTATAATAAACAGAGCATTTACTTAAATATTTGTATGTATAAAAAAGAATGTATAAACATAAAAATGTTTTAAAATATATATGTAGGTATACATACATAAATATATACTTCTATACGCTAAAAATGGCGTAATAAAAGAATTGAACAAGGCCATTATGCTTAAACACTCGGTCACGATGACTTGTAATTCTGTGCTGGTACAAACATCAACGGTTTTGAACCAGTTTTATCCATACAATTTCACTCACAACGCTTGAGTCAACTGGTTGTATGGCTTTCAGACATTCGAACCCGAGTCGTGCGATCACGCCAGGAAGATGGATCATCATTTCAACTTTGAACTGAAGAGATCAATTAGTATTTACTTCTAACGAAACAGTAATGTATACTGTATTATAAGTACTTGCTAATTATTAACTAGTATTAAAAGTACTTGCTAATTAGTCAAGGTTTTACTGGAACCTGTTTCCGTATTAAAGTTCAAGTTTACTAAAAATCTGAAGAATACTTTTTAGGTACACACTAATTCTTTTTTTTTTTTTACTTCTAATACTTCTTCTAAGGAAAATGTTTCTGTCGATGTACCGTTTTTCTTCAGGATGTTGGCAACCTAGCTCTCCACAACTTCCTATCCTTCGTAGCTCTAAGTAATAATTGTCTTTTTTCTGTTCAGTCCCTGTTATGCCATTCATTTAAGATACAATTATCAGTTAGGTTACTCGACGTTTACTCTGCTTCTCTTATATTCAATATATCCTGTGAGTATCAAATTCTCCTAGCATTCTTTCCTTGTTATCTGTCCTAGAAATGTCACCTTTTTTCTTTCTGGTCGTATGTATAAGTCTACATTTCGTTTTCATTTTCTTTAAAAACTTACTTGTTATTCACATGTTCAGTTCATGTTATTCTCAGTATCCTTCTGTAGAACCACATGTCTGTTACTTCGAGTCTCTTCTTCCTCTGTGAGGAGTGACAGTATAGGTGTTAACAAATGACTATAGAAATCATGTTGGCGGTGAATTGGATTACGAGCGTTGAATGAAATTGTTCTAAATTACTGCTGCATAATTTGAAAGCAGTCGGTATTCGGGGGGTAATTTTTTTATTAATCGAAATTTACCCCAAGCAATGTATGAACGAGTTAGAAAACAGAAAAAAAAACTGCTATGGAGCGAGAATAATAGAAGTGTAGTCTGGAAGACATTAGATAACGATTGACATTGCATTTAAATTTTTGAAGTTAAAAGTTAAGTAGAAATCTTAGAGCTGGAAGAGAGTTCCACAAGAGAGAAGTACGAGAAAATAAATTGTTAGCATAGAAGTTAGGTTTCAACTGAAAATTAATGAGAATTTGCTGCTAATCTAGTACTGAGCTTAAATTCTTAAACTCCAGGTACCATAGCGAAGAATTCATCCTGAGAATTGCCAGGAAAGTCTTTATAGAAAAGGCACAGGAAAGTGACTGAAGCCAAAACGCGAGGTCAGGATTTTATCAAGAATCTCTAAATATATAGCAGTAGCAATGGACCATATGTGTCAGTAATAAGCATGGACGAATCGTAGACTTATAGATATCTGAGATAGATTGTGGAGCAATATCATGTGATATCACCAGCCTTTCGTTACGCTGTGAGAATATTAGAACTACGTTGATTAAGTTTTCTATCTGATTTTTCTGACTGATTTTCTATCCACTTTATACAAACTACCTCCGCAATATCAATCACAGTGTTTTTATTTTTCTGCGTCACGTTATGAGAATGTTAGATCAATGTGGCCGATATTGTATCCTCTTTACATATTTTGATGATTAAACATAGGAAAATCCTCATCTTCTCTTCTTCAACTCAAGGACACATGGCACAGTGGATAAAGGTGTTGGTTAGATCCAGTGACAGAACCCAAAGAGTGTGAGTTCAATATCCGGTTAAGGCAGTGGAGAACTTTCAGAGGGAAATTAACAGGAGATAACTGATAACTGACATCCATTAGACATGGCATTAGACGTGGAACTAGAACATTCTAGCTCAGTGAGTGAAATAAAGGGTTCAGTTCGACATTCCAACCACTTGAAGAAGGCCGGAGCGCACAACGGCCGAAACGTTGTAATAAATATGGCGACAAAGATGAGGACAATAGTCCGAATAATGTAAATAATGTACATAATACCTCATCTCAGAAATATAGACAGATACTGAAAGGCCGAAAGGTTGTGATAAATATGGCGACAAAGATGAGGACAATAGTCCGAATAATGTAAATAATGTACATAATACCTCATCTCAGAAATATAGACTGATACTGATATCACAATATTCTGTGTCTTTTCCGCCACGTAGTGAGGATCTCAGACCTATGCGGATGCAGTCTCTGACCGATTTTCTATCGTCTTTATAAGTTGTGACGATTAAACGTAGCTACCGTAAACCTAGTACACCCCAGCAATACCATGCAATATCAGCATGTTTTTCTGCTTCTCCTTTACGTAGTGTGATTGTAAGATCTATGCATTTCCTTCTTCCTATATTGCATGTTTTACCAGATCTGAGGAAATTGCCTTTGCGTCAAAACCTCGAGATCTCATTTCAATAGGATGCTTAATTATTATTCTTATCAAGTCTACCCCATTCTTCTGGCATTTCTTTCATGTTTTTCTTCTTCTTCTGTTTCATGGACATAGTCGACATAAAGCACAAAAGGCCTGCAAAAATTATATGTAAACATATCAGTTAACCCAACGCCGTAGATATTTTCTTGATTTAACCGACCGGATGGCACGGGGAGAATGTTGAACAGTTAACGCGCAGAGGCGATACGACGTTGCAAATTAACTAAGACTCTTTTATCTTCATAAGCATCAAACAATGATGTACATTGTAATAAAAATATGCCTAAGAATGTTCCTGTCTTTCACAATATTGATTTTTGCCAGTGTGAAAGCTAAAATTACAATAGAATTTTTACATTATTTATAACCCCGGCAAGAATTTGAAGCACCTAGTCGTGTCTGCATTTGTAACAGAACTAGCAAATCTTCCCCCCATATATATATATATATATATAAAACAGCATTTACCCACCAGGATTTTGAATCCGTCCTCCAGGAATAGCCAACTGACTAACAGTTCTGGTTCTGCTATTGCTGAACATTTAATAAATAGAAGGAAATATGTGGAAAATTTTAGTGGCGACCGATTTATAATTTTATCTAGGTCCCACTCCACATTTCACCTCAAGGTTCTAGAGTCCTTGCATATCAGATCCCGTGAGCTTTCCCTTTGTAAACAGAGGGAATGCTTGCTGCGTCTGAATATTATTGGACTCGAGTTTCTTGAAATTCATAATTTTTTTCCCCCATTCCATTACATTCGTTAATTAAAAAATAATTTACACGCTTTTTTAAATTCCCAGAATAAATGAACTTGATAAGTCCTGGGACGAAACCGGTTGTTTTTATTTTAGCTTTTAAAAAATGCCTTATAAATATTGTCTTTTCCTATCTATTATATATATATATATATATATATATATATATATATATATATATATATATATATATATATATATATATATATATATATCACGTTTTGGTTTCTTCTAATATTCAACAACTGCTTGAAGTATCGCTGTCATGTTTCATTTGAAAACATGCTCGCACTTCTCGCTTGTGGAACTGTTTTTCGGCTCCATGCTTTCGAGCCGACTTTAATCTTCAAAAATTTAAATGTAATTGTCAATCGTTATCTACTATCCTCCTGATTCTTTTTTTTTTTTCTCTTTCTGCTCATTATTAATGTTTCTGTTGCTAATTCCTCCCCACCCTGTAACCTTTTGTGTTTTAGTGGCTTTATTGCCTTGCTTGGTGTGATAACGATTTTTTTTTTAAAAAGACAATAAATAGGAGGATAGAAGAGAAGAAAAGAAAAGGAATGAAGAAGAAATAGAAGAAAAAGAAAGAAAGAAAGAGAAGAAAGAAAGAAAGAGAAGAAGAAAGGAAAAGGAAAACGAGGTCTCATCAATTTACAGTTGAAACCTAACTTCTTTGCTAATAGTTTCTTTTCTCGCACTTCTCACTTGTGGAACTCTCTTCTGGCGCCATGTTTTCCAGTCAACTTTAATCTGCAAAAATTTAAATCTTGAGATCTACTTTCTTCCTGATTACTTTTTTCTCTTCCCGCTCGTTATTAATGTTTCTATTTCTAAGTCTTCCACACCCTGTAACCCCTTGTGTCTTAGTGGCTTTGTTGCCTTGCATGAGGTGATACTGATTAAAAAAAGAAACAAAAATGTATTAACAATAAGTGTACAAGTGTAGAATAAAAATTTTGTATTAAAAAATGTTAATAGAAAATTACGGTATTATAAAATGGCTTTCATTATAAAAATATGGAAAAAACGATGTTATCATAAAAATACTGCATTATAAAAATATGGAAAAAACGATGTTATCATAAAAATACTGCATTATAAAAATATGGAAAAAACGATGTTATCATAAAAATACTGCATTATAAAAATATGGAAAAAACGATGTTATCATAAAAATACTGCATTATAAAAATATGGAAAAAACGATGTTATCATAAAAATACTGCATTATAAAAATATGGAAAAAACGATGTTATCATAAAAATACTGCATTATAAAAATATGGAAAAAACGATGTTATCATAAAAATACTGCATTATAAAAATATGGAAAAAACGATGTTATCATAAAAATACTGCATTATAAAAATATGGAAAAAACGATGTTATCATAAAAATACTGCATTATAAAAATATGGAAAAAACGATGTTATCATAAAAATACTGCATTATAAAAATATGGAAAAAACGATGTTATCATAAAAATACTGCATTATAAAAATATGGAAAAAACGATGTTATCATAAAAATACTGCATTATAAAAATATGGAAAAAACGATGTTATCATAAAAATACTGCATTATAAAAATATGGAAAAAACGATGTTATCATAAAAATACTGCATTATAAAAATATGGAAAAAACGATGTTATCATAAAAATACTGCATTATAAAAATATGGAAAAAACGATGTTATCATAAAAATACTGCATTATAAAAATATGGAAAAAACGATGTTATCATAAAAATACTGCATTATAAAAATATGGAAAAAACGATGTTATCATAAAAATACTGCATTATAAAAATATGGAAAAAACGATGTTATCATAAAAATACTGCATTATAAAAATTTTGCATTATAAAATATGGGACAAAAACAATGTTAGTTTAAAATTACGATATTGGAAAAAGTTTGGTATTATAAAATTATAGTATAAAAATTCTTGTATTATAAAACATGGATATAAAAATATTATAAAATAATTTACATTATAAAAAAAATATAATATAAAGACTTTCTATTATAAAAATATCGTGTAAATGAGTATGATTATAGAATAAATGCATTCTATAACTTTTCTCTAGAAACAATGTTGTCTTAAAAACATTACTATTAAAATGTAAGGCATTATAGAAACGTTTTCTTTTACGAAAATATAGTATAACAATTTAATTTATAATAAAATTATTGTATTATAAAACATGTACATATTTATTTCTATTTCCGAAAAGAAATAAAATTTTTTTTTTAACTTACCGTTAATAAAATTAAAACTGCTTTTCTCACGAATTATTATAACATTTTAAATGAGAATATATCTTTGAATTTGTAGAGAAAAGGCTGGTGTTCTTATTGTAGTATTTATTCTCGATATAAAACATAAATTTCATTAGGAAATCTTTTCCAAATTTTCCCTGGGTAGATTCTGACTAAACCATCCGATAAAGAACTACAAAATATCGTTCTTTAAGAAATTACCAGAGCTGGACAGCGATCCTTTGATCGTTGAATAACGAAATTGTCATTTTTGTTGTCGATTTGACTTTGAAAATCATCAAAGATAGGCACCGTTAATCAAAAAGTTAATGTCCTTAACTAAAAGATTAACTTCGTAAACCGTTGTGCTTTCAAAATGTTACGGAGGTTTCTGTCTATATTTCTGAGATGAGGTATTATGTACATTATTTACATTATTCGGTCTATTGTCCTCATCTTTGTCGCCATATTTATTACAACGTTTCGGCCGTTGTATGCTCTGGCCTTCTTCAGTATCTGCCTATATTTCTGAGATGAGGTATTATGTACACTATTTTCATTATTCGGACTATTGTCCTCATCTTTGTCATCATATTTATTGCAACGTTTCAGCCGTTGTATGCTCCGGACTTCTTCAGTATCTGTCTAGATTTCTGAGATGAATTAGTATGTACACTATTTACATTATTCGGACAATTGTCCTCATCTTTCTTGCCATATTTATTAGAACGTTTCGGCCGTCGTACGCCCCGGCCTTCTTCAGTATCTGCCTATATTTCTGAGATGAGGTATTATGTATACTATTTTCATTATTCGGACTATTGTCCTCATCTTTGTCACCAAATTTATTGCAACGTTTCAGCCGTTGTATGCTCCGAACTTCTTCAGGTGGTTGGAATGTCAAACTGAAACCTTTATTTCGCTCGTTGAGGTAGACTGTTCTAGTTCCACGTGGCATGTTTAATGGATGTCAGTTATCAGTTATCTCCTGCTTAATTCCCCTCTCCAAGTTCTCCACCGCCTTAACCAGGTATTGAACTCACACTCTTTGGGTCCTGTCACTGGATCTAACCAACGCCTTTATCCACTGTGCTATGTGTCCTTGAATAATAATGTAAATAGTGTAACGGAAGTTATCGATAAACCATTAACGTTAAGTTCTGAACTTATTCCTGCTAAGGTCTAGTGGTACTGTCAGTTTTAACTTCGACGACATCAACAGATTCAAGTTCTTGAGATTTAATGGTGATCTTCAAAGTTGGCTTGGGTTTTGAATCGTTGCCGAAAATGTTAGCTTCGTTAACTAAAGCGATTAACGGTTTGTTTCCCAGCTCTGAAAATTCCACTCATGGTACTGGTAATATTAGACGTTTCCTTATAAGGAAACATTCGACATTCATTGACCAAACAGTTAGCGTTATTGTCGCTTGAAATTTATAAAATCTTTCCCTTAAAACAGTTTTGCAGGAAAGCAGGTTTCTCGAGCCCACTTTTATCAAACTTTCTATTATTGATGAGAGTTTCCTTACTAACCTTTTGTTTAAGGTAATGTGAAAAGTCAACACCATATTTCCCATTCTAGTCATCGATTTGATGATGAAAGTCGTCAACTAATGCGGTTTCTGTTTTTTGGTAAAGGTCTTTGTGATTATGTAACGCCAATCTATGAGATCTGATTAATGACAATCCTCTTCAAGGCCCAAGGCGTTTATTCTTTGGAATCCATTTTTAATCATTAATCTGTAAAAGCGGATGATGATAGTTGATAGCTTACAGATTTCTAAACGAGGTGAACACTGTGCATGACATCCATTTGAGAGTAAAGGTCGAAGGATTTAAAATCAGCCCAGGTCTTTTGTATAGATTTAATTATTTTTGTAACCTCCTTTCTCGCTTGGGGAAAGGTAATAATAGTAATTGGGCCTGGGGCTTCATTTGAAAAATCTCATTTACAGTAATGTAGAAATTAGAGTCGATGAAAGGTTCTCATTTTCCAGTCCGTGGTAAGAAGTCAGCAAGAATACTGAGTAAAGTCCTGGAGATGTGTGGAAATCTGTTGCCACTCGAGCCTCAGTAACTTCGCCTGTAATAACAAAAATGATACCCTTTTTAAGACTTCATCATTTGTTAAATCCTTTGTCGGTAATAGCTTGCAAAAGAATTTATAAAACATTTATGAATTGGGTAGTATTACGCTATAGTTATTGGAATAGATGGGATGTTTTTGAACAGATTAGTATAACTCTTGATTCTAGAAAGAATATAAACTATTTCAAGGCAACATTATTAAACATTAACACACAGCATCCAATCTTTGAACGACGGGTATTAGTGGTCTATTGGTCGAGTAATTATTACGAGATTTTTATAATTAATCTTGTGTTTTATAGTGGGTATTAATGGGTCGATGAAATCAGCAAGAAAGCATAGGAAAGGGCTGGGCTTTTTAAAGAAAATTGTTGTTGCCCCAACTAGAACCAAAGCCACAAGATACGACTATGGTAAAATGCATTAAATAGTACGAAGAGGAGGAGGAGGAGGAGGAGGAGGAGGAGGAGAAAATAAAGCAATAATGACGATTTTCTTAACAATGTGTTCACGATGTCCTCGCAGTAGTCTGTGACTCCGTTAAGACGTGGAAAACGGTAAAACGATATGGTCTTTAATATTTGACATATGCCTCGTGAGTGAAGAGAGAATATCAGGTGTCATCATCTAACTGCAAATGTAAGGGCTAAACATCCTGGGAGAGTGACGATTGGGCCCGTGTCTTTTTTTGTTTGTTTGTTTCTTTATCTATCTATCTATCTATCTATCTATCTATCTATCTATCTATCTATCTATCTATGCTTTATTTGGTCAATTTATTTTTGTAGTTGGATGCTTTCAAAGCTAAAAATGTATCTTTATGTTATTTATAAAATAGTTCTTCTTCCACCTTTTCTTCTTCTTCTTCTTCTTCTTCCACCTTTTCTTCTTCTTCTTCTTCTTCTTCTTCTTCTTCTTCTTTCAAAGCTAGTTAAGTCATTCTCATTCGCATATTGTCACCAATATACCACAAATACTCGTAACCAATACGTATATACCATACACAATTAATTTAAAAAAATAGGAAATGGTTTCAGTGTCTTGAAAGCCCGTAACATAAAATAAAAAACTACATTCAGTCTCGCGATGAATCTCGCTTGTATGTCATCTTAGGCGTGACGTCATCACAAAAGAATTTACCAATATTTAAAGATTGAAAAAGCGAATAGTTTACAGATTTTTTTTTCCGGATCTTCAGAATGATCAGAAGTAAGGACAAAAGCACTAAATCCCAAAGGTTTTTAAATCTGCGTGCGTTATTGCACTAGTTATAGCTGAATGCTGGCTTTCTTTCCATAAAACTGACAACCTTTTCAATAGCTTTTTCAATTTCAGTCCAGGTTTCATTACAATCATGTTGTTTTTTATTTTCTTGTTCATTGTGAAAGTTCAAACGCTGGAGAATATTTTCTTTGGAAGACTTTATATCATACAATGTTGACTTTCCTATACTGAACTCAGCTATTAGTTGCAATGAACTTTCACCAGCGTCTAGTTGTTCAATATTTCTATAACTAAATTGGTATTGACCAAAAGATGTATGTTCTAGTTTTAATGTATATGTCTATCTTTATGATAAATTCAACGGATTTCAGTTTAACATATATATTTTTTTTAATTATAAATATTGCAAATCTGGTCTTTCTTCTATGTTCAGATTTTGAAATAAAATAGCAAGATGAATCAGAAATGTTATTGGTCCTGTTTTGGAATTTCGACTTCAATCTTTTTAGGTTAGTGCAACATCTTACATTTGAAATATCTAGATGGAACCATAAGTTCTATGCTAAAGGGTTTTTCTCTCACACATCTCACTTGTGGAAGTGCCTTCTGGCTTCTCGCTTTCCAGCAAGATTTGATCTTCAAAATTTAAATGAAATGTCAATAGTTGTCGTCAGTCTTCTTAATTCTTCTTCTTTTATTATCCTCTCTCCTTAATAGTAGTTTTTTCTCATATTCCCTAACAGTCAATAACCCCTTGCGTCCTAGTGGCTTTATTGCCTTTGATCTTCAAACATTTAAATGCAATGTCAATTGTTATCTTCTGTCTTTTTAATTCTTCTTTTATTGTCCTCTCTCCTTAATAGTAGTTTTTTCATGTTCTCTAACACTCATTTATCCCTTGCATCCTAGTGGCTTTATTGCCTTTGATTTTCAAACATTTAAATGAAATGTCAATCATTAACTTCTGTCTTCTTAATTCCTGTTCTTTAATTGTTCTCTCTCCTTAATAGAGTTTTTTTTTCTCATATTGGTTCCCAATCAGTAACGCTTTATGTTTTTATGGCATCATTGCTGAAATGTCCCTTTAAAGTAATTGTTGAAAATTCGTTGTAATGGCTGTTAAACGACTCTTTCCTACTGATGTTTCTCAATAATTTTCTCTAATTATATATATTATAATAAAAAGAAAGAACAGTAGGATAGAGAAAATTATTAAGAAACCTAATGCTAATATCTTGAATAAACACTTAGACCAAAACCAAAGAAATTTACACAGTATAAAAATAAAAAGAGATGATAAACAAAAATTATGTAACTGTAGAAATCCTCATAACTGTCCTCTACAAAATAAATGTCGCACGGAATCATTAGTATACCAATGCAATATCTCATTTATTGAGAATCCCGAAAACATTAAAATCTGTATAGGTTGCACAAGCCATGAGTTCAAAAAGGGATTCAATCAATATCAAAGTTCATTTAGGATAAATAAATACCGAAATCAGACGTCCTTATCAAACTATTTCTAGCACTTAAAAGAAACCAATAAAACACCGACAGTAAAGTGGAAATTAATAAGAAAAGCTAGAATATATAGATCATTAAATGACCTATGTCCTTCATGCTTACATGAGAAACTATATATTACTAAGTTTATAAAAATAAAAATTTACTGAACCAAAGAAATGAAATAGCTATTCTTTGCCGACATTGTCAAAAATTTTCCTTAAATAATATTTAAATATAATAAAATAAAGAAAAAAAAGAAAAAAAGAAAAATGGGAGCTGGTAATATACATACATATATTTGATATGTAATAATAATTTTTAAATAATTTAAGTAATTCTATTACATTTATTTGTTTTAGAAAGAAATATAGTCTTTTAGTAATTAAAAGTAAAAATAATATTTTAAAATTGTAGTTCAATATAACGTATTCTGACCCCCCCCCCTTTTAGAAAGAATCTTCATCTATACAAGTACGAATTTAACGGAAAACAATGCTGTCAAACTTTTTCTCGTTGATAAAAAAAACAAAATAACAAAAAAAAACCCCAAAAAAAACAACAAAAAACAGACATGCATTGAACGGATGTAAAAATTCATTGAAAAATGCAACCCTAACCTATCTAAACTTAACCTCTTTTTCGAACGTAACTCATAATTCATACAATAATAGTTAATAAAAATGAACACGCTACCGCCCATGTCTGAATGATTGGATTTCTCTGTATCCCTGGAAAAAAATTATGAGTTGTATGTGCGTTTAAAACTCAGTTAATTTAAAAGTAAGTTATTCCAAAATTCGCATGAAGATGAAACAGAACTAATGCTTTTAATTTAATTATATAATTAAATTTCAAGTTTTAGCTTCGGTTTTTGAAACATGGTAATTCCTGTGTAGCGAAGAAACCATATTTTAAATCAGTTAATTTATAATATATATATATATATATATATATATATATATATATATATATATATATGTGTGTGTGTGTGTGTGTGCTTTGAAACATTCTACTGTGAAATTGCTTTTCAAAGTACACAAATATGTTCCTTTTCATGACAATAATAATAATAATAATAATAAAACCCTGTGCCATGTGTCCTCAAGTATAAAGGATAAAGGCGTTAGTTAGATCCAGTGACATGACCCAAAGAGTTCAATACCTGGTTAAGGCAGTGGAGAACTTGGAGAGGGGGGAATTAAGCAGGAGATAACTGATAACTGACATGACATGTGGAACTAGAACAGTTTACCCCAGTGAGCGAAATGAAGAGTTCAGTTCGACATTCCAACGACCTGAAGAAGGCCGGAGCATACAACGACCGAAACGTAATAAATATGGCGACAAAGATGAGGACAATAGTCCGAATAATATAAATAGTGTACATAATACCTCATCTCAGAAATATAGACATATAATAAAAAACAATTTTTGTCTTAGACCAAACGGTCACAAACTATAATTATTACTGTTAAGGATACAGCCATATAACAGAAATGATGCAGATATCTCCATTCTTTGTGATGAAAATAAACGTTTTTCGTTAAAATCTTCCTCTGTGTCCTATACGTATATATAGCAGATTTCAAGTGTATAACTGGTCATTCGTTTCCGAATATTCCCGCCTGTTAGTAACCCATTGTAATATTATAGCCTTGTTTGGGTAGCATTATTTAAAAAAAATCTTATTTGATATCTTGAACTTTTCATAGATTTAATACTTTCAGATATAAAAGATATCGCCACGGTGTATAAGATATAAACTTAAAGACACTAGGAAGTTATTGAGAGATGTGACCACGGCATTGTGTGGTCGTATGGGTGTGGTTGTATATTCACAACTGACCAGTTAAGCAGTCCCCATCCACATATCTGGGTGGAAAGCTGGAGAAGTACTCAATCATGTGATAGCGTGTCTTGAGCAAGTTGAGCCTATATCTATCTATCTATCTATCTATCTATCTATCTATCTATCTATCTACCCTACATAAAATTGCATGCACAATTTTATACATCTATATAAAACAGAAGATGCCTGTATGTGTCTGGGGGGGGGATCCGTCTCTGTGTGTGTCTGGGGGGGGGTCCGTCTCTCTGTGTGTGTCTATGCTATTTATGGACGCCCAGATTTCTCGACCGATTTCGATGAAATTGTGCACACATATTGCAAATTTACTAAATCGGTTAAGACCAACTTTGCAATCTCCAGGCACCCGGATTTGACAGAAAAATCGATGAAACTGAAGGTGGGTACGACTTTTTGGAAAAACAAAGGCAACGTTACACGCAAACCAAATTTTTACTGGATGAGCTGATGTTCTTTGCACTTGATGCAAAACATCAGCTCATGTTACGAGGTTTATGTACAGTGCTTGATAGATTTCCTGCGACATTGGCTTCACACAAAAAATGCAAAAAAAAAATGTGAAAAAATCAGGTTTTTCATACTACTTAAAATAAAAACTTGAGTAATTTCCTCATCTTTTATCCAGTTTTCCTCAAACATGTTGCAAAAAATTTGCCATCATGCAAGAAATGAGATGAGTGTGGTTTTCATTCTGTTTACTTCCCCGCGTATAACGAAAAACCACATAAAAAAAAAACTGTTCAAAAAGTCTGTTTTTCAGCCATAATTCCTTGGTTTCTCATCCGAAGCTTTCCATATTTGCCATGTAAATTACACATGACACACAAATTGCCTCGCGTGAATGTTTGATTTGAATTATTTCAGTTAAATGGACGAAATCTGCGACAAACCAGGTCCAAAATCGGCTCTTGTCATTTATCCAATAGTTTCTTCATATGATTCCATCTTAAATTGGCAGTCAAACAATCTTTGATGCAAAGATTGTTTGAGAAGGATTATTGAAGCGTTAAAAGGGAAAAATTTTCTAAGTACTTCTTATTAAGCCCAGTTTTACAGTAAACGTGTGAAGAAGGCGGGGCGGTGGTGTTTATGCATTTGCATTTGAATCAAACTCTGACGCTTCATCCCTGTTTTTGCATGATTATTAGATTTGTTAACAATGCCATACTATTTGAAAGTTATTACGGCCATAGGAAATTTACTGAATATCTAAAACATTGAAAGAATTTAAACACGAGCATCACGAACAATTAAACATTTGCGAAGGACATACCGTAAAAGAGATAAGATGGAGGAGTAGCAGGGACGCAGGCATACATTTCTAGACAGGAGTGCAAGTATACGGCGGGGTGCAGTTATAAAATTGCAGTCATGTACACCCAGGCAACGTCGGGTACCTCGGCTAGTTAATTATATATAGTTTTATCTCCATTTTTTCACTCTGTGTGTGTCATTTAATAAAACGCATGTGTGTTTAATCTATCACACTATGTGTATATCTATCTATATATCTATCTGATATAAAAATGTATGCACAATGGTATATATTCATTATATATATATATATATATATATATATATATATATATATATATATATATATATATATATATATATAAGGTTTGCCTTCATTTTGATATCATTCTGTGCGTGTCTTTTAATAAAACGCATGTGTGTTTCATATTAGAGATTATATTCCAGATCTGTCATCCACACTTCGCTCCCAGACAGGTTGCAGTCCTGGGTGGAGCGTTTATTCCAGAAGATAATCTTTGAGGGTGAGGTCGCCATATTCCTTGCAAGCAACCACCGAAGTCCAACAACATTACCACTGATCCTGCCACCATTACTAGAGCTCAGTTACACCAAACCTTCCACATCGAACACCCCATAGAAAAGGCACGTACGTGCGTACGCTCACGCACAGTGAGTGAGTGAAAGAGAGAGAGAGAGAGAGAGAGAGAGAGAGAGAGAGAGAGAGAGAGAGAGAGAGAGAGAGTTGTTTTATTTAGTCCAAAGCAACGTGTCTAAATTCATTTACACAGGATACAATAATAAAATAATTCGTAGAAAGATATTTCATGTTCCGACTTTTCGATTGTGTTTAAATTTCTGATAAGATTTATTTTTGGTCGTATTATCTTTTGTTATTTAAAACCTTTGCAGTTTTTTTTAATTGCTCTTTTTTTTTCTCTCGTTCAAAATATAATATTTTTTGTACCATCGCACGAAATAGTCAATGTGGGCAGCATATGCGGTGCAGTTTATTCGCCAAACTAGCAAGATCATCTGACGTGTTCTGGGCTATTATATAAGTCTCGTTTACACACGATGTTAAAAAAAAATATATGACGGAAATATTGAAGTAAATCTGAAATTGATCTTTTCGCTATATTCTGTGTGTGTTTGTAGGACGTCTAATATACATACATACATACATGCATACATACATACATACATATATATATATATATATATATATATATATATATATATATATATATATATATATATATATATATATATAATATCAGTGGATAATACACACACACATATATGTATATACATATATATATATATATATATAATATATAAATATATATATAGGTACCTCCACTATTTCGGCAAAAATTTTCTATATTTAAGTTTAAAATGAATTTTTTACAACGAAAAAACATTTTTGAAGATTTCATTTTAGCTTTAATTGAAAGTTTAATAATTAAATTTACGATTTCTATTAATTAAACAATTCTGGTGTATTTCAGATAGAAACTATATTGTCAAATTAATTTCAAATTTTTAAATTTTCTTAAAAACGGCCATTTTCTTAATTTTAAGAAATTTGTAAACAAACACAAATTTATCGATTTTGAAAATATTCAAAAAAATTTCTGACACATTATTTTAGTAAAATTAAAAAATTTAAAGTTAAAGTAATCTGATTTGAAAGAAATCTTTCTTACTTATAGCGTAAAAGAATAATATACAACCAATTATTAACGATCGATCCTGTTAATCTGACCCAACTATTGATGGATTGTTGACTGACGAAGCGATGACAGCTACTACGGATTACCATAAATGACATAATTTTTAAAAGTCTGAGTTTTAAAAAAAATTATTCTATTTGAGTATGACCCACACTAATGGAAATACAATACATAAAATAAAATTATTTAGTGAAATAGTAAATGAAAAAAAGAAAAATTATTTTAAAATTTAAAGTTTACACTTAAAGTTGAACGGAAAATAAGAAATGTTATGAAAAGGCCACGTAAAGGGACAAAACCCTTAAATCACGTGACCTTGTAATAATACTGACAATTTCAGTATATCATACACGGAAATAAGGAATGTATTAATTAAAAAAATACAACATAAAAAATTATTTTTAAAAAAAGTAGCTCAACTAAATTTATTAAACTTAGCAATTTTGGATTCGTAATTTTTTTTCTACTCAATTACTACATCATATCGAGGAACCCTCCTAATACAGAGCTTTACACGATGTTAAACTATTATAAATTATTATAATTAAAAATTTCTTAAAAAACGAAAAAATTCTTGTAAAAATTAATTATTCATCAGAAAAAATTATTTCTTCAGACAATAATGTCCTTAATATTAATTATTTACAAAAACAATTAAGAGCTTTTCTAATTAAGTAATATCATAGTTTTATTGGATTCATTATTTTTCAATTCAGACAAGATTTTCAGTTAAATAGCTCAAATTTGAAAAAAAAAGTAGGTTATTTACCATCTCCAAAGACTCCTTCTTTTAACAAAAAAAAAAAAAAATCTCAGAAGCCAAAAAGGTTTTGGGCAAAATTTCATGAAATTAAATAAGTGGGGGGTAACATATTTAAAAAAAAAAAACTTTACCAAAATTTTCTAAAAACAAAATATTGCAAAAATAATTTCATTCATTTGTGAATAAGTCCTGAAAATTTCATTAAGATCGGACAATTATTTGATTTTTACAAGAATTTCCAAATCAATATGTTTTCAACGGGAAAAAAGCGCAAAAAAAAAACTGTTATTTTAACGTCACCGCGATGACGTAAAAAAAAGAAGACTTTAACCAAAATTTCGAACGTGTTAGAAAATAATAAAAAATATCAAAAAATAATTAAAAAATACTTTTTTCTTTCATCTTAATAATAACATAAGCATTTTGACGATAATACTTTATTTTCTTTAAGTTTGTGGCATTTTTCGTTTACGCTATGCTGTTTTTCCGTGAAAACAGTGGACATGGCTATATATATACATACTCATACATATACATATAAAAGTTTACAAGAATTTGTGGGTCTGATGAATTGGATCGTAATTACGATTCTAGTGTAATAAATTATAACCATGGAATATTAGTGTTTGAGTCTTATATATATATATATATATATTTAATGAAAAACAGACCCCTTTAAAGTACCATTATCCTGATGATCCGGAGTCCTTTAAAAGGATTTTGGTGAAATAAATTATTGTAATGGTACTTTAAAGTGGTCTGTTTTTCATTAAATATTAGCTCTGGATTCACATTGAGCTCTCAGGATTTCATCCTCCTTGGAATTACCCATACGGTTTACCAAGTTCTTCGTACTTAAATATATATATATATATATATATATATATATATATATATATATATATATATATATAGTACAGGTAATCGATCTGTTGGTATATAGTCCGTGTGGTTCCTAGTAATATTAATTATTAAAACTGATCCACAGAGAGTTCGATGCTTTTATTTTAACAGAGCATATGTATTTTTACAGCAGTAATTTTTTTTTTACTGTAATACACACACACACATATATATATATTTATTAAAGACATTTTTATGTTTAACGTTCTTTTTATAGATACAAGTATTTAAGTAAATGCTCTGTTTATAATAAACAGTATTAAATAACATTTACCGGCCGGAATGTCCGAGAAATTTTCATAGAAAATATTCGTCCTTGGACAGGATTCGAACCTGCATCCTATATGGAACCATCATTTAACCTGACGTGCCTAACCGCTCGGCCGCAAAGGATCGTTTGGTTGGCAAGGTCGAATTTACTGCTTATAAACTTCAATCTTACTTTGATACGCCATGTCGCTGTTGACTTCAATGTTCACTTTTATATTTATATTTACATACGCTCTGTCTCTGATATTGAGCACTGTATCCAATAAATATAGCACACCCTTAAACTATATATATATATATATATATATATATATATATATATATATATATATATATATATATATTTGGTGGACTCTACTGTCGTATTCATCGTATAAGGGTCAAACATCTTTGTTCCTAGGAACTGACAGCCAGACACCAGCACATATGATTTCATTATAGTGGTAAAGGCTTTATGCAGAACCAACCACACTTTTTGAAGGGCCGAATAGAGTACCACAAGATCCCCGAACGACCCTCCTAAGGTTTTGAATTCTCCTAGACCAGTTGCCATCCAATCTGCCCTGCTATTTACCCATAGCTGGAGGGAGAAGAAGAGAATTCACACCTTTCGTAAGTGAATGTAATGGATTCGACTGGAATTCGAACTCGGCTCTCCATTTCCTCAATCCAAGACGCTATCCATTACGTCACCGTGCCTCCTCCTCTCTTGTCTGTCTGTCTGTCTGTCTCTCTCTCTATATATATATGTCTATTTAGGAAGCATATCTTCATTCAAACATGTTTCATTGAATAATATATACATATTATATCTGTTTATTTTTATACTGATCCTTTCCGATTCTCTAATCAGTTCTATCTATCTATCTATCTATCTATCTATCTATCTATCTATCTATCTATCTATCTATCTATCTATCTATCTATATAATAGCTGGCCATTCGTAATCGAGTATACCCGTCTACTAATCCTATTACAAACGCTAGCTCAGGCACATTTGTGTTTGATCAACACCCACAAAGCCAACCTGTGGTTTATATTGCAACTATGTTGAGCAGACCTTAGTTACAGTTTCTGGGAGACAGCGTATTAACTAGCGTGATCAAATATTTGAACAAGGCCAGCATGCTCAAGCCCTCGGCCACGATGACTTGTGACTTTGTTCTAACAGGGCTATCGACGGCCCTCATGAGTTCCGTCTACCCAATTTCACACACAAGACTTGGGCCAACCTATGGTATGGTTTTTAGGCACTAATAAATAAAAAAAGTAAGAAAGAAACATATATATCCATACACACACATATACGTATATACACACGCATGCATATGCAAATATTATATAATTATATAACGTATAAATTATAGTTAAAATATATATTGTATATATTGGGAGCTATATATATATATATATATATATATATATATATATATATATATGTGTGTGTGTGTGTGTGTGTGTATGTGTGTGTGTTTTTATGTATAAATGTGTACATGTATATTTATGTGCATTTAATATAATAGTATGGTATAAATATTTAAATTTTACCACAGTCAGTTTTTCAGTCAGCACCTGGCGATTGCATCGTGCATGAAACTCAGATTTGGGCCACAGGTTGGCAGCACGAAGGACAGAGGCAAAAGCGAATAATCTATAGTCAGGAGATCAGGGATTAGGGGATATAACAAACAGATAAAGTACAACGATAGACAGGCAATGAACATCCATGCCCTGGAGGCAAATACCACGTGCAGGAAGAACGGGTAGACGCCTACTCAGGAAAAAGTGTTTAGCAGTCATCAGATATAAAGGATTGATCAAAGTGAGACGTAATGTATATTTACGTTTGTGTAATATGAAAGACTGTCTTTTATTCGGCTCTAAAAATCAAACGCATTTCTTGAAGTATGGGATGCCAGTAGTCAAAATGGAGAATCAAAGACAACAAAAGATGAAAGGCCGGAAATATCAACTTGAAGATATAATAGTAATACTTCCGGTTTGGAATGCGTTTCATTGAAGGTAGGATTACTATTGAATAATTGGGATGGTTAAGACGGGAGTGACAAATCTGTAATTAGCAAAAATAATTCTGAGAATAGACAACGATAGATAGATAGATAGATAATGAACAGGCTGAAATAAATAGATAGATGGATAGATAATAAACAGAATGAGATAGATAGATAGATAAACAGAATGAGATAGATAAATAGATAATGTACCATCTAAGAAAAAAAGGATAAGATAGATATGAATAGAATGAAATATACATACATACATATACATACATACATACATACATATATATATATATATATATATATATATATATATATATATGTATATGTATGCATATGAATAAAATAAGAAATATAGATATGAATAGAATGTGATAGTAGATAGATAAAAATGAAGAGAATGAGAAAGATAGATATGAATAGAATTATATATATATATATATATATATATATATATATATATATATATATATATATATATGTATGTGTGTGTGTGTGTGTATGTGCAAATATATAGAAAAATAGGAAAGAACCGTTAGGTTAGTAATCAAAAGGTCTTTAGTATTTTTGTTTTTATTTTTAAAAAACAGTGCTCCATACAGAAGTAGAGCCTAAATTATAATTATTTTTTAAAAATATGATTCCTTAGCTACATAAGAGTTCTCATGTTTCAAAAATAGAAGCTAAAAATCCAGCTCTGTTTCATCCTCAAGCGAATTTTGGATTAACTAATCTTGAAATTTACGGAGCTTGAAAAGCATAAAGATTCGTAATATTAATTACATGAAAACAGTGAAACCAATGATTGCAATAAGCGGCGAAAGGGTGAACATATTGCATCAACTAATTCTGTTCATATGAATAAAATTAGATAGATAAGAATAGAATGAAATAGATAGGTATGAATAGAATAGGATAGAGACATAGATATAAATAAATTGAGATAGATAGATATGAATAGAATTAGATAGATAGATAGATGGATGGATAGATAGATAGATAGATAGATAGATAGATAGATAGATAGATAGATAGATAGATAGGAGAATTTGAAGAGCGTGGAACCACCTCTTAATTGCTGGGTTTCCCAGGTCTACCCTGATCCTAGGTGGTTACACCTGTTAGAGTCCCAGCCATGGGCAAATAGTTAAACCCAAACTTGGGTAAAACGTGTAAAAATGGCTTTTATTACCAGCAATACATATTTGTAAAAAATTATTACCAGCAATACATTTTTGACAAAAAATATTACCAATAATACATTTTTTGGAAAAAATATCACCAGCAATAAAAATCTTGTCGGTATTAAATAACCCATTGAGATTGATATGCCATTAAACAAACCAAACCAAACCAAACCGAAGATAAGGTATCGTCTGCCTTCTTGAATTCTATTCCTTTATCATCCTTTCCCTCACTTCTCCCTAAAGTCTTCTCGTTCTCTTTCACTCCCTGTAATTCCATGCATCTTAGTGACATTATTGCCTCACTGAAGATGAAATGATTAAAAGAAAAACGAAAGCTAGGTCTACTATTCTTATTTGAAAGTAAAAATATCCCATTTCTTAACGAGGAATAAAAACTCAGACTTCGCCCATTGAATTAGAAAAATTGTCTACTCAATACAAGGCCTAAGAGCCACTCAAGGTAGAGGGTTATTCAATGAGGTTATTTTAGCGTGTAAGAGGAAGAACTACAAAGTGCATATTATGAGGATATGTTAGATAACGGATGACCCTAGACTTGAAGATCCTGTTAGGTTCATTACATTCACTTATGTGCAAATACCATTGGGAAAAGGTATGAATCGATCTCATTCTCAGCTATGGGCAAGTAGCAGGAGACTGGATCCTATAGGCTTGGTTAGCAACTGTTCTAGGATAAGGACAACTCTGAATTCAAAACCGTATCTAGCCCTGACAAAGCACATAATACGCAGCTAAAGAAAGCACCTTGGAATTTGCATTGGTTCAGTGATACAGACTAAAGTCTGCCAAATAAAAAAAAAAAAAGATCAAAGAAGCATCCTCTCGGGAGTCTGTTCCACAAAGTAACAGTTCTTGGGAAGAAGCTGTTTGATTGGAACTTTCTTCTTATGAATGCAATACGAAGAGAACGAGGATGATTCGACCTTGTGGAAGTGGCATGGCGAATCTAAGGGTCTGAACTGGTGTTAGTAAGGTACTAAAGTTCCTCTGAACATTTGCCATGAAAATAGCGACAAATGCTTCAACCATAGAGTTCTATGAGCAAGTGCATTATTATTATTTTATTTTCATTGGTAATCTCTGTTTTGCATATGTGTTTATTTGATCGGTCTTAGTGCTTAAGTTGA
The DNA here is from genome assembly GCA_963932145.1 of Acanthosepion lycidas. NCBI lineage: Eukaryota > Metazoa > Mollusca > Cephalopoda > Sepiida > Sepiidae > Acanthosepion > Acanthosepion lycidas. The sequence goes on along the minus strand of OZ010593.1, from coordinate 6,284,885 downwards.
CTTTCTTCTTCACCGACTTTCTCCTTTCGGCTTTGAAGTTGAATGAAAATGGAAGCTAGCGAGAAGTTAAGTCGGAGGAGTGAGAATTACATCACATTCTCCAGATTTCGAGAATCAAAAGGAAGCGGGTGTTTCTAATTTCTACTTATTATCAAAGAGGTAATTGTCAGGGATCTCTTTGTTTCGGCTCGGAACGCAGTGTGGCTTAGTGGTTCATTTACGTCACCCTGCTGACGACAGGAGACAGTAAGGCGGGAACGAAGACGGCGACAAAGTGACAGGCTGACAGAAAAAAGAGTAGGCGTGATATATATATATATATATATATATATATATATATATATATAAATGGTGGTACTCGCTTGGAAAAAACCTTGGGTATTTCGACTTGTAGTTGAACAAACCAATACCCAAGGAAAAATGAGGAATAAAAAAAGAAAGAAACAAAAACATAAAACTAAGTCGAAAACAATCGTCCAGAGTTCAAGCTCAAAGTCCAAAGAAAACAAGCCTCCAAAACGAGCACAGGAAACTACGTAAAGTGCTCAATACACGAAGCAGAGCAAACCTATATATTAGGTTGGTGCAAAAATAATGACGTAATAATGTCGTTTTTTGACGTATTTTTAACGTCAAAAAACGACATTATTACGTCATTATTTTTGCACCTACCTAATATATATATATATATATATATATATATATATATATATATATATATATAAAAGTGAACATAGAAGTCAACACTTAGAGGCGACAGTCTGTTTCATGCTATATGCAATCGTCAGGCCACGTGTGCTGTTATTTTTCTCGGCTATTTATATATATACATATATATACTTAGTTCATTCTAAGTATTATTTTGGCGGGAACAGTTTTTAATTGATTATCTTTATTTGGGATTGGTTTGTTTATTTATTTACTTGGATGAATTTAGGTTAATTTATTTTACTTGTATATTTTCTCTTTTCGGTTTTCGATTTTTAAGTAACATAGTATTTTTTTATGTTTTATTTCTATTTTTTTTTTTTGTTATTTTGTTATTTTTGCTTATTAGTATATTTATTTGTTATTCACGTGTTTGAGTGTTCCTAAGTTTTTGCATATTCTCAGCATCGGAAGCTCTCCTGGCCGCCATTTGATTTGGGTTTTCATTTGTACGGGGATTTTTTTCCTCGATGTAGCCTTGGTCCTCTGTTGGCGGAGATTTCATTTCATGCGATAGGCAACAATAAACTACAGAAGAACTTAATGTTTAAATATTGCATTAATATTTAAGCTTACCTTTCAAAAGTTCAACGATAATTCTTCTGCAGCCGCTTAATTTAAAGACAATCTGATGTACGTAGGTCCTTACTTTTAGTACAAACAATTATTTTTATTTCATAGGTGACTTTCGTTGGACTGCGCAATTAATTTCGATTATTCTCAAATTTATTTTGAAGTTATAAAAAATGTTATCGTACAAAAAATTTGTCGTAAAAAAATCACACAAAAGTAGCCGAAAATAATCGCATTGATTGAAAACTTTGGAATCCAAAAATTTCTGTAACATGAACTATTTAAAGTTATAGAATTGTGTCCCTTTAATTGAAAAACGTGTGATACAATGATATTCGCATTATATATATGTATGTGCGTGTGTGTTGTGTAGGTGTGTATAAGATTAAGATAAATAAAAGTTTGTCACTTAGCTGATTCATCTTACCTTCAACGCCCCGACTTTAAAATTTCGTAGACGTACCTGTCCATCCACTCTTCAGGGGATCTCAGTATTTTACTGCTTATATTTTTCATTTTTTTCTTTTTATACACTTATCATTGGGGCAAGTTTTTTTTCTCGAATTTTTGTGCTTTATATATATATATATATATATACACTCAGAGAGAGAGAGAGAGAGAGAGAGAGAGAGAGAGAGAGAGAGAGAGAGAGAGAGAGAGAGTCCGCCAAAAAATGTATACACTTTTTAGGAAATCAAAAATTTGTATATATATATTGAAGACATTTTTTTATGTTTAACATTCTTTTTATATATACAAGTATTTAAGTAAATGCTCTGTTTATAATAAACAGTATTAAATAACATTTACCGGCCTGAATGTCCGAGAAATTTTCATAGAAAATATTCGTCCATTGACAGGAATCGAACTTGCATCCTCTACGGAACCGTCATTTAGCTTGACGTGCCTAACCTTCCCAGTTGTCTAATCAATTGTATGACGCCCTTCATATTTGCATAAAACGATTGGACAATGTTGGGGAATCTCTGAGGACAACCGATCCTGTCGAGTATCTTGAACCAACCGCCCCTGCTCACAAGATTGAATGCTTTTGTCAGGTCGATGACGGCAATGTACAGTGGTTGTCTCTCTTTTCGGCATTTCTCTTGTAGTTGTCGAAGGAAGAAGATCATGTCAATCGCGGAATGCTCCGACTTGGAACAACACTGGGATTAGGGATATTCCTTTTTCAGCGAGCTTCTTTAGTCTGCCGAGGACCACGCGGACAAAGACATTCGCGACGATGTTCAACAGGGAGATTCATCTGTAATTGTTGCAATCGCTTCAGTCACCCTAATTCTTATAGAGGGTGACATGGAGTTTCTCATATCCTTTGGCACCGTTCCATTCTCCCAGCATTGACAGAGTAGACTCACCATGTCGTCAAGTAGAACACCTTTTGCGAACTTGATAGCCTCTAGTGAAATGCCATCCAGTCTTGGCCACTTTCCTGTGGGTAACTTATCAATGACTCTGCACTACTGTGTCTACTGCATTATCCGCGATACTGCTTTCCCAGGAGTACAGTTTCGAGTAGTGCTTCACCTGCTTCTCTACCTGTTTATCTGTGTGCTTGATAATCTCGGCTGTCCGGGATTTCAGCGTTTGTTTGGACCGATGACTTTAATATTTTGGTTGTAAATTCTTAAGAACAACAAAAGAACGTCTTATTGTGGGCATGTTTATCCATGTTTGCCAAAAGACTATATGGGAACATAAATTGTAATCAGCGCTTTATAAAACGATAATCATTGCCGAAGAGTGATGGTAGTTAAAAAGAGCGATGCCATAGGAAAAAGCTTCCTTTTGACATTACGCCTTATTGCAGGTACGTTTATCCATGTTTGCCTAAAGTAACTACATGGGAACATAACCAAAACCAGGAATACAATCTGTGCAAGAAGAATGCATTTCAGTGGCAATTGCTGGGGAAGTAAGAAAGAAGTTATTAATCAGATATGGAATACCAAATTTTGGTGAAAGATCAAGAAGTAAACCAGCAAGAACCAAAATTAATCTTGTGAATAAACAATCTTATAAAAAAATATATTTTTATTGCAAATTCCCAAGAACAAAACAAAATGAATCAATTCACTTTCATTATATGTTTACGTTTTATTCCATTTCTGATCATCGCTTTTTAAAATAATAAACATTAGTGTAGTGTAAAAATAGTTAAAATAAAAACGGTGTTATGGGAAAAACCGTCCTTTTAACACTACGTCTTATTGTGGGCACGTTTATCCATGTTTACCAAACACATGCTCTCTCGCTCTCAATATTTTTGTTTTAAATTCTTAAGAACAATAAAAGAAATGTATAAATTCACTTCCATCATACGTTTAGGCTTTATTCCAATTCTAATAATGCTTTTTAAAAGTTAACATTGGTGAAAAGTGAAAAGCGGTGTTATTGGAAAAACCGTCCCTTTGACGTCTTTTTTGCGGGCACGTTTATCCATGTTTACCAAACAAATGTTCTCTCTCTTTCTCTGTCTCGCTGTGTTAACGCGTATGTGTATTTCAATAAATATCTATTATTATCTATATTTAATTAAAAGCATGTGTCTGATTGATTAGAGTGTTAACGTTTCGACTAAAATACCTGGATTTGAATCGCATCATGGTCGATTTGTCAAGAAGATAACATTGAACTCGGACTGGAAAAGCGTGACCCTGGCCTTGTTGAGTGGATTTGGGTAGATAACTCTGTTCAGTTGGTAGCATATAATCACAAGGCATCGTGACCGAGGTTATGAACGCACTAGCCTCATCTATCTACAGATCACGCCAGCTTATGTGTTCTAACCCAGAAACTAATTAAAATCTGCCTAGCATAATCGCAGTATAAACTATAGGTTGGCTCTGTGATTGCTGAAAAAGCACAAATGTGCCAGAGCAGGTGTCTGCAAAAAGGATTAGCTATCCACACCAAGAGATGTGCATAATCGGAAATGCATAACCAGCCATTATTATTATTATTATTATTATTATTATTATTATTATTATTGTATGCATTGCGGTAAATGTTGTCTTGTTTCCTTTTAGATGAAGAAGAGGCCCGAAACAACAGATAATGTGGCTCTACAGAAAATGGTAATTTGAAAAACAGTCATACGTAAAATCAAGAAGAGATAGTTTAAATCCCAGAGATACTTTACGAGGAAAGACGGCTTGGAAAACTCATAACTCTCAGAGAAAAAATTACCTAATGGGGTTTTGAGAATGGATCAAAAGTTTGGTAATCCGTATGGATAATCCCAAGGAGGATGTAATCAAGAGAGCACAATGTAAAACCAGAGCGAATATTAATTTAATTAAAATTAAAAACAGACAGCCTTAAGGGGGCCATTGATTATATTTTATTTCCCCAGGAAGGTATTTTTTCCTTGTTCCTCGGATCACATTTCCAGGATATATATATATATATATATATATATATATATATATATATATATATATATATATATATATAGAGAGAGAGAGAGAGAGAGAGAGAGAGAGAGAGAAAGGGAATATATTGAAGAGGAACAAAAGTTTTAGTATATTCGTGTTTCAAGTACTATCGAGCGTCAATTAAACATAATTATTAGCTGTTATTCTCAGATAAAGAGGAATACATTACCTGCCAGAGTGATTCGGGTGGGAAAGCCGAATACTGCACTGAAATATCCACCGAGGCACGTTCTTCAAGTATTGATTTTAATTACTAAAACAATACGTCCTGGGTATGACGATAAACTACACCAGCAAGCCTTCTACTTGAGGGGTTTTGAGGAGCTTGGAACTACCTCTTAATTGTTGTTATTTTCAGGTCCACTCTGACCCGGGTTGGTAGCACCTGTTAGGGTTCCAACTGTGGGAAAATATTTAAAGCCCAAACTGGGATCAAAAAACTATGAAAGTATAAAAATATATATATAGTAAGAATACCAGCAATACATTTTCATAATAAAACATTACCAGCAATGCATTTTTTAAAATTACCAGCAATACATTTTTATAAAAGAAATTACTAATGCTCCCAAGAAAATTACATTTCGGTATTAAATGACCCATAAATATGTTGATATGCCGCTAAACAAATAAACAATACAAAGTATTACAAAACAAAGGCATCCTTTTTCTTCGTTCTTTCCTTTCGCTGTAGGTCATTCGGAAAAATGGGCGAACAAAAACACACTCTGGCGTATGTAGTAATCCGTTTCGGTGGGACTAATTTAGATCGCATATCATGAGAAAATTATCCTGTTGACGGCAAACGCTTCGATTCGCTACATTTGGAGATAAATGCAAAAAATGAAGTCGGTTTTTCACATGAGATTAAAACCTTTCTAGACACCAGGGATATCATAACAATTATAGTGTTTTTTTTTTTGGGTTAAACTTTAATTTGGACTCATTCAGATTGTACAGCTTTACTCTAAATATGTCAGTTCCACTATCCAGTTGCTTAGCAAAAGTTGTTAGCTTATTTCTAGAATAAGTAGGAATATAGGAAAACATAATACTTATAATAATAATTACTTATGTAATTGTGTTTTTGAACCAAGGTTATTGGCAATTTATCGCGGAATTTCTGTTTAAAATTTTAAGCATTTCACCCAAAGAAAGGCGGGATTGCCACTAGTACGCAAGCGGTTACAGAGTGGAAGCAAGAGTAAAGAGGAGCTTTTGAGGAAAGGATATAGAGGAGGACGGGGATCAGGATCAACGCACCAGAAGATGTCGATTGACATTACATTTGAATATTTGAAGATTATAGCCATCAGCGAAGGAAGTAGGAAGAAGGTAGTTCCACAGTCGGGAAGTGCGAGAGAAGAAGCTGTTGGTGTAGAAGAGATGGTTACATTTAACTCTTTCGACAGTGAAAGGGTGGGACCGAGATGGCAACCTAGTAGCACGCTTAAATTTATGCAGATGGGGTACCAGTGAAAGTAGCTTGTCAGAGCAGATGGCATCAAAATATTTGTAGAAAAGACAGAGGGAAGCCACATCACGTCTATGAGAAAGTGACTAGACGAGATCAGGATCTATCAGATTGCATACCCGTATCTGGATTTTGTCGAGGACCTCGAGATGAACAGCGTCAGCACCAGACCATATATGGCAACATTATTCAATGCAAAGACGAATGATAGATCTGTAGATTTGAAGGATGGACTCAGATGAGAAAAACCTTCTGGCGCGACACAGAGAACCAACTTTCCTTGCAGTAGATAAAGCTATTGATTCAATGTAGTTGTTCCACCTCAGGTCACTGAAAACGTGACACCAAGAATCCACATGAGAACTATTGGCGTCATTTTTGTTGTTCTCAACACAACTTTTTGACCATTATGTCCTCCGGCCTTCATCAGCTTCTTGTCGATCCGGGCAGACGTGAGGGAATTTCGAAATTAATCATTTTTCAATCTATGGAACTAAATTGAAGTCATTTTAAAGAGGGCGAACAATTACTAGTCAATACTAAATAAGAACTAGACAAGATATCCCAAGACATTTTGATCATTAAATGTGTGTCATCTCTCATGATTTTGAGGACATGTTCTACTTAGACCGACGTGGACTATATTCATTACACGTTATATCAAATTCGGTGTTGACATTTTCAGGGAGATTAAGCTTAAGGTACATCGCATCGCTTTTGGCCACTTCTTTAGCCAATTTCCAACGGGATTTGTTTTTAGGTGTTGTTAATTTCTTTTCATCTTTGTCTGTTTAGGATGCAGTTTTTGAGTTGTTTGAAAAGTAGTATCGTTTATTACGAGCTTTGCGTATTGAAGAGGCTGGAATTCGAGTTGGAGTCTTTCTATTTTTAAAAAGACCTTCAACACAAAGTTTCTGCTGCTGAATAAGGTGAGATTTATACTGGATGGCAGATGTTTTATGCAAAGGCCCTCTCTCATAGCAAGATGTTTTCGGCAACGGGACCTATATAGGATGATCATGTTATCAACTAGAATCTTCTTTAAGGGTTATTGCAAATTGTGGGTGGCTAAGTGTTTTTATAGCACTTTGGTCAGATATGTAACACATGAGGCGTCTACTCAAGTAACACACACACACACACACACACACACACACATATATATATATATATAACAAAACTGCGTGTTTTTTTTTTATTAAAGCCGCCAGTCTCTGCTGAACTCGAAACTAGTCCACAGCGAGCAAATCTCCTTTATCCTCTCCAGCAGCTAAGCATACGCTCAAGCCGATAAAACTAAGACCAGACTCATACATCATATCACCGATCATTGCAAAAGTTTGTGAGCTAGTGGAGAGAGTCAAGGAGGTTTCCTACGTGTGAAGTTGTTTCGAGTCCAGCTGAGAATGGCAGCTTTAATAAAAAACAAAAAAACAAAAAATAAATAAAAAAATAAAAAAAGACAAAACACGCAGTTTTGTTCATTCTTTCCGAAGACGCCTGCCTAGTAGTAGTAGTAGTAGTAGTGTATACATATATATATATATATATATATATATATATATATATATATATATATATATGAGAAATCCCTATATATATAAAAGAATGAACACTTATAAAAGATATATATATATATATATATATATATATATATATATGGATGTCGGCCGAGAAAGATGGTTTATAAATCAGTCGCGCAAGATATTGTTATCAAATTTGATACTTTCTGGGTGTTCTATGAACGTTGTAGAAAAGTTTTCTTTGTTCAACAATGATCTACTTATTTAGGTATCTCGGTGTATCTTTGATCCACAATCAAAGTACTTAAGCATACCGTCATTTGTCGAGTTTGCGGGGGTGGGTTGGTGGTGGGGGGGTGCTTGACTTATGGAATCCAAAGATAACAGAAACGAAAGTGAACAGAATATTGAAATAACAAAGATTATAACAACATTCAGACAAGCGCCATTTACCTCCTGGATTACTGGCGCCCTCTATCTGAAGACACACACGCATGCGCGCACACACACACGCACACACACACGCACACACATACACACATACACACGCACACGCACACACACACACACACACACACACACACACACACACACACACACACACACACACAAAGAAACACACATGAACGAAATTTAACTGCTCATTGTTGTATCCATTAAAGAAGAAATTCATTTAAGAAAAGATTGATTGTCCGTCAATAAGTCTGTAGTCTTAAAAAGCATTTTTATACAATTCAATTTTTTCTAACATTTCTTTTATTTATTTTTATTTTTATGTTTTTTTTACGGCATATCAAACTCAATGGGTTATTTAATGTCGACAAAATGTTTATTTCTGCTAATATTTTTCTTCAAAAATATATAGCTAGTAATATCTTTTTTTCAAAAAAGTAATGTTGCTAATAGTTTTTTTCTTCAAAAATGTTTTGCTGGTAATAAATTTTTTTTACAAAGTATTTCTTGTAGTAAAACCTATTTTTACACTTTCATAGTGTTTTGACCCTTGTTTGGGGGCTAACTATTTACCCATAGATAGGACCCTAACAAGTGCTACCACCCCGGATCAGAGTGAACCTGGGAACAACAGCAATTAAGAGGTGGTTTTACGCTCCTCAAAACTTCCTGATCAGAGGCCTTGCTGTTGGACGTAGTTTATCGTCTTACCTAGGACGCGAATGTAGTTTATCGTCATACCCAGGACGCGAATGTAGTTTATCGTCTTATCCAGGGCGTGTCTAACATCTAGAGATGAGGAATCGTCATTATAGCTTCATCTACCGCAAGGAAAGTTGGTTCACTGTGTTGTGCCAGAATGTTTTTCTCGGCTGAGTTTATCCTTCATATCTCCAAAACTACCATTCATCTTTGCATTGAATACTGTTGTCATATATGGTCTTGTGCACCTTTCGTTCATCTCGATGTGTTGGGCAAAATCCAGAAACGGATATGCAATCTGATAGATCATGATCTGGCATCTCGTCTATACAATGTGATATGTCCTAATCTGGCATCTCGTCTACATTCACTCTCTCACAGACGTGACGTGGCTTCCCTCTGTGTTTTTCTACAATTATTTTCATGGCAACTGCTGTTACGAGCTACTTACCCTAACTGCATGAATTTAAGCGTGCTGCTAGGTTGGCATTTCGGTCCCACCCTTTCACTGTCGAAGCAGTTAAATGCAACCACCTCTTCTACTCCAACAACTTTTTCTCTTGCACTTCCCGACAGTGAAACTCCCTTCCTCTTACTTGCTTCCCTGATAGCCATAATCTTCAAATATTCAAATCTAATGTCAATCGACATTTTCTGATGCTTTGATCCTGATCCCCGTCCTTTTCTTTATCTTTTCCTTAATCCTCCTTTTTTACTTTTGATCTCACTCTCTGTAACTTCTTGCGTGCTAATTTCACACCATCTCTGGCTTGGGGTGAAATGCTTAAAAAATAGATAAAAAAAACAAAACCCATGGCAGTATCCTATGGGATGTGCGCGTAATGTGACGGATATAGTAATTGCTGGGCTGATTTTTCTTTCCGTCTTTTGACCAAGTTCGTTGGAAACGTTAACCCATGAAGACGCACTGAGTCTCTTTCATGGAGTTTAGCATCAGCCATGAGGAAGGAAAGCAAAAAAGTTTCTCTTAGAAAATTAAAATAAAGCAGTTTCACTTTGGAATCGTTAAAATCTACAAACCCTAGCTAACAACTGATTGTAGGTCATTTAAAAAACAAAATTGAAAATAGACATTTAGCAACAGGTTTTTGGTTATTTTATTTTAAGTCACTTGCCAATTTGATCTTATCGATCCGATCAGACATACCCTTAAGGTATGAGTCAATGGCTGTGTCGTTAGTATAGATACCGAGTTGAGAATTGATGACATCCGAAACTTCGTTGATAAAAGTCAAGAACAACGTAGCTCTAAGGGGAAACCGGCATTAACGCAAAAAGATCTAGAAGAGTGGCCGTTCTAGAAAACCTCCATTTCGCGAATTGATAAGAAAGATTGAATCAAATCAAAAATTCCTCTAGAAATATTATAACATTTCAACTAGTGAAGAAGATGGGCATAACAATTCCTGACACATGCCTTCAATATTAAAAACGACAGCCCGAACTTCATTATTTTTATCTAAAGCTTTATAGACTCTTTCAGCAATAACCGTTAATACATCGGCTGTTGACCTTGATAAGTGAAAGCCTTATTGCTTGTGTGAAAAAAGGCTCTACGAAGTGAGATGCTTGACCAGTTCAATTCTCATTAGAGCGTCTAGTACTTTGCTAAAAAGAGGTAGAAGCTTAATAGGCCGGTAGTTAAAACGATAGGACTTTTCGCTAGATTTCTTAAAGACTGAAACGGCAGAAGAGAATTTCCAACAGCCAGGAGGGAAAGAAGCTGCAAATCATTTATTGTAGAGTTTATTGAGAAAAGGAGCCAATTCATTAGCACATTTTTTAAGGACTATTGCAGGGATAGCATCTAGTCTACATTATTTGCGGAAACCCAGTTTAGAGATGATAGAAATTATGAACAGACTTATATGCATATCGCACAATAGACCCACTTCTAAGTGGAAAGTCAGGCAAAGACATTTCAGATGAATCAAGAGTAGATTTGGAAGAGAATTTACGAGCAAAATTTTCCAATTTATTAGCATTTAACACACAATTCCAAAGTCATCAGTCCTTGTGAGAAACAAACTTGTCAGAGGCTATACGCTGTCTCATGTCAGCAAACAAAGACTTCATCTTCTTTCAGGACGTTTACTATTATCACGAGCAGACAGAAAGAATACTGCTCCTTTACAATCTCTCGAGTTTGCTGAATCTTCTAGTCGGTGGCTGAAGTTGACGAGTGTCCTGCTCCTTCTTCGTTTGCCACTCTTGCCTGGCTACATCTCTACCCACTCATACACACTTCGTCGCGATAGTGCACTGTCACCGTATACTGTTAAAAACCTCTGATGAATTTCAACACCTGAATTACCTTCAGACCAAAGAATTTCAATCACTACTCGTCGTGCACACTGCTAGCGGAGCGGTCATGTTACACTGTAACAGCAGCAAGAAGACTGGCGTGATCAAGCTCAAACTTCAAGTTCCTGACCACAATAGTACCAACTATAAGCACGCATGAGCAGAAGGCAGTTTGACAAACCTAAAGTTATGTTGAGGTTATGGTGCAGATACTATTTAACTTCGTGAAATGGCCACTGGAAACAGGAACAAAGCAGTAGGGCCAGACGGAATTGTAAAAGGAGATGATGGAAGCTTTACGTGATTACGATATTAACAAAATTACAGGCATTTTAAATGATATATACGATAATGGCGTTATACCGGAAGATCTTTGTTGTCCGGAGTTTCATAAGAAGTCAGCTACAATCGATTTCAAAATCGATCCAACATTCAGCCTAACGAGGCACATAATAAAACTTGTGATTGGCATTCTGGTGAATAGAGCGGGCAGCAGAATAAGATCGGAAATAGGACAACTGCAGTTTCATTAAGGGAACTGGACTAAGGAACGTGATATCTATGCTCAGAATGATAACTGATAAAAAAAATACAGAAGCTAGTCTGTCTATCTGTCTGTCTGTCTATCTATCTATCTATCTATCTATCTATCTATCTATCTTAGTTTGTTCACTATCTATTAGGTTGGTGCAAAAATAATATCGTTTTTTGACGTTAAAAAATACGTCAAAAAACGATATTATTTTTGCAGCAACCTAATATCTATCTATCTATCTATCTATCTATCTATCTATCTATCTATCTATTTCATTCTGTACATCTATCTATCTATCTATCTATTTCATTCTGTACATCTATCTATCTATCTATCTATCTATTTCATTCTGTGCATCTATCTATCTATCTATCTATCTATCTATCTATCTCATTCGATTCATAATCTATCTATCTATCTATCTATCTATCTATCTATCTATCTATCTCATTCGATTCATAATCTATCTATCTATCTATCTATCTATCTATCTATCTATCTATCTATCTATGTCTCTTCATATCTATCTCTTCGTGATGAACTGTTTTGGTGATAGAGAAAATGTTGCATACAGATAACTTATCCATACGCACGCACGAACAAACACACACAGACACATAAATATTTCCATACACCACAACCACACCACGTGTTATTCTTGTCAGAACGCTCATTGGCATGAGTAATTTTCCTCACCTGGCTCTCCCATTCCCCCTAAGTGTCCAGTTGGCCATATTTCATCCTCTCGTCATCGCCTAGTAAAGGATCGTCGACTTAAAGAGTCACTTTCCAAAGAATCACGCCTTTATCTCACTTTGTTATCTATCTATCTATCTATCTATCTATCTATCTATCTATCTATCTCATTCTGTGCATCTATCTATCTATCTATCTATCTATCTATCTATCTATCTATCTATCTATCTATCTATCTATTGGTAAAAGGATTTTATTAAATGTGAAGAGCTGCTGAAAAGTATCGCGGGAAAAAAATAATAAGTAAAAAACGGACTGTTCAAGGAGTGAGAATGAAAATAAACAAAGAGGAAGAAGAAGAAAGGTGAATAAAAAGAAGAAGTAGAAGAAATAGGTGGCTAAGAAAAATAAATAAATAAAAAGGAGAAGAAAACCCTTCCTTAGCCATAAACACGAACGCGTGTACGTTTAAGTACATAAACACTGTCCGGACAACAAAAGGTTAGACTTTTAACAATGATACATTTTTTCGGTGTGTTAGGATTCGTAATATTTCAGTCATTGTTCGACGCGTTTGTATATCTGCATTGTTCACACGCACTTTGTCTGTATTAAAGGGCATCGGATACTTGCATTGTAAAGTCATTATCTTGGCCTCATATATCTCGGCTCAAGGAACACAAGCCAATTGGAAACGATAACGCGAAAAAATATAAGAGTTTCAGAATGAAAATTTCATTCCGTTCTATATTGATTATCATTTCTTTCTTTCTTTCTTTCTTTCTTTCTTCTTTTCTTTCTTTCTTTCTTTCTTTCTTTCTTCATCTCGCGTTTTTTCTCTCTCTCTCTCACTTTCTTATGGTCTTACTTTCTTTTCGCTCTGTCTTTTTCACTCCCACTTTCTCTGTATTTTTTTATCCTGGTCACACTCGCTTTCTCTCTTTCTCCCTTTCTCTATGTCTCTCGCTTCCCCTCCCTCACATTCTCTTTCGCGTATCTCCACCCTCTACCATTTCCTGTCGCTGCTTTTTCTCTCTTTCTTTTTATCACTCTATTGCTTTCCCCCTCTCTCTTTTTCTTTGGATTTTTCATTCTGTGCTGTTACTTTTTTCATTCGATGTCTCTGTGTCACATTCTCTTTCTGCCTTTTTCTCTCCTACATGATCTTTCTTTCTTTTTTATCCTCATCATGCGTTTCTCTCTCTCTCTCTCTCTCTCTCTCTCTCTCTTTCCTTCTCTTTTTCTAGGTCTTACTTTCTTTACCACTATTACTTTATGTGTCGTCTTCTCTCGTTTTTCTGACTCTCACTTTCTCTCTTTCTCTTTTTCTCTATATCTCTCGCTTTCTCTCCGTCACGCTCTTTTCTCCACCCTCCGTCATTTCCTCGTTGACAATTTTGGGTTTTTCTCTCATTCCCTTTTTCTCATTCGCTGTCTCTATATCACTTTCTCTTTCCACCCTTTTCCCTCTCCCACGTTCTCTTTCTTTCTCAATTTCTTTTTTAAACCTCTCTCTTGTTTCTTTCTTTCTTTCTTTCTTTCTTTCTTTCTTTCTTTCTTTCTTTCTTTCTTTCTTTCTTTCTTTCAGACTCAAAAGGAATCAGCCAAGCGAAGGTAAAAATCGAAATCAATATGTTTGTACCGTTGTCGAGACAGACCTCCCGACATCTGGGCTCCCTGGAGACAGTTGATCGTAACTTGCACTAGAAATGTTAGTCGTGAAATCTTACCGGTCTCTGACTGAAGTTTGCGCGGATAAATTCTAGTTCAACTCGTAAAAGCACTTGCTTTACGCCCGGATAACTTTGTCAATGCCATCGGCTCTTCCTTTCCAGTCTTAGATGAAATTGTTTATTGACTGACGAGCTCGCCAACCCTAACCCTAACCCTGCTATTTACTAGCATTGTAACTAACGTTTAATGTTTGACATAATGCCACAAAGACAAGGCAACTGTTGAGAATCATATCAAACTTAGTATTAATAGTCAACTAGACCACCTCGTACAATATTTACATTATTCGGACTATTATCCTCATGTTTGTCGCCATATTTATCATAACGTTCCGGCCCTTGTACCATTCGGCCTTCTTCAGGTGGTTGGAATGTCAAACTGAACCCTTTATTTCGCTCACTGGGGTAGACTGCTCTAGTTCCACGTGCCACATCTAATGGATGTCAGTTATCAGTTATCTCCTGTTAATTCCCTTCTGCCAAGTGTCCTTGAGGCACACATGGCACAGTGGATAAAGGCGTTGGTTAGATCCAGTTACAGTACCCAAAGAGTGTGAGTTCAATACCCGGTTAAGGCAGTGGAGAACTTTCAGAGGTATATATATATATATATATATATATATATATATATATATATATATATATATATATATATATATATATAAATAAATTCCCAAGAGGATAGGATTCAATGTCCCGGACGGAATAGGAATATAATATTTTTGAATTTGTAGGTCTGATGAATTGGATCGTGATAACGATTCCAATGTAATAAATTATAACCATGGAATATTAGTGTTTGAACAGACACACACACACACACACACATATATATATATATATGGTTGGGTGGCTAAATTGTTACCGTTTTATTTTGCGCATAAGCGTTGTTTGTTTCTCATTTTGTCGACTGCACAGTATAGTAGGGTCAGTTGGGCACCGTCTTTGAGAAAAGGAGCACTATAACACAATTCACTCCGCCAGAAATTTGGAAACAGCATGCTGTACTGCTTGGCATTCGCACCAGAAGCTCTAATACGAACATTTCTTAGTGTTTGGGTGTCAATCTGAGGACACCGAAGAAGATTCGGAATGAGTTTGATGAGTCTAATGGCGTTTCCGAAGTCACGGCACCTCAGAGAACTCAACTGATAGTTCTGTTGAGAAAAGTTTTTTGGTAAGGGCCTGGATCAATAGGGTGGCTGCCGGAAAAGCCTATGTCTGGCAACAGGATTCTGCACCATGCCACACAAGCAGGAGAACTTGGTCATGGCTGTCAGACAATTTCTACGACCACATCATCACTTACATCTTGCCACCTAACTGCCAGATTGCAACTTCTATGATTATTATGTATGAAGCGCAGTTGAACGAGAGACCAACGAAACTCCTTGTTACTTAAACGTGGACACCGTCCAGAAGAGATGAAGGAGATTCTGAAGAAGTCCGGCAGCTGTGGTTGAAGCCAATGGCTATTTTACCGAATAAATTTACTAGTATTTCAAGATATCTTTGTGTAAATTTGATAAATATATCTGTTAAAATGTGTTAGTTTCATTTTTGCATAATTTAGACGACAATTTATCCATCGCACCTTCTATGCCCCATATGAGGTAAGTTGCGATTTTATAGTTTATTACTAATCGCTCTCTCTCTCTTTCTCTCTTTCTCTCTCTCTCTCTCTCTCTCTCTATATATATATATATATATATATATATATATATATATATATGGGAGAATATAATATATCAATTTCTATATGTCAGAACAAAAATAAACACAATAGCAATAATTCCATCTCCCTTTACATTTGGCCACCTAACTCCCCATACTGAACCCCTCTTCATTATTATGTGTAGGGCACAGTTGAACGAGAGACAAACAAAACTCCTTTTAACACTAAAGACTGAACTGAAGGCAATGATTATGGCAGCATTCACCAACTTAAACAAGGAGACCGCCCAGAAGAGTTGCAGCAGATTCCGAAGTCATCTGCAGACTGTGGTTGAAACCAATGACAATTTTATTGAATAAATTTACTCTTTAGTATTTCAAGATATTTTTGTGTAATTTTGGTAAATATATCTGTTAAAATGAGATGTTAAACATTCTTTTATATATATGGTGCGACAGAAATCTCTTTCCCATATACCTCCTAGATATATCTCCCACATAATGGTAAGACATTACCTAGATGAAGACGCCATTGACGCATAATGTTAGGCGTCGAATAAAGATTTATAATCAATTTCAGAAAGTTTTTATTCAATATACAATAATACAAAATTTCACATTGATAAAATCACCCGTGCACTTAAAAATTATATTAATTATTTATAAGTTCATTAAATATATAATATTTATATCATGTTTTGACGATGGAGTCAATCGGGCTGTATCTATGCGTTGTAAAATTTTAATGAACCTAAATTTGCCATCATGGACATGCGCATTGTTCACTATAAGCTGGGCGTCAGTAACAACAGAATGTTGGTGACAGAGTTTTTTGTAGATTTAAAACGACTAATTTTCTGTACGCAGTCAATGCAGGAATTAATTTTGAAGCAGCAAGTAAACAGTCGAGACTATAAAAATCAGAGAAGAATACCCTGAGACAAAAATTAATGCAAAAACTTATTCTGGAAGAGACCGAAGCCTAAGCTATCTCCAAGACTGCAAAAAATGTGGGTTAGTAAATGCAAGAAGACCTCGAGTAATTAATCAGTTTCTGATTTGTCAGACATTAGTGTAAATATATATATATATAAATATATATATATATATATATATATATATATATATATATATATATATATATATATATATATATGCCATACGGTAAGCAATTTGGAATTTGTCTACTTAGCAAAAGATGGTGACATTTGCAAATCATTTTATGTAGTGATGAGACTAAAATGAAAATGTTTTTGTTGTAATCAAGCAGAGCGAATATAAAGGAAAAGAAAAGAAGCCATGGACACTAGGAAAACAATCCTGAGTGTAGAAGATGGGGGTAGACATCTTATGCTTGGGCTTGATTTAATTCAAATGGAACAAACTATTTTTTGGGTAAAATTGTCAGAAACATTAAAAAAAAACGAAGAAGCAACTTTATATTTTATAAAATCTAAAAGATTTAGCAGGTATCTTTATCAAATTATATATGTTGACAATATATATATATATATATATATATATATATATATATATATATATATATATATATATATTGTCATCCACAGACTGACTGTTGTGCTGTATCACAGCTCATCAGTGCGACTAGACATCTAATTACCTCAAGCTAGGATCAAAACCCGACTGATTTGGCATCAGATTTGAGATTTTCCCCTAAGCTGTCGGCTCTTGGCATAGAAAGAGGTGAATTTTTACGTATTTATTTTGAATAAACATGCCAGTGACTCACAGTGCTCGATTCACAGAAGAGTTTTGCGTTATAAGCAGTAGCAGTCACTGTTTCCAAATTCGCGCTTTCTCTTTAAAGTGCTCAACCGAAATTTATTTTTTCGAGGTCGTGTGTATATATATATATATATATATATATATATATATATATATATTCAAACGCTATAATGGAAAATCATATCTGAAATAGACGCCATGTTTTTATTTTATAGAGTGTGTGAATAACGTCTCTTGGCCTGACCATTCGAGAAAGTTTTAAGAAAATATATTCTCTGGCATTTCATTTCCTCTATTAGGTTGTACACACCGTTTAAAATATAAACGGGGAGCCTATTTCAAATTGAAGTAACATATACGTACACAAGTTGATTTTTGTGAGGTCTCTTTTGTGCTCATAAATGCGTTTTTTAAACTTCTACTTGTTTCTCCAATATATTGGGAGGAACAGTTTTGGCAATTTATTTTAGAAATGCCTGCTTCAGAAATATTATTGCTATTAATGTTTGAAGATCTTAGTATATCCATAATGGTTTTGGAAGTGTTTGTGACTATTTCAAGATTATTTATCACAAAACAACTTAGCTAATGCACTAGTAATACATAGAAATAAATTCAACAATAATTTTGATTTTAAAAATGCTACACTCATAAAAAAAGAAAATAACTCACTCAGAAGGAAAATTCTGGAGTGTGCCGCCATAGAACATTACCCAAATATTAATCTACGCCCAGGTTTTTTTTCCCATTTCACCTTTCTTAATAAAATTATTCTCTCACAAACAAATGTACACAACAGATTCATAAAAAGAAAATGGTTGAATACATCAACACAGTTATAATGACAATATTCTCCACACGTGACAATTACTGACGTTATTTTTCAGTTAAAAATATGAAAATAGCGTTTCTCTACATTCCACTTGCTAGGAACATTCTGTTTTTGTTTGAATTAGTTACCTTGTTAAATTAATTTCATTTCGTATTTTGCTTTGATAAAGTCCATATATATATATATATATATATATATATATATATATATATATATATATATATATATATATATATATATATATTATGAAATGCACATTGAGCGGATATGAATGTACGTAAGAGATTCATGGAAGATTGTATTTTAAAAGCAGTAAAATCGACCTCGCTAACCGCACGATCCTCTGTAGCCCAATCGGTTAAGGCACGCTAGGCTATATGATGGTTCCGTATAGGATACAGGTTCGAATCCTGTCGGAAGACGAACATTTTCTATGAAAATTTCTCGGATATTCAGGCCGATAAATGTTATTAATACTGTTTATTATAAACAGCATTTATTTGAATATTTGTATTTATAAAAAATGTATAAACATAAAACTGTCTTTATATATATAGTGGGTGTGGCATCAATATATAGCCATTATTTAAACATCTAAATTTACCTATTATCTAAACTTAAATTGAAACCTACCTATTCATAAAAATCGTGTCAAATTTTGCATTAAAGCTTCCTCACATCCATGTTTAGATTTAAATTAAATATGGCTGTTCAAGCAAAACGTGATCAACTTTTCGCGTGGAAAATGGCTGAGATGAAGACTTGTCATTTGGTAAAACGGTTAAATGTTTGAATAAATAAGTTTCTAATGTGTTAAAATAAGTTTCAAGAAGCTTACACAAATCTACCTAGGCTATATTACGGCGGTGTGAAAGTAACTGATGCCAGGATCAGTTCAATAATATTGCAACATCTTTCTAAATGTATTTCTAAATGTATAGCAAGAACACTATACCGTATGTGACAGCAATATTTAATCCATGGGCGAGTGGTATACTTATAAATTTATAGATAGATTCTTACGACAAAAATTGTCTAGCATGGTCTAGTGAACCAATTTTCCTAGCAGCAGACCTGGAAACTGATTAAATATAATCTTTTCACACCATGTCAGCGGAAAAAGTTAATCCGAGAAAGTACAACGAGTCACTCTCCTGCAGGTTAGCATCAGCGATGAATAGTGCTTATTTCTATCATAGGCTTACTGATCGAATTATTCACCTGCAGAATATGAGCAGACGCTTTTATTTTCGGCATTTCCCAGTGTTGTTCTCTGCTATTTTAATTTTGTGCAGCGCGTTTGGTTTGAGTCATTGGCAAAAAAAGATTTGATAAAATGCAAAGAAGAATCTGCAATATTATTGGCCTCGATCTGGCGTCTCGGCTTCAGTTACGTTCCCAGTGCCATAAAATTGTGTCCCTTTGCCTTTTCTATAAGTGCTTTCATTTCAATTGTTCAGATGAGCTCTTCGTTATGGTGTCTAGATCTTTCGAATTTAAGCGCAGTACTAGACTGACGACAAGGTCTCAACAATCTACAGTTCAGCTGACTCGATGTAGTCGCAAATTCTATGCTAACAGTTTCTTTTCTTGCACTTTTCGCTTGTTCCGGTTCCATGCTTTCCACCAAACTTTAATCTCAAAAATTTAAATGCAATGTCAATCTCTACTGTTCTCTTGCTTACTCTTCTTTTGTCCTCACTTCTTAGCAATGTTCCTGTTTCTAAATCCTCCACACTCAGTAACCCCTTGTGGCTTTACTTCCTTACTTGGGATAAACTCGATTAAAAAAAAAAATTATTCAGATCAACGTTAGAGCCGAGAACCGATCCCCTAACTCTTCGTACGCCATCATCCACTGTAACAATTCAGCTTTTAAAATCATACCTGTGTAATATTTGAGGATTATCTAAATCAATATTTAGAATTTTGAGGATTATCTAAATCAATATTTAAAATCTTAATGGGAGTTAAATAATGGTGCTAATATTAGTTTCATTACTCCCTAGAGAGGATTATCTTAATGCTTCTAAAATCTGAGTAACATTTGAGCAACTCGTAAAATCATAGTTTCTTCATCTTGTTTGCGTTCGAACTAATAAGCGTGTAAATTAATTTTTGCTTAGCAGTTACCATAGTTTTTTATATACTTATAAAATTCACGATACCCATTTAATAATATTATTTGATCGAAAACAACATGCCGACGCCCCTGTGTCTAAACACGAACTGTGACAGGCAGTCCGTGATGAATGTAGAAATAAATATTTAAGAAGTTAGACGCCCTTATTGTGTAAGACTGTCACCAGCAATGCGTTCATATGGAAAAAATTTTTTTTTTTTTTCCAATTGAGGTTTTAGGGATAAGAAAACAAAATGGCACGATTAAAATATTCAAAAATAAACATATGCAGACACAATATAGGTTCATTCATGCATTTTTTTTTTTTTTTAATTTTTCTATTTCGGATATCACGAGGCTGTATTTATTTATTTATTTGCATTTTATCTTGAAAAGAATCGTAAAAGCGGCGGATGTCGTTTCGCTTGGCAGATTTAAAACGTTTTAGAGAAAAAGTGATACATAAAATAAAATAAAATAAATAAAATAAAAACGATAAAAAAAATAGAAACAAAAAAAATAGGACAAAATTAAGTAAACGACTATATTTCTGAGATGAGGTATTATGTACACTATTTTCATTATTCGGTCTATTGTCTTCATCTTTGTCACCATATTTATTACAACGTTTCGGCAGTTATATGCTCCGGCCTTCTTCAGGTGGTTTGAATGTCAGACTGAACCCTTTATTTCGCTCACTGGGGTAGACTGTTCTAGTTCCACGTGCCATGTTTAATGGATGTCAGTTATCTCCTGTTAATTCCCCTCTCCAAGTTCTCTACTGCCTTAACTCGGTATTGAACTCACACTCTCTGGGTCCTGTCACTGGATTTAACCAACACCTTTATCCACTGTGCCATGTGTCCTTGAGTAAATCTGGTGGGTAGCAAGATACGGGTAGCCGTATTCACTGTTCAAAATTCTTTAAACATAGGTGTAAACTGCCCTATTTTTGGTATATTATTTTTAAAGCAGGTACACCTTGATCATTTTGAAAGAATTGGCGCTACACTGTCTTCTTTGTCTCCTATCTACTTAACAGTGTTTAGTAATTCATTCTTGATAGGCTGGAGGTTATCGATAATATATAATTTTACTTTTTGAAAAATCTTTTTTGATTTTATTTTTAAGGTGGTCTGCGTGAACTTTATGTTCTTCTTTGTTTCACATCCAAGTTTTGGTTTAGCATCGATGGAATTGTCTTACATCTTGTGAGGTTCGTAAACGTCCTCCTATTAGTCAATTTCGACACTAATTAACATGTTCATCACGATGCGCTGTTAATTACGTTACACAACACCCTTGAAATTTGTGATTCATTTTATCCTCTATATGCTGTTGTGATATTTTTTTTAAGCATTTCATCCCAAGCAAGGCGGGAGTGCCATTAGCACGCAAGGGGTTACAGAGAGTGAGAGTAAAAAAAGGTGTTTGAGGAAAGGATATAGAGAAGGACGGGGATCAGGATCGACGCATCAGAAGATGTAGATTGACATTACATTTTAATATTTGAAGATTATAGCCATCAGCGAAGGAAGTAGGAAGAAAGTAGTTCCACAGTCGTGAAGTGCGAGAGAAGAAGCTGTTGGAGTAGAAGAGACGGTTACATTTAACTCTTTCGACAGTGAAAGGGTGGGACCGAGATGCCAAACTGGTACCACGCTTAAATTCATTCAGTTGGGGTACCAGTGAAAGTAGCTCGTCAGAGCAGATGCCATCAAAATATTTGCTGAGGGAAGCCACATCAACTCTGTGAGAAAGTGAATGTAGACGAGTTGCCAGATGATGACCTATCACATTGCATATCCGTCTCTGGATTTTGTCGAGAACCTCGAGATGAACAGCGGGGGCACTAGATAATATATGGCAACAGTATTCAATGCAAGGACGAATGGTTGATTTGTAGATTTGAAGGATGAACTCAGGCGAGGAAAACCTTCTGGAGCGACACAGACGATTTATCTTATTCCAAATTATTATTTTCTTGACTTGCATAAATAATAAAAAAAGAAGATAGTCTTAATATTTTCATGAAATGGATTTTTAAACCAAATTGGTAAAGACGAGGGAGTGAAAGAAACTATTCTCTTGGAACAGATTTTCAGTAGAAGGCGTTTAAGCAAATGATTTAGTTTCACACGTGATTGAAATTCATGACATATATACGAGAGTCATTTAGTTTGGT
Source organism: Acanthosepion lycidas (assembly GCA_963932145.1). Taxonomy (NCBI): domain Eukaryota; kingdom Metazoa; phylum Mollusca; class Cephalopoda; order Sepiida; family Sepiidae; genus Acanthosepion; species Acanthosepion lycidas. The sequence continues at coordinate 6,262,149 of OZ010593.1, read as the reverse complement.
TTGTTTAACAGCACATTAACTCTTTATAAGCCATTTAATGGCGAAATTTAATTTTCTGGAAAGCTCTGGGAATTTTTTTTTTTCAAAAATGTATTGCTAGTAATTTTTTTCTTCCTTTTCCAATAATGCATTGATTGTAATTTTTCTTGCTAAAAAATGTATTTTTATACTTTGGATTGGGGTGTGGGGAACTATTTGCCCATAGTTGGGACCCTAACAGGTGCTACCACCTCGAGTCTGTGTGGACCTGGAAACAACAGCAATTAAGAGTTGGTTACACGCTCCTCAGAACCTCATGATCAGAGGCCTTGCTGTCGGATGTAGTTTATCGTCATACCCACGACGATACCAGGGTCGTTCAAAAAGTTCCAACCATCACCCAGAAAGACGAGCCATAGCCGAACATCTGAGCGTTGTAAGACATCTGAAAACATTTTGGATATGTTAATCGCACGAAGTTTGCGTGTCTTGCGATTTATAGGAAGAAAGTTTCCTGGGTTGCATTTCCATCTAAAATTCACTGCCCGAAAAAAAAAATGCCCAATATTTTAGAAGAACAATCACAGGCGATGAAGAATAGAAAGTTTACAACAATGTGAAGCGAGAAAGATCCTGGGGAAAATGAAATGAACCACAGTTAATTAATCTAAATCTGGAGAACGTGATAATGGTTTGGAAGGGCGTTGTGTATAATGAGCATTTTTTCCCGCAAAATTAGACGTTGCATTCAGATTTCTTATTCTATGTACCGTGTTTCTTCAGGACCTAGGCGAACTTGACTCTCCACAACTTCCTGTCATTTGCAGCTCTTAGCAGTTTTGTCTTTTTGCTATCTCTCCTAATCCTTGTTCTTTCAACCATTTACCTAAGTTCGATAGGTTTTTCTTTGCTTTTCCTCTGTACCTCTTGCTGTCAACATTTTCTTTGAGTGCTAAATTTCCCAAGCCGTCTTTCCTCTTTATGTACCATAGAAATTACAATTATCTCTTTCTGATTCTAATTATAAGTGTCCTTTTTGTTTTCATTTTCTCTAAAACTTCGTTGTTTTTCACATGTTTAGTCCATGGTATTCTCACATCCTTCTGGAGAACCACTAATCTGTTTTCTTTTCTCTTCTTCATTTGTGATGAGATTGTCCAGAATTCATTATCATATAGAAGGACTGATATTACATCACATTCCGGTACTCTTTTCTTTGTTTCTAAGGAAAATTTCCTGTTTCTTGATACTTTCCTTAGCTTTTTGAAGGCATATTTCTCTATCCCAATAAGCCTTCGGATTTCGGTGTCGCATTTTCCGTCCTCTATTAAAACACTTCGTAGATATTTAAATTTCTGTACTTGCTTGATTTTGAAGTTCAAAATCGTAGTTCGCATCTGGGATTGTTTTTTTTTTCTTCTTCTGACAAACATATTATACTATCTTCATATTTTATCCCTTGTCGCTTTTCTTTACTACATTCTATAGAATTTCTTGTAGTGTACTTTCCGTGTCGCCCTGGGTATGATAACAAACTACATCCGGCAGCAAGGCCTCTAATCAAGAGGTTTTGAGGAGGAGCATGCAACCACCTCTTAATGGCTGTTATTTTCAGGTCTACCTTGATTCAAGGTGGTAGCACCTGTTAGAGTCAAAGCTATGGGCAAATACTTGATATGTCCCGGAAAGGGATATATACCCGGCTAATGCAGTGGAGAACTTTCAGAGGGAAATTAACAGGAGATAACTGATAACTGACATCCATTAAACATGGCACGTGGAACGAGAACAGTTTACCCCAGTGAGCGAAATAAAGGGTTCAGTTCGACATTCCAACCACCTGAAGAAGGCTGGAGCGTACAACGGCTGAAACGTTGTAATAAATATGCCGACAAAGATGAGGACAATAGTCTGAATAATGTAAATAAGACATGAACTTCTGTTTTGATCCAATATAGCAGGAAAAAACTAAATTTCATTGAAACAATTTGATCGCAAAAGGTATCTTTCAAATGTAACCATATCTACATATTAATAAGGCTTACTGTCATATCACCTTGAAACACCGGTTACCAGACCACCGAAATTAAGCAAAGTCGAGCCTGGTCACTACCAGTACCAGAGTGACCGCTAGGGAACATAAGGTGCTGTAAGCTTGGATGTGCAGATGGTGTATTGGATAACGATTCGTAATTAGAAATCGGAGAGCAGAGTTCGAATTCTAGTTACGCGCATGAATCGAAAAGGTACATGGCTGCCCATAGCACCCGCCACTATTAACACGCATTGGGCCAACGAGGTAAAGTAAAGACCCATTCCTCCCTATGAATAAAAGGAAGGCCAACGATCAACCGAAGACATTAACAGACTGAGAAGAAGAAGAAGAAGAAGAAGAAGAAGAAGAAGAAGAAGAAGAAGAAGAAGATGTCTTAAAAGACGGAAATGACCGGGACAGGAAGTGATTTGAGTTTTCTCCATTAGTTCCTCACTTCCTGTAGAACGAATATAAACGAGGTTTTGTCCTGCAGTTCACTTCAGAACTGGAGTTAAATAGAAAGTAGCATTTGATATTTTCATCATTTCAGAGAAATCAGTCGCTATGATTAAGATTAAAGTACTTAGGGAGAACCTCGTATTAAAAGATTTTAAATGCCCACAATGAGGGGAAAGGCTACAGACCCATATCTAAACAATTTCATTTGCCAGTTCCATCTGTCCAAAGCATTATCAAGAAATTCAAGAATGTTCACTACGTGAAAATAAATCTCAAGATACCTTAAAGCAAACACAAGGTATGACCTTTTAGCTGACTTTTACCAAAAGTGGGCCAAAATATCGAGATGAAAATTGTTCAAATTTTCTTCAGAAAAAAAAAAAAATGTTCCGAATTCTAGAAAAATTAAATAATTTCGCCACAAGTAAGGCAATAAAGCTGTTAAGATGCAAGTGGTTACTGAGTCTGAAAGAATAAGCTACTTGATTTGTTTAACGACATTATGGCTCATTTAATATCGAAATTTAATTGTCTTGGGAGCTTTGAATTAATAAAAATGATATATTATTCTGCTTTCACATGTGAATACATGGTAGATGATACTCAGCTTTTATGAAGATACATGTTTGTGTGAACATGATTACTAGAGGTGGTAATGCCTGTTATGTTTTTTAAGTTATGTTTTGGAAATTGTAAGATATTATATGGATTAATGTCATGAAAGTTCATGTTGGTTGTTGATTTTGTTTAGCGGCATATAAACACATATATGGGTCATTTAATTCTAAAATTTAAATAATTTGAAGACAATTTTATGGCTTCAACTACGGAAAATGTATTTCTGATATTTTTTACTACAGAAATGTATTTTTATACCTTCATAGTGTTTTTGTCAGGGGGGGGGAGAGCAATATTTGCCCATAGCTGGTACCCTAACAGGTGCTACCACCCCCGGGTCAGGGTGGACCTGGGAACAACAGTAATTAAGAGGTGGCTCCAGACTCCTCAAAATCTCCCAATCAGAGGCCCTTGCTGCCGTATGTAATTTATCATCATACTCAGGACTGAAAGTAAGAGAAAAAGAAAACGTAGATAATTAAAGCAAAGAGAACAATACAACAACAGCAATTAGAAAAACAAAAGATACTAATTGCCATTGCATTTAAATTTTTGAAGATCAAAGTTGGCTGTAAAGTAAGAATCCTGAAGAGATCTCCATAAGCACGAAGTACGAGAGAAGACACTGTCAGCATAGAACTTACGGTTCATCTAGCCATTTCATAAGTGTAAAATGATGAAATTGACCTGCCAATCTAGTACTGCGCTAACATTCGTTAAGTCTAGCTGCCAAAGAGGAACACTCATCAGATCAGAACAATTACCACGAAAATATATATCGAAAAGTCTCAGCGAAGATACGTTATGGTGGTGATAAAGTGACTGAATCCAAGATGCCAGGTCAGGACCAATAGTATTGCAGATTCCTCATTGTATTTTATCAAGAATCTTTAAATACATAACAGAAGCACCATACCAGATGTGGCGGCAAAATTTTCAATGGATTTATAAATGTGCGCGCGCGCGCACACACACACACACACACACACACACACACACACACACACACACACACACACACACACACACACATATTAAATTGTACGGTATATATATTATATCATAAAGAAGTAAGTATACAAAGAATTAATTGGTAATGTTGTGATTAATGGCGAAATCACTTCGCTAACAAGATTTATGAGACATTAACTTATTATTAGTTCCTTGTATAACAGGATCCTTATATATATATTTGTCAGATGGAATTGATGATCGTATCCGGTAAATTGCTCGACAGTAAATTGCTCGAAATCAATTGCTCGACTGTAAATTGCTCAAAAGCAATTGCTCGACAGTAAATTGCTCTAAATCAATTGCTCGACAGTAAATTGCTCGAAAGCAATTGCTCGATAATAAATTCCTCGAAATTAATTGCTCGACAGTAAATTGCTCGAAAAATAATTTATCGAACTATCAATTGCTCGAAAACTACATTGTTTCTAATAAAGTTGGATTATTTTATCTTATAGTAATTATAAGATAAAATAATCCAACTTTATTGTTGTTAACTGAACAGTTAAAATTAAAGAACGAGTACATTTATATAGAAGGTCTTATTTTTTCTCTCAAGGCAGTTTGCTTGAAACCTGTGGTTAAAAATAAAAATAAAAATAAAACACGTGCTAAGCACTTCCTTTTTTTTGCACATTTCTCATTTCCAGTAAATCTTATTGCTCACTGTTTTGTTCTTAATATATAGACATCCATTCAAACACAACTTCTTTCCTTTTTCGCTCTCAACAAAAGTTATGTCCATCACTAGGGTTCGAGATCACCAAAATTACTGAAAGAGAAATAGAGAACAAATATAGAAAAAAATATCAGGACTGCTAAAGTTGAGTGTTGTGGCTCCTTTTATACCCAGCTCCGTTGACGTGCCGTGAGACGGTGCAGTTTACAGGGTGCATCGAGCTTCGAAATTACTTCGAGCAATCTGCCTTTTAAGCAATTGATAGTTTGAGAAATTATTTTTCGAGCAAATGATTTCGAACAATTTACCTAGATCCATTGTGATACTGGGCCGAGTACTTTCGACATTTACAAATTGTCAACTCCAGGACGTAATATGTGTCTCCTATCAAAACTGTGTCATCCGCTTATCTTATATTGTTAAGATTGTACCCGCCGTTAATAAATCCTGATAGAACTTGTAGTTCTCTCAAGACTCAACCTAATATAAACATTATAACGAAAGTATCAGTCTAAAGGTTAGAAGAAGTAGTAGTAATAGAAAAGACAAAGAAAAAATATTAGCAGTAGTAGAAGTAGTAGTGGTAGAAGAAGAAGCAAAGGAAAAGCGTTTCTTATAAAGAGAGAAAAAAGAAAAAAGAAGTAAATCTCTCAGACGGTTCTGAAAACGGTAGAATATGAAAAGTCAAGATGAACGACGTTGACATTTTGATACTAGTATTGTGAGGTATTGAACCATAACGAAATGTTCCTGTGGGACCTTTGATTAAAATGTTACTGCCAAGTCTACTTGCCATTTTGAAAATGTATCTGATTTTACGGTGAAATCGATGTTAGCTACAGGTTGTTCACCATTTAGCGCAATATCGATTTTCCGATCATCCATTTTGAGCGACCAACAACGACCAAGGAGTAATAATACAACGCCTCACAGATCTAACAATCAAGCTAGCAAAATGCTATTGCTACGTCTCTGCAACGTTAGAGATTGCAAAAAATGTTGGTTTTGTAGACTTTTCCAAAACGAGTCCTTATATCTATATTGCTGTAGATTGTTTAAGGTTTAATGCAATATCTATTTTTTACGATGTAGCTGATCTCAGAACCCAGTTATAAGTTCCATTGTTTCTGACCAATAGAGATCAAATAATGATAATACAATAACGATCCTCTGACCTAACAATCCAACTAACAAAGTAACGTTCATAAAACGTTTCTGCAACATTACAGAGAGGAGACAAATTTTTTTTTTCAGACCCCTCCAAAATGTGTCCACAACGGTAACTTATAATGTCACAAATAACGTATTTACTTTCGCATATCACACACTCTTATATAAGTCACCCATTATTTTATAAGAATATTTAAAAAAAATTACTGTTTCATCAGATATTTATTGAAATATATTTTAAAGTAGTTTTCTAGTGGAGAATGTAATATTGTTGGGTGCTTACATCTCAATATCTCTGGCCACCTGGGAAAACTGTCCACAAAGATCAAATAATATGAATCATTAAACCTAGAAGACTAGCGTAAATTTTCCTATTTTTAATTACAATTTTCAGTACCTGAGTTTCTTAGCTAAATAATGTTTTTCAGTTCCTATTAATGTTAACTCAGAGTACAAAGTTTAAAGTGCCTGCATGTAAAATATTTCAAATAAAGATTTATATTTAATTTTCTTTTGTTGATATTTTAGATATCGGGTATGATATAGTCATGGTTAGTAGTGGTGTAACTTTAATTGATCGTTATTGTTCTAGGGTTAAGGAAACCAGCAAAGTCAATATACAGACGTGACCAGGGGCTGTCAGTTTCTGGCCATAGGTTTACTTTTATTGGTGGTGCTTTTGCTACCAAAGCACAGCCTTTGCATGACTTTAGCAAACATTCGATGTCTTTATACATGCTACGCCATTACACATAACTTCTCATTAAGCTTTTCATTCTGGATATACCAGGGTGTCCTGTGTAGAATTCTTTCAGGATTTGTTTCTGTAGTGATAATGGTAACATTTCTCTTTCGTTGTACATGATGACGTCATTGCTAATTAAATATACCTCCAATTCTGTTTTAACGATGCAAAGGGTACATTCCTTTCCTTTTTGAAAACTGGTTGTACATTTTCCTTTAGCTCAAATTTCATTTTATTACACCTGCCTAACCCACCTGAACATACCAAAAAGAGAGAGAGAGAGAGAGAGAGAGAGAGAGAGAGAGAGAGAGAGAGAGAGGAGGAATATCAACGAGTTATTAATTCAATGAGGAATACTTTTGATCCTGTAATCTCCAGACCGGATAAAGGTGCTGGTGTTGTCATTTTAGATCGGGCAGATTATGTGGTTAAGATGCCTTCGATTTTGGAAGATACTTCTAAATTTATAAAGCTGGGATCTGCTGATACGTGTGATGCAAAGGGGAATAAAATTTCAGAAATTACTTTTGTGGTGGGTAAGAGCTGGGTTCTTTCACAAGAAATTTCTAATGAAATTCGACCGTCTGGATCAATTCGTCCCCGGTTGTATGGGCTTCCAAAAATCCACAAGGATGGGGTACCACAGAGACCAATTCTGTCAATGGTTGGTTCAGCCCAACACAAGGTATCCAAATGGTTCTCATCACTTTCGCCCAATTTTGCTTGACGACAATGCACGCTTCTCAATCAATTGTCCAAAAGCTGTCTAGCCTGAATTATAAAAAATTGCCTCATCCTCTATATTAATCTGATATCTCTCCCACTGATTGTCACTTATTTAAGTATTTTGAGCTTTTCGTACGCAATAAAACATTTCTCCAATAAGGAAGACGTAATCGAAGCATCTGAATGGTTTATTACGTCAAAAGATGAAAATCTTTTTAAAGATGGGATCAATATTTAGTTATTTAACATTTCAAAAACATCTTATTCATTTCCTATAAAGTGCGTCATTTCAAGTGTGACAATATATTCCTCTAACAATTCAAGAACTTTTAGAAGAAAATGTCCTATTCCATACTTGCAGAAAGATGACCGAATATGTGAAAAAAAAAAAAAGAAAGAAAAAAGTTTATATAAGTTTTTTAAAACATTGATTAAGAAATGATTGCTAGTAATGGTAATACTTTTCGAAAAAAAAATAATGGATGAAAACACCACATTAATACGGTGACAATGCCCTACAGTAGTAACAAAATTAAAAATCCCAACAAATAAATTTACCTACCACATAGCTCCCTTCTTTTTGTACATATTATTTATTTACCTATAAATGCGCCAAGGATTCCACCCACAAGAATCGGTGTCACCAGATCGCAAAAATGCGAGCAACAAGAAAAAAACCCTGCAATTATCGTCAAATAAGAGTTATCCGTGAGACATAACTCAAATATTCGAGGTGTTCACCAACTGAGGTCATATAAATCATTTAATGACAAGGAAGAGAAAAATATTTCGTTAACTGACATGGCTATTTTTAAAGGTGTTTTCAGTAAATACAATAAGTAGTTTTTCTTCTTCTTCTTTCATTTTGTTATATTTGAGATATGACCAAGTTATATGTGGATAAAATATAATCTCCTCAGTAGGCAATATTCAAGGGGGACCTTCAAAAATCTAATAGAGTTCTTTATAAAGTACGAAACGACACTAGCCATAGACTATTCTCTCGCTATTTTCATGGCAAATATTCATACGAGATGCATTCCACCAGTTCTAATTGGGTATGACGATAAACTACATCCGGCAGCAGAGCTTCTGATCAGGAGGATTTAAGAAGCGTGGAACCACTTCTTAATTTTTGTTATTCCCAAGTCCACCCTGACACGGGGTGGTAGCACCTGTTTGGGTCCCATCTATAAGCAAATAGTACCCCCCACCCAAATTGGGGCCAAAACATTATGACAATATAAAAATATATTTTATAGTAAAACACCACGACATTTTTTTTTAAAATAGAAAAAAGTTACCTGCAATATATTTTTTTAAATAAACAAAAGTATTACCAGTTACACATTTTTTTAAAGGAATTACTAATACTCATTCCTTTTGTATTCGATTAATAAGGAGGAAGTTACACGTAGACAGTTTCTTCCCAGGGCTATTAATTTGTGGAACAGACGCTTGTAACGTTGATTCCTACTTAACCCTCTTCAAGCCAAAGGTAATCCGTTATCTGTCAAACTAATATGCACTTATTTCCTCTCTCTTGCAACAACCTAATTCAGTGACCCTCTACCTTGAGTGGCTCTTGAGCCCTGTACTGGGTGAAAATAGTATAAAAAACATTTAATACAGTATCTCACACATTACATTATTATGTGTGTATGTTATGTTTCCTGTTTTGTATCCTGTAGAGCCGGGTTCAAACTATGGTTCTTAGGCCCTAGAGGAGAATTGATAGCACTTTTTTTTTAGTATATGGGATATTCCTAGTAGGATGATCTTCTGGGCAACTTGTATGTTGATGTTATGTGGAATACTGTTACGAAATTTGTCCATTCCTTTTCTCACGGGTCCAAGAACTCCGATTACTATTTGTACAGTCTCAGTCTTCATTCCCTACATCCTGTTAATCTCGATCTCCAGGTCCTTGCATTTGGTCAGTTTCTCGATAATTTTGATGGAGACGTTTCTATCAGATGGTAATACTTTGTCAATAAGCATACACTTCCTGAATTTCTTATCAGGACTGTTGGATTTTATTTCCCTGTCAGTTTGAATTGGCATGTCCCAGAGGATAGTTGTATCGTTATTTGGAGTAACTGTATCTGGTTGGTGCTTATACCATCTCTCAGTGGTTTCGATTTTGTGCTTCTTGCATGTCTTCCAGTGCACATTGTCATGTCTGTGGGTATATTCATTTTTGCAAGTTCCGGACATCCTGAGATAATATGGTCGACAGTTTCATCATATTTTTCTGCCGATTCTGCATTTCGGGTTCGTTTCATCCTTGATTATGTGACGGTGATAGAATCTGGCTGCGGGTCTTTGGTCCTGAGCTGCAATAATCAGGTCTTCTGTCTAATCTTTCAACCCGGTGTTCTTCAGCCAATTATGTGTTTTCTGTTGATGCACATCTGCTTCTTTCGTTCTTTACAGGCATTTGCCATGCAACGCCTTGACTTCCCAGTTGTTTCTTTTCATTTCATTTGACCAAAATGTTTTGCTTTACGTTTTACCGTTTGGCATATATAGCATTGGCTTCATTTTTTGTTGGCAGAGTTTCAGGTATATTAAACTGTTTTTTGAAGAGTACAGCTTCTTTGTTGATGGAGTGGATTTGGTGTTTTACTATTTGTGGGAGACGGTCGATGGATTTTGTGAGCTATACTTCCAATCCAGTTGTTGTAATTTTTAGTGTTAGAAGAAATTGTTATTTGCAGATTATTGATACATTTATCGAGTCTCTCACCTAAGAATGAAAATAAAAGGTTTTAGTTTGGGAATTGTTGAAAGCATTGAATTATGATTACTGAGTAAGAAAGTAGCAGGAAACTTGAAGTAACAGATGTAGTTCCACTGAAAGAAGTCTGAGAATACCATAGACAATAAGAAATTTAAAACAAAAATTGAAACAAAAAAAGAAAAGCTAACACTCCGAGAAGCGGAAAGAATTGAGATGTCTGTGGAAATAATGAAAAAATAAGGCTAGACAATTTGACACTCACAAGATATATTGAAGGCAATAGGGACAGAGAGAAACAGCGATGTTACCTGGCAATAGGGACAGAGAGAAACAGAAATGTTACCTGGCAATAGGGACAGAGAGAAACAGAAATGTTACCTGGCAATAGGGACAGAGAGAAACAGCCATGTTACCTGGCAATAGGGACAGAGAGAAACAGCGATGTTACCTGGCAATAGGGACAGAGAAAAACAGCGATGTTACCTGCAAATAGGGACCGAGAGAAACAGCGATTTTACCTGCAAATAGGGACAGAGATAAACAGTGATGTTACTCGCAATAGGGACAGAGGATACATCGATGTCACTTGGCAATAGGGACAGAGGGAAACATTGATGTTACCTGGAAAAAGGGATAGAGAGAAACAGGGATGTTACCTCGCAATAGGGACAGAAGGAAACATCGATTTTCCTTGGCAATAGGGATACAAGGAAACAGCCATGTTACTTGGCAATAGGGACAGTGGGAAACAGCGATGCTACCTCGCAATAGGGACAGAGGGACACAGCGATGTTACCTGGAAATAGGGACAGGGAGAAACAGCGATGTTACTTGGCAATAGGGACAGAGAGAAACAGCGATGTTACCTGCAAATTGGGGCCGAGAGAAACAGCGATGTTACCTGCAAATATGGACAGAGGGAAACAGCGATGTTACCTGCAAATAGGGACAGAGAGAAACAACGATGTTACCTGGCAATAGAGACAGAGTGAAACAGCGATGTTACCTGCAAATAGGGGCCGAGAGAAACAGTGATGTTACCTGCAAATAGGGACAGAGAGAAACAGCGATGTTACCTCGCAATGGAAACAGAGGGAAACAGCGAAGTTAACTGGCAATAGGGACAGATAGAAAACAGCGATGTTACCTGCAAATAGGGGCCGAGAAAAACAGCGATGTTACCTGCAAATAGGGACAGAAAGTAACAGCGATGTTGCCTGCAAATAGGGACAGAGAGAAACATCGAAGTTACCTCGATATAGGGATAGAGAGAAGTGGCGATGTTACCTGGCAATAGGGACAGAGGGAAACATCGATGTTACTTGGCAATAGGGACAGAGGGAAACAGCTATGTTACTTGGAAATAGGGACAGAGGGAAACAGCGATGTTACCTGGCAATAGGGACAAAGAGAAGCAGCGATGTTACCTGGTAATAGCGACAGAGAGAAGCTGTGATGTTAACGCACAATAGGGACAGAGGGAAACATCGGTGTCACTTGGCAATACGGACAGATGTAAAACAGCGTTGTTACTTGGCAATAGGGACAGAGGGAAACAGCGATGTTACCTGGCAATAAGGACAGAGGGAAACAGCGATGTTACCTGCAAATAAGGAAGAGAGAAACAGCGATGTTACCTGGCGATAGGAACAGAGGGAAACAGCGATGTTACCTCGCAATAGGGACAGAGGGAAACAGCGATGTTACCTGGCAATAGAGACATAGAGAAGCAGCGATGTTACCTCGCAATAGGGACAGAGGGAAACATCGATTTTAATTGGCAATAGGGATACAAGGAAACAGCGAAGTTACTTGGCAATAGGGACAGTGGGAAAAAGCGATGCTACCTCGCAATAGGGTCAGATGGACACAGCGATGTTACCTGGAAATAGGGACAGGGAGAAACAGCGATGTTACTTGGCAATAGAGACAGAGTGAAACAGCGATGTTACCTGCAAATAGGAGCCGAGAGAAACAGTGATGTTACCTGCAAATAGGGACAGAGAGAAACAGCGATGTTACCTCGCAATGGGGACAGAGGGAAACAGCGAAGTTAACTGGCAATAGGGACAGATAGAAAACAGCGATGTTACCTGCAAATAGGGGCCGAGAAAAACAGCGATGTTACCTGCAAATAGGGACAGAGAGAAACAGCGATGTTAGCTGCAAATAGGGACGGAGAGAAACAGCGATGTTACCTCGCAATAGGGACAGAGTGAAACAGCGATGTTACCTGCAAATAGGGACAGAGAGTAACAGCGATGTTACCTGCAAATAGGGACAATGAGAAACATCGAAGTTACCTCACTATAGGGACAGAGAGAAGCAGCGATGTTACCTGGCAATAGGGACAGAGAGAAACATCGATGTTACTTGGCAATAGGGTCAGAGGGAAACAGCGATGTTACTTGGCAATAGGGACAGAGGGAATCAGCGAATTTACTTGGCAATAGGGTCAAAGAGAAGCAGCGATGTTACCTGGCAATAGCGACAGAGAGAAGCTGTGATGTTAACGCACAGTAGGGACAGAGGGAAACATCGATGTTACTTGGCAATAGGGACAGAGGGAAACAGCGATGTTACTTGGCAATAGGGACAGAGAGAATCTGTGATGTTAACGCACAATAGGGACAGAGGGAAACAGCGATGTTACTTGGCATTAGGGACAGAGGGAAACAACGATGTTACCTGCAAATAGGGACAGAGAGAAACAGCGATGTTACTTGGCAATAGAGACAGAGGGAAACATCGATGCTACCTCGCAATAGGGACAGAGGGACACAGCGATGTTACCTGGAAATAGGGACAGGGAGAAACAGCGATGTTACTTGGCAATAGGGACAGAGAGAAACAGCGATGTTACCTGCAAATTGGGGCCGAGAGAAACAGCGATGTTACCTGCAAATATGGACAGAGGGAAACAGCGATGTTACCTGCAAATAGGGACAGAGAGAAACAACGATGTTACCTGGCAATAGAGACAGAGTGAAACAGCGATGTTACCTCGCAATGGGGACAGAGGGAAACAGCGAAGTTAACTGGCAATAGGGACAGATAGAAAACAGCGATGTCACCTGGAAATAGGGACAGAAAGTAACAGCGATGTTGCGTGCAAATAGGGACAGAGAGAAACATCGAAGTTACCTCGATATAGGGATAGAGAGAAGTAGCGATGTTACCTGGCAATAGGGACAGAGGGAAACATCGATGTTACTTGGCAATAGGGACAGAGGGAAACAGCTATGGTACTTGGAAATAGGGACAGAGGGAAACAGCGATGTTACCTGGCAATAGGGACAAAGAGGAGCAGCGATGTTACCTGGTAATAGGGACAGAGAGAAGCTGTGATGTTAACGCACAATAGTGACAGAGGGAAACATCGATGTTACTTGGCAATACGGACAGATGGAAAACAGCGATGTTACTTGGCAATAGGGACAGAGGGAAACAGCGATGTTACCTGGCAATAAGGACAGAGGGAAACAGCGATGTTACCTGCAAATAAGGAAGAGAGAAACAGCGATGTTACCTGGCAATAGGAACAGAGGGAAACAGCGATGTTACCTCGCAATAGGGACAGAGGGAAACAGCGATGTTACCTGGCAATAGAGACATAGAGAAGCAGCGATGTTACCTCGCAATAGGGACAGAGGGAAACATCGATTTTAATTGGCAATAGGGATACAAGGAAACAGCGAAGTTACTTGGCAATAGGGACAGTGGGAAACAGCGATGCTACCTCGCAATAGGGTCAGAGGGACACAGCGATGTTACCTGGAAATAGGGACAGGGAGAAACAGCGACGTTACTTGGCAATAGGGACAGAGAGAAACAGCGATGTTACCTGCAAATTGGGGCCGAGAGAAACAGCGATGTTACCTGCAAATAGGGACAGAGGGAAAGAGCGATGTTACCTCGCAATAGGGACAGATGGAAACAGCGATGTTACCTTCAAATAGGGACAGAGAGAAACGACGATGTTACCTGGCAATAGAAACAGAGTGAAACAGCGATGTTACCTGCAAATAGGGACAGAGAGAAGCAGCGATGTTACTTGGCAATAGGGACAGAGAGAAGCAGCGATGTTATCTCGCAATAGGGACAGAGGGAAAAATCGATGTTACCTGGCAATAGAGACAGAGGGAAACAACGATGTTACCTGCAAATAGGGACAGAGGGAAACAGCGATGTTACCTGCAAATAGGGACAGAGAGAAACAGCGATGTTACCTGGCAATAGATTCAGAGGGAAACAGCGATGTTACCTGCAAATAGGGGCCGAGAGAAACACCGATGTTACTTGGCAATAGGACAGAGAGAAGCAGCGATGTTACCTTTGCAATAGGGACAGAGAGAAAAATCGATGTTACCTGGCAATAGAGACAGAGGTAAACAACGGTGTTACCTGCCAATAGAGACAGAGAGAAACAGCGATGTTACCTCGCAATCGGGACAGAGAGAAGCAGCGATGTTACCTGGCAATAGGGAGAGAGAGAAGCAGCGATGTTACCTCGCAATAGGGACAGAGGGAAACATCGATGTTACTTGGCAATAGGGACAGAGGGAAATAGCGATATTACTTGGCAATAGGGACAGAGGGAAACAGCGATGTTACCTGGCAATAGGGACAGACAGAAACAGCGATGTTACCTGCAATTAGGGACAGAGAGAAACATCGATGTTACCTGGCAATAGAAACAGAGGGAAACATCGATGTTACCTGGCAATAGGGACACAAGGAAACAGCGATGTTACCTGGCTAGATGGAAACAGGGAAACAGCGATGTTACCTGGCAAGTGGGACAGAGGGAAACAGCGAGTAAACTACCTAACGTGTTTGTGTAAATGAATGACAATACAGGAATCGAAAGAGACAATAACAATACAAACATTGCTAAGAGAAATTGACGGGAAGTTGTGGAGATCCGCGATCGTCCACGTTTTGAAGGGGAACGACACACATATAAAAATGATTACGGTGAAGAGAGAGAAGCAGTTTAAAAGTGATGGTGACGCACAAACTAAGCCCAATACACACAGTCTGATAAGGGTTTACAAGACACATCCATCACAGCCAAATCTGTGCAATATCATGCCAGGTTTTGATAAAACCAGCACATAATGTTACATGTGGGTCCCAGTCAAAGATAACTTCACTTCGGATAACCTATTTCGTTTAAATTGTCTTCGATAGAGGGTGTTCCCAAGTATCTAGATATGACCTCCACCTCGCCGTGGCCGCCTCATCCTTTAAACATAGAAATAAAAAAGAAACTCTCGACGTAGAGGATATTAGCACGTACGTAAATGCAATGGACTCGACTGGAATTCGAACTCGGCTCTCCGATTCCTCAATCCAAGCCGCTATACATTACTCCCCCGTGCATTCTCGCGTATGGGGCTTATATTTACAATTTAATAAAACTTTATTGTTAGTTACTTCAGTTTTGTATATAACTAGTTCTTTTATCATTTGACCCTCAAGCAAAGTGATAAAACAACAAAGATGCAAGGGGCGAAGGAAACTTAAGAAATGTACGAAGGAAAAAGAACAATAAAAAGTACAGGATTCAAGGAGACGGGTGATGATAAATAGTGTTTAATATTTTTGTTGTAAATTCTTGAGAACAAAAAATGTATAAATTCACTTTCGTCATATGTACAGTTTTTATTACAATTCTAATCATCGCTTTTTAAGACAATAATCATACTGATGAGTGAAAGTAGTTAATATAATAGCAGTACCAAGGGAAAAACTGTCACATACTGTTTTGTTTTTTTGCAGACACTAAGATTAAAGATTGCCCTTAAGCTAATTCTGAATGATGTTATCAATTGCTTTGATACAGCTGGACACAGGTTTCACTTTTCGTTTTTTGAAGTATGTGGTATATTACAAAGGTTATTATAATTGATAAACAAAAAGTGTTTTTCTTCAAGGTATGTTATCAGCTGAAGTTAATGAAGTTTTATGAACTAGAATTGGAGGTGGAACTTTTCTATTTTTCTGTTTCATAACCAGAGATCTACTCCACAAAAATAATATATAAGGCTTATATTCTTAATTTAATAAAACGTTATTGTTAGTCATTTCGGTTTTGCTTCTTTTTTTGTTGTATATAACTCATTCTTTATTATAATTTGACCTTCATGCAAGGTGATAAAGCCACTAAGACTAAGAATGCCCGTCTACTAGGGCGGCTAGCTGAGGCACATTTGTGTTTATTCAACACCAGTATTTTATACTGCAACTATGCTGAGCGGCCTTAGTTACAGCGCGTTATCTGGCGTGATCAACAGCCTGAACAAGGCTCAAACCCTCGGTCACGATGACTTGTAATTTTGTGCTAGCACAACCGCCGACGTCTCCTAAGGGTTTCGTATACCCAATTTCACTCACAAAGCTTGGTATGGTTTTCAGGTACTTTCCTCAAGACAGATAGCACCAAGAAATCCCCTTCCTGAGAAATCGACAGCTCTAACCCTTCGCTCATACTGAGAGTGAAGGAAACTGAGGAAACATACTGAGGAAAAAGGACGATAGAAAGCACAGGATTCAAGGAGACAGGTGATGATTGACGTTGCATTTAAATTTTAAAGTTTACAATTAACAGGTAAGCAAGAAGCTAAATTTAGGCAGCCAAAAATTCATCAAAGTTTTATTAAATAATTAATTTCGATTTCTCACTTTGAGCCTCTAACCCTTACACTACCGGCACAATCCAAGCTAAGCAGATGAAAATCTCGAAAGGTGTCACATATATAAAAAGAAATATACGACCCGAGAGAAGCACTGGTCCTCCCTTGGGAAGTTTTTTCAATGATGGAAGCGTTGGCAACTTCAATTGTTTACATTCTAGATTTCACATCAATTACAGATTTCTTTCTCGCATTTCTCATCCTTTCATTTTAAATTTACATCATTTCTGAAAATAAAAATGACAGGACCGAATAATAAACTCAACTTACAACAAAAAAAGGTCACGCTTTGAGAGAAATAAGATGACATTTAGAAAATGGAAAAGAACAAAAAAAATTGTAGGCTATATTCACTGGGATGCAGTCATGAAAAAGGACAACACATTCACAAGCATCAGAATTTATGATGTTTCCAGCGGTTCATGAAATTCAAGATGGCCAAAAATCTTGAAGCGGATCAGGGGAGATAAATCAAACTTCCTGGCATTCAAGACTAAAACCAGTTCTGTTTTCTATTACAGAAGATTAAAAAATATTGCAGGTTCTTTATTTTGTCTTGTTTTTGAAGAATTCAAATGTCATAAATGCTAGACACTATTACATATTTTAGAATTTATTACATGAATTCTGTCAGGTGATGTTGGCGTTATTAATGGTCGATGAAAGGAAGGAATGCGAGAAATATGGTATATTTTGAAGTAAAGAAAGAAAACGTCGATAAATAAGGAGAAAAGAATAAAGAAGGGAAATTGATAATGGAAGAGAAAGAACGATAACTGAGAATAAAGAAAGAAAGAAAGAACATCAGTAAAAAAGGAAAAAAAAAGTAAGTAAGAAAGAAAAAAAGAAAGAAAGAAAGAAACGACATCGATAAAGAAGAATAAAGAACATCGATATTTGAGAAGAAATAAATAAATAAAGAACATTAGTAATGGGGGTGGGAAAGTAAATAAGAAAGAAAGAAAGGACAGTGGTAATGAAGAAGAAAGAAAGAACGTCGATAATTGAGAAGAAAGAAAGAAAAAGAAAGAAAGAAAAACGAACATCAGTAATAGAGGAGAAAAATCTAAGAAAGAAAGAAAGGACATCGATATTGCAAAAGAAAGAAAGAAAATCGATAATTAAGAAGAAAGATTAAAAGAAAGAAAAAAAGAACATCTGTAATGGAGGAGAAAGAAAGAAGGAAAGAAAGAAGGAAAGAAAGAAGGAAAGAAAGAAAGAAAGAAAAAAATATAGTGATAATGAATAAGTAAAAAAAAAGAATAGCGGTAATTAAAAGAAAGAAAGAACACCATTAATGAAGAAGAAAAAGTGAGAAAGAAAGAAAGAAAGGATATAGGTAATGAAGAAAAAGGGAAGAACAAAGATAATCAAGAAGGAAAAAAGGAAGAAAGAACATGAGTAATGGAAAAGAATAAAGAAAGAGAGAGAGACATCCATAATGAAAAGAAAGAACATCGATAATTAAGAAAAAAGAAAGAAAGAAAGTAAGAAAGAAAGAAAGAAAGAAAGGAAGGAAGGAAGAAAGAAAGAAAGAAAGAAAAAAGAACAACACTAATGGAGCAGGAAAAATTAAGAAAGAAAGAAATAACATTGATAATATAGACGAATGAAAGAAAACACATTATTAATGAAGGAGACAAGTAAGAAGGAACGAAAGCAAAAACTTTAGTAAAGGAGGAGAAAATGTGAGAAAAAGAAAGAAACAAACAAAGAATGGTCATCGAAATTGCCAAAGAAAGAATAACGATAATTGAGAAGGAAAAAAGAAAGAAAGAAAGAAAGAAACAAACAAACAAACAAACAAAGAGAACACCAGTAACGGAGGAGAAAAGGTAAGAAAGAAAGAAAGAAAGAAAGGAAAAAAGAACGAAAGAAAGGACATTGATAATGGCTAACAAAGAAAGAACAATGATAATTGAGAAGGAAAAAAGAATAGAATTAATAGTGGAGAAAAATAAGAAAGAAAGAAAGAAAGAAAAAACGAAAGCACATTGATAATGAAGAAGAAGGAACACCGATAATTGAGAAGAGAGAAAAAAACAACAATAATGGGGGAGAACAAAAGAAAGAAAGGACATCGATAATTGAGAAGAAATAAAGAAATTACATCAGTAATATAATAGAAAGAAAGACAGACAAAAAGAAAGAAAGAAAGAAAGAAGGAAAGAACATCGATAATTGAGAGGAAACAAAGGGCATGAATAACAGAGAAAAAAGATAGAAAGGAAGAAAGAAAGAGAGAGAGGGGGGGAAAGAAAGAAAGAAAGAAGGGAATGTAAACAAAAATATCGACAAATGAAGGTAAAAGAAAAAGAAATACATTTTTTTTAAGGAAAAGTGAATATCGGAGGGAAATAACGAAGGAAGAAAGAAATAATGAAGGAAGTAAAGAAAGAAAGAAAAAAGAAAGAAAGAAAAGTGCAAATATAAAGATATGGCAAAATACCGATAAAAAAGAAAAAGAAAAAAATCGACAATCATGTTTAAAAATAACTTTACCGATCTAAAAAATAATTCTTAAAAAAAAAGAAAATGACTAGAAAAGGGAAATAAACAGAGAGAAAGAAACCGTAGAAAGATTTTACTCGTGTACAAAAATAATTTTGTTTTTCTTTTCACAAACAAGAACTTTCAGAAGAAGAATGAAAGGAAAGAAAGGAAAGAAAGAAAAGCAAATAGTTCAAGCAACGACATGTTTATTTATGATCTCTCGCCGGATGGAGATCCGGTGTCGGTCTCCTTGCAAAAGGAGTCTGCACGCTAAAGATGAAATATGTTTCTGCAAATCCCTATCATCTGACGGTTCATATTGAGCACAAATGGTGAGACAGAACTTCCGGAAAAGACAAACCGAAAAAAATAAAAAAAAGTTAAATAAAACACTTGAAATAAATATTATAAGTCAATAATCTGAGTTGAGATTTGAGCAACACACACTCTCTTATTCTCAAACAAAACATCTTGATTTCTGGGGTGAGGAGTTATCATTATTGACACCACTGACTATTGTCCTTAACTTTATTATTGTTATCACAAATTCAAGTATTAACGCCTTAGTCCACTAGGCTACTGTCTAATGATATTAACCTAGTGAATTAAATCATTGGTACGTGCATTTGGTGACATAGCAAATGTGAGTTCAATCCCTAGGATGGGCAGTGTGTACTTGAACTCAGTTTAAACGAAGGCGAGCAATAACTGATCAGTAGTAAAAATAAGAATTAGAAGAGATATCCGTAAACATGGCCAGTGAGACGAGAACGGCCTACCCCCGTAGATTAAGTAAAGGATTCAGTTCGGAATTCCTTGTAGGTTACTTAGCTCGATATACACCTGATGAAGGCCGGGGTGGGGGCACAACAACCGAAACGGTGTGATATCAACAACAAAGATGAGGACAACAGTTCGAATATAAATAGTGCAAATAAGTTGATGCAAATGTTTTCAGCTTCCTTTTATTTACATTCGGATTATTATTCTTATCTTTGTTGTTATTAATCCACCATTGTAATGATAAACTGTCCAAAAAATAAGACATACGACCTGTTTACGCAAACATAAAAAAAGGTTGATATAGGATCGGTTTATTCTCGAGTCAAAAAGTCATATATAGGTCTTTTTCCTTTTTTTTTTCACTTTGTACCAGGTCTGGGGGCACTCGAGGTAGAGGGTTACTGTAAGAGGCTGTTTATGCGGATAGGCGAGCAAGATAACGGTTAACTCTAGACTAAAACAGGTTAAGAGTGTAGTGATCGGGGAAATATCCTGTTGGGAGTCGGTTCCCCAGAGCAGTGGTTCACGGAAAGAAGCTAACCCTAACCCCTGCCGAGGGACTGACCAGCTCCCTTCATATGATGATTTCCTATGCATAACTTAGATGTGGCACAAGGCCGAAAGTATGGCGCATCCAGTGAAGATCAAACCCTCTATTCAGTCATAATTGATTTAGTGAGACAAGCTTTTTTTGACAGTGGGGGTTACCCTTTACAAAGCCCAGGGGCCACTTGATGCAGAGGGTTAAGTTAAGAGGCCATTTGTGTGTATAGGTGGGGGAGACAACAATTAACCCTAGCCCTGAATAAGTTCAGATTGTAGTGATCAGGGAAACATCCTCTTGGGAGTTGCTCCAGAGCAGTCGTTCACGGAAAGAAGCTGTTTGGGTTGAACTTATTTCTCACCAATGGAATTCGGAGAGAATGAGGGCGGTTTTTTATAATGAGGGCGGCATAGCGGGTCTTGGCCGTGAAGACACTAGAGCCAGAAAGTTAGATATAGGTTTAGTTTAAACAAGAATTAAAAGGGCAGATTTTGATCAGGTTTATGCCAGAGTCTGAAAATATTCACACGGAATGTGAACACTTGCGGTTGGGAGAATCTTACACATCTGGAGGGGATGCAGTCCAAGTACTCTATGCTCTGCCAACATAGCAAAGATAATGTATAGTAGGTATATATTTCAGCCTGTTCCTTTTTTTTCTTTCTTCATCTTATATACATATACGTAGTCCGCCAAAAAAAAAAATGTATACACACTTTTGGAAAGGAAAAACTTGTAAACGTAGTTGTATCAAATTGCGATAATACTGTGTAATATGGGGGACCATAAAAAATGCTGTGTATCACAGTGGGGCAAGAAATGAATTATAAATTTGAACGCCTACAAAAACAAAACTACTTCCTTTTAACTACCATAGAGAAACTTATCTGCCTGCCAGCAGCAAGGTTGAATCATGGAGAGCAATATACTGCGCTTTCTTGCCTTTCGTTTTCAACTGACTTGAAGTGGAGCGACTATATCGAATCAATAGCTGCATCTGCTGCAAGGAAATTTGGATCACTGTGTCATGCAAGAACATTTTTTCTCGTCAGTGTTCTTGCACATTTACAAATCTACCATTTGTCTGTGCATTGAATGCTGCTGCCATATCTAGCGTGGTGCTCTTGCTATTTATCTCGTGGTTTTTGACAAAATCCAAAGAAGGATTTGTAATGTAATCGATCCTGACTTGGCTTCTAGATTTCAGTCACTTTCTCATCGATGTCTCAGACTAATGTAAGCATCACTGTATCTAAACCGTGCGTTCTTTGATAGAATTTGAAATTTTAATATGTTTCTTGTTTGTTTTTCTCTCCTCTCCTTTACAGCGGACCTACTTTCATTGTTTAATCTCTCGTTGAATCACCGAATTTGTATATCAAACTATTGACAATAACGGCGAAGAACGGGCTGTGGCTAGATATCTTGAAAGCGTTTGACAGGGTTTGGTATGCTGGTCTTCTACGCACGCTTCAAGAATATAGTATTACAGGACGATTGTTCGATTTAATCCAACCTTTCCTATAAAAGGTCATTTTGAATGGGCTCGATTTCCAGATCCTTTCACACGAACGTGGAAGTCCCCCAAGGCTCTATCCTGGGTCCTATGCTGTTTCTGATCTTCATCAATGATCTTCCTGATGTCATCAGTTCCCAAGTTGGTATTTATGCAGATGACGCGACCATTTACTCCCCTCACAAATCTGCCAGTGCTGACAAAGTAAACCAAGTTGTTGCTCTTGAAAAGGACCTTCAATCGGTGGTTAACTGGGGCAAGAAATGACTTGTAAATTTTAACGCACACAAAATAAAACTGCTCTCACTTAACCACCATAGAGAAACTTATCTGCCTGCCATCAGCAAGTTTGACGCTAGAGTCCTAGAAAGCAACACACTGCGCCTTCTCGCCCTTTCGTTTTCAACTGACTTGAGGTGAAGCGACTACATCGAATCAATAGTTGCATCTACTGCAAGGAAATTTTGATGACCGTGTCATGCAAGAAAATTTTTCTCATCACTGTCCTTCTTGTACATTTACAACTCTACCATCCGTTTGTCTTGGCTGACTCTAGATTTCTACAGATTAACACACGGATACTTCTTGGCTTCACGTTTTCAACTGATTCGATGTCCTGGGTATGACGATAAAGTATATCCGGTAGCAAGGTTTTTGAGGAGCATGGAACCACCTCATAATTGCTGTTTTTCCCAGGTCCACTCTGGCCCGGGGTGGTAGCGCCTGTTAGGGTCCTAGGATTGAACCCACAAAGTGAGGTCAAAACAGTATGAACGTATGAAAATACATTTTTATAATAGCATTACAAGCAATACATTTCTGAAAAAAATACCAGTAATACATTTTTTGTAAAACAAATCACTAATGCTCCCAAGAAAATTAAATGTCGACATTAAATGACCCATAAGGAGTTGATATGCCACTAAAAACAACAACAAACAAACAAAATCAACTGAGTTGAAGTGGAGCGAATACATCGACTCAATAGCTGCACCTACTGCAAGGAAAATTGGATCACTGTGTTGTGCCAGAAATTTGTTCTCGTCTGAGTCCATATTGCACATTTACAACGCTGTCATTCGTCCATGCATTAAATACTTTTGCCATATCTGGCCTGGTGCTCCTGCTATTCATCTCGAGGTTCTTGACAAAATCCAAAGAAGGATCTGCAATGTAATCGATTCTGACTTGGCTTCTCGACTTCAGTCACTTTCTCACCGGTGTGACGTCCCCCGGTGTCGCTGCGCCAAATGTGACGTCTGCCTGGCCGCGCCCGCCGTGCTATCCCGGTCACGGCACCAGTTGTGACGCCACCCCGTCTGTCTCCGCGCCGTCGCCGTCCTATCCTGTCCTGTGACGACCAACTGTCTTGGTATTGGTCGCGGCACCAAATGTGACGTTCTAACCTTTTGCTGATTCGGATGGGAATCTGGTTACATTCGGTATCAGCCTTGTCGTTCCCAGCTCGCCTCCAACGTTTTGATTTCTAGTCTAACCTACCCACGTTGTGATTTGATCTTAGGTAGACGAAATCAATCAGTAGCCGGGCCGTAATGCAAGTCGAGTCCGAACAAGGGTAATACTGCACAAGTATATGTAAAAGAGAATAAAGTAATAACTCGAAAAGTTCAAATGTGTTAAAAAAAGGATAACAATATTTTATATCTGGTTGCTGAATACAGGACTGCGTCTTCCTCCCAAACCGCTATATGGATTCGTGACACTTTGCGTTTGTTTGGCGAGTCTTAATATCTTAAGTTGTTTTTTCAAGGAACTGGTTTTTGGTGTATATTCAGGTGATATTCGTAAAACTTGTTTTGGTGGTGTGAGTCTAAGTCGTTCTTCAAAAATAAATTGTTCTTGGTTAGAAGTTGTGTTCGGAATTGCGTGGAATCTTTCAGTCAGCTTTCTGCGAGGCTGTCTCTCTTCCTGTCTGACTAACCCCAACTCCTCAGCTGCGAACTGCTTAATTCAACTCGTTGCGACTCTGCTTATATGGACGCCGACCAAAACCGGGGTGGGCCTGTCGGGGTTTGTGGTTCCTTGATAATTCTAAGTCCGCATTAAGGTTTTTCTTTGTTTTCGGTCAGGAAGAATTATTAATTTCCATTTTTGGAAGTCTTTCGTCCTCCCAAATTCTTCTTTTCTCATATTGGTATCTCACCGATACCCTCAGAGGGTGTCAACGGGTTTCCCCTCTCTCTCTCACAGTGGCATCTCACACCGATCCCTTCAGGGAGGCGTCAACAGGCCTCCCCTCCTTCTTCACATGATTACCTTCGCCAACCGCTCACGCCACCATTCAGCCAATGGCCGCCCAGCAGTGTGGGTGTAGCTAGACTAGCCTCGGTTTAAAAAATCTTGCTCAAAGAAAAAAAAAATTATCTTCCTTTTTTTGTTCTTTTTCTTTTCTTTCTTTTCTTCTGCCCGACAACAAATCCTTAGACTATTATCTTAACTGAATCCCATCTGGAGTTCATCAATCGAGACTTTTCGCCAGCATCAAGTGGGTGGTCATCTGGCGACTTCGCATTCTGTCGCTAATTAACTGTTCCGATAAAAACTTTTATCATGTCCAGGTTTGACATAAAACAGGTGTTTTTTCCCAAATGATATGGCAGTGGTCCAACGGACATTTTGGTTTCGGTCAGAGCATGACCCAATTAATTTTTATCCCTTAGCATTCTGTCCCGTAGGCCACTCGGCCAATTTGAAACTTTCCTTATTGCCATGGGCAGATGGCTATATCTTATTCGCCGCCCCGTAACATAAATCAGATTAAATCCAGTATCTTACTTTCCTCGATAATGAAAATAAAATCTTTACCACTTTCCTTTGTTAGAAAAAATAACATCGCTTAATGTCCTTTTCGTGATGACTTCTTATCAGCTAAATTTAATTCTCGCCTTTTCTTTTTTTTCTTTCTTTCTCGCAACCCTAAATAGTGTCACACCGGCATGACATGGCTTCCCTTTGTCTTTTCTACAAATATTTTTATAGCAATTGCTCTGACAAGCGTTTTTACCTGTTGATCCGACTACCTGAATTTAAGCGTGCTACTAGATTGACATCTAGGCCCCAACGTTTTTACTGTTGAAATAGCTAAATGCAAACGCCAATTCTATTCCAACAGTTTATTTTCTGGCACTTGTGGAACTCTCTTCCATTTACTTTTCAAAAATCTACAAAAATTTAAATGCAATGTCAATCGCCATCTTCTATCTTCTTGAATCCTGTTCATCTGTTGTCCTTTCCTCAATCTTCCCTATACTCAATCTTTTCTCTACTTTCATTCTCTGCAAACCCCTGCGCACTAGTGGTATTCGCGCCTTGTTTGGTTGAAATGATAAAAAATCGACTACATTGGTGGTCCTTACACGAGAAATTGAAAATGCATGTGCAGCAATTCCACTGAAGTTCGACGTACTAATAAATGTCTGGAGTCTAAAGACTAACACTTTGAGAATCTCTTGGGATTGTAGAGTCCAAAGGTATCTTGTATTAATCTCATGATGTCTGAATAAATTTAGTGTTACAATATCTATACAAGTTTTTCCTTTATTGAAGTGTATATACATTTTGGTAGGCAATATATAGGAGTAATGGATAGCGGCTCGGATTGAGAAATCGGAGAGCCGAGTTCGAATTCCAGTCGAATTACGTGCTAATACTCTTGAGAAAGGCTATTAGTCTTCTCCCTCGATCTATGTAAATATTGCACCAGATTTCTGTTTTCAGCCCTTCAAAAAGTGTGGTTGGTTCTGCACAAAGCTTTCATCACTATAATCAAATCGTATGTGGTAGTGTCTGGGCTGTCAGTTCCTAGGAACTGAGCTGCTTGACCCTCATACGACGGGAGAATCCACCATATATATATATATGTATATATATATATATATATATATATATATATATATATATATATATATATATATATATGTGTGTGTGTGTATACACACACACAAACTTTTGCAAATTAACTGAAACAAAACAATAATTCCATTATTATTTACATTTTTAAAAATTTTTCCAATGAAACATGTTAGCACTTCGTATGTCTATTCTACAAAGTCGGTTCTTGCATATTGACCACAAATTCTCGATTTAAATCAAGAGAGTTTCCGGGCCAGTCTGTAGTACTTTGATTTGCTCACTGGTAAGGCTTACCAGTGTGTTCGTGCAGCGTTACAATTTTCGTACGCTTCCTTAGAGCAATGTCCATCGCAGACAATTGCAGTAGGACAACTAATCGACAGTCGAGACAAAAGTGTTTGGCGTGATGAAAATCTGCTGCAATCACGGATGACGCAATATTTTTAAAGGCCTAACAAATTTCATCATACACTCCGAAAACAGATTCACATTACGGCAAATCACTGCAAATCATCTAATCTGAGGAAAAAAAAGAAATCGGTTACACACTGTCACTCTAGTGTGTCTAAAACTGACTGTATGGTGAGAGAAAGGAAATTAAAGCAGTTGTTTCAAATTTCACAAGGATATATATATATATATATATATATAAACATTTTTCAGAATAGATTTTTTATTAATCCGATAGAGTTTTATTACTTTAAACGTTTTTTATTGGATACTCGTACTTGAGTAGACGCTCCGTTTATTTATTAAACTGTATATTTATTTATTCATATCCTTCCAGAGAGCGTAATTTTTTCTTTAATAAGATTTCTCGAATATTCAGGACGGTAGACAAAAATAAATAAATATGCTGTTTAATAAATAAATGGATCGTCTACTGAAATACGAGTATCCATTAAAAATAATGTTTGAAGTGATAAATATCCATTAAGTTCTTAACTGCTGTTAAGTTTTTAATATAATTTTCCTCGTTTTCTTATAATTTTCTTCTTTTCTGAACATAAATAATGTAGAAATTGTCTGAATGTTCTCTTTGCCCGAGCGCTTTCGGCTATACTTTTATCCATTATCAAGGATGATTTTTATTTTTACTTTTAACTGGATGTATGGATTGTCTTATGCATGTATGTAAAGTTATAGGTATGATTTATTTTCCAAACACGGTCAGCATATTTTGGCCGTGTTCATAGTTGATGTTATTGAATGTTGGCCTTTTTTTTATTAATAACTAGTAGTAGAGCCCGGTGTTGCCCGGGGATGTAATAGTAAGAGATAAAGACTGAAAAATAAAATTGACAAAGATTATTGTTTAAGGTTTACGGCCACACATGTCTTAATTAGGTTTTTTTTTTTTTTTACGAATTGGTCAAACCCAAACTCAAACAAAAACATTGTTTTCAATCGTTATGAGTCTACCGATTGAATAGAATTTTTAAAGCATTCTAAATGTAAAAATAAAGAAAAAAGTGTGCAAGACAATAAGAAACACTACCTGCCAATAAAAAAGTGAAGTTTTGTTGAAATCGGTTGAAAAATGTCAGAACCTCCGCAAGGTAATTTTACGTAGTCCTGTGAAGTTTTGTTGAAATCGGTTGAAAAATGTAGGAAATCCGATCCAATATATAAACGTATACATACACACACACACACACACACACACACACACGCGCACACACACACACACACACAACCTGGGTTTTATAATAATGTTGATGAGGCTATTTTTTGTGTATAATTTCTTTGTTTCCAGGGTCCTTCAGTTACTCCTATGTATACTTTTTCTTTTGCGGGAGTAAATATGCGAACAGTACAATGCTTTCTAAGTATATCTGGGAAATTAAAAAACAAAACGCACATCACACCAAAAATATCTTGGAAGATAAGGAAAAAATCCATAGCCTACAACAACCAATCAAAAACTTGCAAACTTTGCTTGGAGGAAAAAATAGCTATCATTACTTTCCCCGACCAAAATAAATTATTAAACAAAAGATCTGAGCTCATCTCAAAATGCAGACATGAAAATAAATTTTTGCTACGTAACCTAAAAAACGGAAAAAATAAAATAAAAACAAATAAATATATTAATAAACAAAATAACAATAAAAAATAGAAATAAAACATAAATAAATACTATGTTACTTAAAAATCAAAAACCGAAAAGAGAAAATATACAAGTAAAATAAATTGACCTAAATTCATCCAAGTAAATAAATAAACAAACCAATCCCAAATAAAGATAATCAATTAAAAACTGTTCCCGCCAAAATAATACTTAGAATGAACTACAACAATCAACCCCAAAACTGAAAAAATAGCTTTAATTAAATTCTCAAACCAAAACAAAACTGTTAAATAAGTGATATGAACAAATTTTTACTACGTTAATAAATAAATAAATAAAATAAGAAACAAAAAAATAAAAACAAGCAATAAAATTTGACCCAAATAAATAAACGACTTCCGGTAAAATAACCGCCATAATAGAATACCCACAATGCACCACTAACCCGTATATATATAAATAGCCGAGAAAAATAACAGCATATGTGGCCTGACGATTGCATATAGCATGAAACAGACTGTCGCCTCTAAATGTTGACTTCTATGTTCACTTTTATATATATATATATATATATATATATATATATATATATATATATATATATATATGTACATCTATCTATCTATCTTTCTATCTATCTATAATTTATTCGAAAATTATAACATAAATATCTTATAAAATCACTGCAAAAATAGCCATTTTGTTTCAACACTTCTGGTTCTATATTAAACACCATCACGTGATAAGACACCAGAACTGTTGAAACAAAGTGGTTATTTTTGCAGTGATTTTATAACATATTTATGTTGTAATTTTCGAATAAATTATATTTGCTCTACTCTGTATTGAGCACTCTTTAAAGAATAGTATTGTTTGGTTATTGCAATTTATTCCGTATACACGAATCCTATACTTGAATATATATATACAATATAGTTCATGCCACTTTGACGGAAAATTTACCAGTAAAAAAGAATTCTCTTATCACTACATTTGTACATAAACGCAGAACCTTAAAATTTAAATTCAAACTCAGCGTTGCGACTGCACGTTCCGACACAATAACACTCATTTCTCATAGGATTTTTCGGATTACAACCTTGTTTTCGTTTGTCCACTTATTACTGAGAGTATAAACAAGAACACAATCTATTTCATACCTTAGGATGTCTGTAGGAACAGACAAAAGCTTGTAAAATAAAAAGATCTAATGCAATGGAAATTTATAAAACAGGATCTTTTCATTCATAAACAGATTCGGGGTTTTTGTATATTATTGAATTGTTCGCAAAGATGGATTTCTCGCCATTTAATCATTAGTATTTGTTTTATGTATGAATAATTCATGAATTATATATATATATATATATATATATATATATATATATATATATATATATATATATATAGCTAAAATGAGAACAAATGGAGTATGATTCCACTGTACGTAACATTTAACTTTAATTAGGATATACGAGTCTTTGGTACAGTGCTTACTAACCTTATTCGTGCCATGACCTATATTAAAAAAAATTCCGATGAATGTGAATTTAGCGCAGGTCACATTCGAATCTCATAAGTCTATTTTTTAAGTATTTTACTCTTTGAAATTAAATTAATATTTCACTAAGAGTTGTTAAATATCGCCTGAAGAGACACATTTATGGTATTGTAACATAACTGTAATTGTGTAGCGACTTTTAAGATGTTGTAATATCTTAAAATAAATAAATAATATATATATATATATATATATATATATATAGCAATATTTATACATATTTATGTTTATTTACACAAGATCGTATGTAGATGTCTGCTTGCGTGATTGTTTAAACTTGGCGGACAATGTCAGTCTTAATTGCAGTTCTTGAGACGACATAATGAAATACAAAGAAACAGAATTGGTACTTGAAACTCGTCAACCATAAAGAATAGCAATTGTAAAAAGGAAATTTTCTCCTTATTATTCATAACACTTTATTTTTTTTTCTCTTTCCAAATATTAATTTATTTGGAAAGAGAAAAAAAAATAAAGTGTTAATATAACATAAAATATAATAAAGCCAACATGCAATTTTCTGAAGAACTTGAGTTCTTTTTTTTTTCTTTAGTCTGTGCTTCCGTGTTGCGAATATAGAAGCTGCGTGGGTAGCCACATTAGATAAAAGTGCAAGGAACAATTTACAACGCGCGGAAAAAAAAATAGTCGACATTAAGACAAACTTTAAAAGATTCAAAATTGAGATTGATGTGTAGAATAATTTTTTGGAATGTGTTACTGAGTGGATGTATAGGCGGGGGTGCATGTATGTTCAATGAACTGCAATTTTCTTGGCTTGAAATTGAAACTAGATACAGGGTGGAGTGAGCACAAAATTATTCATCGCGTTGTCGTGGGTTCTGGTCTCACGGTAAAAGCATGTCATATAATCCATCGTTCGTTTTTTTCCATAAACTACATTTTCTTTGGTTTGACAATGAAATAGGAGGATTAAGGGAATAAAAATATATTAGGTTAGCTCCGGAAATAGACCACAACTTTCTTAATATACTAGGCCGGGATTTCGCCGCTTACGACGGGCGTTGCTTTTCATGCATAAAGTGATCAATTTTATTTGATTTTACAGCAAACTATTGCTTTGTCTTCGAAACGAAAGCACATTATCGCGAGAAATGAGTATCGTGAACTCAGCAGATAGAGAACGAACTTCACAGCTTCTACAGTTGTCTCATTATCAGTGTTATTTAGCATAAATTTCATAATCATTTTATCTTTCCAACGACATTATATTGTTATTTAGCATAAATTCCATAATCATTTTATCTTTTCAACGACATCATATTGGCCCCCAAATGTAAATAATACATGTGGCTACTGCAATCATTAAAACGTGAGGTGATACGAAGATGGGCTGAGAAGTTCCTAGGCTGACTATGAAGGGGTGATGCTACAGCTGGGAAACATTGCATCTCTTAATTTCAGCTCTTGTTTTTCATAACTGCATTGTTTTTTTTTCCAGTAAACAGACATCGGACTGCTCAAAGAAAATTTCAGATGTAACTTGTAGTGACTTCAATTGAAAATGGACAGAATTTGGCATCTTGGTGTTATCAAATAACTGCAGAAAAAAAAAGGTTTATCCTCCAAGTATATTCATGCTTGCATGGTTGCTACATTAGATGAGAGAGACGTGAAGATGGCCCAAAGTCTGAACGTCCTATAATAGCCACCACTGTGGTAAACATTGTGTTCACCACTTGGTGATAGATGACAGGCGGTGGAGTAGAAATCAGTCAATGCTATTAGGATATCCAATGAAAGAGTTGAGAATGTTCTGCATAATGAACTTGACATGACGAAAGTTTCTGCTCGGTGTGTGCCACGTCTTCTGACAGCTGATCAAAAGCGCACATCACAGAAAAATTGTCGGGGGCAGATCCAGCTGATTTCCCTGGAGGTTTCCAAAGTCAGTATGTGTGTTGTGTTCACTACTTTGAGCCAGAGACATAGACACGAACCGTAAAGTTGAAATACCCTTCCTTACCTGCTTCAATGAAGGCCAAGGTTGTTTCATCTGAAGGGAAGGTGATGGCCTCAGCTTGTTTGGCACTGTGTTTATTTTTCTATCTTCAAAAAGGCCACATCAATGGAGAGTACTATGCCAACCTGCTGAGGCAGTTACAAAAGTCTATCAAGGCCAAACGGCCAGAAAAAATGAAAGGGAATTTGTTCATCAGAACAATGCTCCAACAGACAAGTCCTGGGTCTCAATGGCTGCTGTTCGTGACTTGGCTTTGAACTAGTTGATCACCCACCCTATTCTTCTGATTTCTCCCCCTCTGATTATCATCTGTTCCCCAACATGAAAGAGCACTTGGCTGGGAACCACTGTTGCAATGATGATGACGTCATATCTACTACTGATGGCTTTTTTGACTAACGGGATGAAAGCTTCTTCACCAATGGTATCCACGCACTGTGACACCAATTTAAGAAGTGTGTGGATCGCAAGGGAGGGAACTATGTTGAAAAAGAAACCTTATTTGCTCACATTTCATCAGAGTATCTTAGTTAGCCAATGAACTTTTCAGCCAACTCCTGTATATCCAGTTGTTGCGGTTTCGGGTACTATGCCAGGCGTCCTTCTCTGGTCGATTTATTTAGCCTATGGAACTCAAAAATGATCATTCATCAGAATTTAGAGCGTTACAAAATTCCAAAGGCCACTTCCAGAAGCAACTAAAATGGATAGTACATGTAATTAGAAGAGAAGATAATAATATAATCGAGCTGTTGACTTTCCACACTGCCTTAAACAAAAGATTTGGAAGGAAACTACAATCGATACGAGAAAGAAGCGATAATTTGTGGCGAGAAGTTTAATTTAATTTTCTGAGAAAACTGTTTTAATAAAAAGATTTTCCGAATTTCAACCCTCACTGTACAGCTGTACAGAAATTTACCATTTCTATTACAAGAATCTATAGACAATTCGCTTTAGAAACGAAAGACGATAATAAGCGCGGTTAACAAGCTTCGGTGGGTTCAGTGATATTTTTCAGGCATTTCTTTTTTAGTTATTTCATCTCAAGTAAAGCAATACAAATCATAAAAATGCAAGGGTTTACTGAGAGTTAAAAATGCCTGAGAAAACATTATTGAAAAGAGACGACAATACGAGACCAAGATTCAGGGAGAAAGATTGAGTTTGCTTAAAATTTCTTAAGATCGTACTTATCAGAAAAGCAAGAAACAGAAGAAATAATTCCAAAAGCAAGAACTGTTAGCAAAGAAAATTTTACATCCAGCAATTTCAACAGTAAAATCATGAGACCTAGCTGCCAATCTAGTACTGTGCTTAAATTCGTAAAGTCGAGGTACCGAAGAGACACTTACGCGTACATCCAGCGATGTATCAACATCAACAGTAAAATTAAGAGACCTAACTGTCAATCTAGTCAGTCAGTTAAGTGCTATACGCGATCATGTTTCTTTCGATTCATGACTAACTAGACAGAAGATTTTCCTGCAGTAGGTTGACATTTCTTTCTGAGGTAGGCTGTTTGCCAACCAAGCCTATAGAACCCACTCTGTCCTATTATTCGAACTGGGGGGGGGGTGAAGAGGCGGATTCACGGCTTTCCCAAGGGTATTTTTCCCATAAGCAAATGTAACGAGCCCGACTGGAATTCGAACTCGGTTCTCCTATTTCTCATCCACTACGCAACACAGCACATCTAGTACTGTTCTTAAATTCATAAAGTCGAGGTGCCAAAGAGACACGCTTATATCCAGAAATGTCAACAGCAAAAGTATGAGACCGAGCTGCCAATCGAGTACTGCGCTTAAATTCGTAAATTTGAGGTACCATGAAAACAATTGCCATATAAGTATTTATAGGAAATACACATTGGGAAGCTTCGTTACATAGGTAGGAAAGTGAGTGAAGCATAGATGCCAGGTCAGGACCGATGACATTGCAAATTGTTCTTTGTATTTTGTCAAGAATCAGATTCGGCAGCCATATTCGATGTACGGATGAATGGCAGATTTATAAATGTGCAAGGCAGATTATAGCGGGAAAAATTGTCTAACACTACATAGAGAAACATTTTACTTAGCAGCAGTTCTCTTCATTAGAATTAATCCACATTGTCTTCTCCTTCTTCTTCACAAGTTCCCTGTCCTTTGTAGCTCTTAATAAATTTTGTCTTTTTGTTATCTCTCCTAAAACTTGCTTCGCCATCCGCTTACTTAAGTTCGCTATGTAGGTTATACGTTATTGTCCTCTGGTCAAATTTTCCAAGCGCTCTTTTCTCATTATAGAAAATTTCTGGTTATAAATCAGTGGGAAATGTTAGATCGAGAAAGAGCAATGAGTCATTCTGCCAGAGGTTAGCATTAGCCATGCTGATGGAAGGCAGAAAAGATTCTTTTATCCGACACTAGCAGTTTTCTTTCTTAGGCGAGCCGAGTTCGAATTCTAGTCGCGTTTATTACATTCAATTTACCCTTGGAAAATGGTATGAATTCAGCTCTTCTCCCTCCAGATACGGATAAATAGTACGACAGATTGGGTTCTCTAGCCTCGGGTGACAACCGGTCTAGGAGAAGGAAAAATCTGAATTCAAAACTGTATGCACATAATATGCAGATAAGGAAAGGATCGTTCTCATTGACTTGATGATCGGGACTACGGTCAACTCACATATATATATATTGTCATGCACAGACAAACTGTTTCGCTGTATCACAGCTCATCAATGTGGCTAGACGTCCGGTTGCCTATATCTAGGATCGAAACCCGACTGAACTGGCGTCAGTCGGGGATTCTAACCCTAAGCTGTTGGCGCATGTCAGGGATGAAGGTGAATTTAATTCAGTAATATGTTTATGTTTATCTACACAAGACCGTATGTAGATGTCTGCTTGTGTCAGTGTTTAGAGTCGACGGACAATGTCAGTTTTAATCGCTCTTGGGACGACATAAAAAATACAAACATACAGAGCAGCTTTTTGCGATTTCCGGATCACGAACACGACCCTAAAGCGTCAATTTTAATGCATCCCATGATCAGTCTATATTAGAACAAGGTACAATTTCATTTTTCTGAAAACGAATTTAGATGAGAACCATTAAGGAGAGGTTTATCATCTTCGTGTCCCACATTGTTTCAATTTCGCAAGAACAGTCTAAACTTCAAAACGCAAAAAGCTGTCATAGAATTTCTGTTTCTGGAAAGAAAAATGCTGCAAATATTCACAGTGATTTCATCTGAAAAGGCTGCGCTTACAGCAAGCACAGTAACGAAATAGATTAGAGAGAAAGGAGAAACAGATTTTAAGCTTCTGCTGTGAATGAGGATATAGAAAAAAAGGCTGATATTCTCATTAGAGCTGAAAGAAGAATCTTTATTACAAAATACTGTGGAAGCCTTTAGATGAGTTATGGTAGTGTTTGTATTTAGTACAGTGTTTTGTCTAATCGTAGGTCTTTGCAAAGTGGATTCAGAGTAATCTGTCTGATCTAGCAGAAGTAGCAGAAACCTGTTGCTGACCACGAGCTTTTGGGGATACACAAAACACCTTCTTTAGCGTATTCACGGATGAGGTCTGGGTTTACCACAAGGAGCAAGCAATCAAAAGAAATAACGGAATGGCGCCACGCAAACTGATCCAAAAAGAAACTTAAAGTAGAACACCCCGTAAAAAAACCTAAACTTTTACACTCTCATTTGAAACTTTCCCCAATCAACAACACGGACTTTTAGGAGATAGAAAAGAAAATGCAGACGAGATGCATATAATAACATTTACATGTTGGAATTTCGTGTTATATTCATTAATTTAATGACTATTCAATCACGTGCCTGTAACTCGTGGGTGGCGACTGCTTCCGTCTACTTCCGTCTACACCTCTTTCGAGGAGGAATGCGGGTAATCGTCGCTCACAAGTACAATACAGGCAAAAAATAGAACTGATTTCATTTTAAGCGTTTGACGATCGGTTGTATTGTAGAGGACTGCATGGGTTTGCGTGTTGTGGGGCTAGAAACACGTGCGTTTATTTTTTGCTAGAAGAAGGTCGGGCTACAAGAACATGGCCGGACTTGAATTAAGTCCAACTGAAGATAAAGAAGACAAACAAGACCGATATATATATATATATATATATATATATATATATATATATATATATATATATATATATATATATATATAACAAATATATGTATTAAACAAAACGATTTTACAATGGACATAGTAACATTTGTGTGTGTGTGAACGTTTGAGTTTGTTCTTTGGTGAATGTTCGTATTTTGGTGAATGTTCGTACGTACGTGTATGTGTGTATAATGTTCATGGCGTCTTCCACAAATGGGAAGACGCGGATCTTCTAAGAGAGCTTACATTGTAGCTGAAATGAAGAAATGAAAAAAGAGAACGAGGCGAGAAGTCGCCTAGTATTTATAGTATAGGGAGAGTGACCCCTAGTGACAATTTGAGAATTAAGGAGGAGCTAACTCTGACAGTATCACCTAAAAGCATTAATTAAACGCACGCTTCTCACCTTTCAAATAAAAGATCGGCTGTGGTGACTATTTGAATATATTCATGAAATAAATTATAACTGAATGGATTTTTAAGGATCGTCTGTACTCATTATTATATTTCTCTGTTACTGAAATTGAGTTATCTTTGGATTAATGTCCTCCTTGGAATTATCCCTACTAATTATCAATTGATATTATATATATATATATATATATATATATATATATATATATATATATTGATGATATGAAGATTATATTATTGGAGACAGCTGTTTTAATTGACATCTCTGTTTCTTTTTTTTAAACAGGGAAATTAATTTGAACCGCCCTAGATCAAGAAGTCCTGCTGAAGAAAAATATGAGTTCCGATCGGAATCTAGCCTTTTTCCTAATTTAACTCGCTTTTAAATAATACAAACAAGCAAACAAAGGTGCTCACACATACATATCCAGGCATGTGTGTGTGTGTGTGAGTGTGTGTGTGTGTGTGTGTGAGAGAGAGAGAGAGACAGAGAGAGACAGAGAACGCGCCTGTTTGTGTGTTTGTTTATATACGAGGGAAAGACAAATATTATCCTCACCCTTGTATAAAGAAATGCTGTGGCAAACAGAGGGAATGCGGTGAGTACTATATATATATATATATATATGTTGAAACAAAATGGCTATTTGTTTTAGTCATTTTATAACATATTTATGTTATAATTTTCGAATAAATAATTATATTTGCTCTACTCTGTATGGAGCACTCTTTTAAGAATAGTATTTGTTGGTTATTGGAACTTATTCCGTACACACCAATCCTATACTTGTATATATATATATATATATATATATATATATATATATATATATATATATATACAGAGAGAGAGAGAGAGAGAAAGAGAGAGAGAGAGAGTGAAATACGCATACGCATACACATACACTCGCACACAAACACAAACACGTTCCGCATGCAAACCACTACATATACAAGGACAGGAAAACAGGAGCGCTCAAATCAATTTAAGCACGAATTCATTTTTTTCTATATGATTTAACGATTATTTTCCATAGCTTGAAATCAAACGTTTTTTTTTTTTTAATTCCTTCCTTGGACGAGACATCACGACTGCAATCTGCTCATAAAATTAGAGATTTTATGGCAAGAAGATAAAAACAGTAAAATTTATTACTCATGATTTGAACATAAATCTTAAGCCAACTCGATCGAATTTCACTTTGGAAGGTAAAAAAATAAGAGACGAATCGTTTTCTGCCATTGTGTTTTAAGTCGAGTTGATCGTGGCTAACACGACAGATAACAAATGTTTTATTTACCGTATGGTGCAAAACAATATTGTATTTGGACCTGTTTTGAGTTGTACATTAGCATTTACTGTTGTTGTTATTCTATGGCTAAGGCAAATTACATGTACATTCTCAATAAATACTGCAGAGTGAATGTCAGTTTTCAAGCCTAAGCGATCTTCATGGCAGGGGTCTTCAAATGGTCGAAAGATCGCTTGCGATGTGAAACTGACAGCCACCAGGAAGTCTTGATTTTTATGTCAACAATCTATCTATCTATCTATCTATCTATCTATCTATCTATCTATCTATCTATTCCTTATCTGTTTATATATCTATTACAGTATATTCATTATCTATCTATCTATCTTAATCTGTTTATTATCTATCTATTTATCTTATTCTGTCTGTCTATCTATCTATCTATCTATCTATCTATCTTATTCTGCAAATACGCGCAAATAAAAACGGTTAGGAAGTTGCGGAGAGCCATGTTCTCCTATGCTGTGAAGTGACGCAGACGTAGACTTTCAGCGACAAATCCGACCATCTTCTTAACTCGCTAGACGAACTTGATAAACCATATGAAGAGAGTATTCACCGTGAGAAAAAAAAATCAGACGCACATATGATGTCAATGCAGTCGGGTAGTAGTTAGGGTTAGTCTGATCTTAGGAGAACTCTCTATTGTCTTTCCCAACACTCACAAACACACACGATGCCATTGTAGAAGTGGGGTTTCATTAGGGGTTGGGAATGGCGCTGACGTTAGTGACACTCTTTCTTTTAGCATGCTTACGCAAGAAAATGCCTTCTAAAAATAAGCAAAATATTAAGGAAAAAAAATCCTCAGAAACAAAGAGATTAGTGCTGAAAAGTGTCCTCCTCCAATGGCAATGAATACTGGACAAACTCGTTACAGATGAGAAAGGGACTGGTGGCAACAAGAATGGGGTTCTACTGACGGAAGCTGAGAATGCCATGAACAGAGAATGTGAGTAATGAAATTTGAACACCATTCTATACCTTCAACTACAGATATTTTGGACATAATTCGTGCTTTCTGGATAAACGTATGCTTATTTTTTTTAGATATATAGTTTGTAAATGGCAAAATGTATAGTTGGTAACTTTAAAAACTTATTGCTGGTAATTTCACTACAACCCCCCCCACCAAAAAAAGCACCCCCCCAAAAAAAAAAATAAACACAAATCATAATTGGAGGGAAGCTGATTTTCGGTCTTTTAGGATTTAAAGCCATTTGCATTCTGCGATTGATATTTTCATAGAGCCTATTGCTCTGACACATGTTGGTATTTGATCTCCACCAGAAGGGTCACCTGAGTGAAGGAATCTGATGACTGGCTAAACCCGAAAAGGATCCCAGACCAACATTACTGATAACATAGTCGTCGGCATATTCCAGATGGATTTCTAAATTTGCTGGTGATTTTTGTAAAAATCTATTGCTGGTAATTTTACAATAAAAATGTATTTTCATACATTTTTTTTAGAGTTATATTAATTGCTATTTTGCTATAAAAATGTATTGTTAGCAATTTTACTATAAACTATGTACCGTGAATTTTTATTTGGAGGTTCACTGTTTGCCGAAAGCTGGGACCCTAACAGATGCTAACACCTTGGGTCATGGTGGACCAAGGTACAACAGCAGTCAAGGGGTGGTTCCACCCTCTTCAAAACCTTCAATCTCCGTTGCTACTGAGTCTAGTTTATCATCATACCCAGGACGAAGGATGTTTTAAAGAAAATAGAAACAGATACAACGTTTCTGTCTATATTTCTGAGATCAGGTATTATGTACATGTGAGGGAAAATGGCCTACCTCGGAAACACCCGCGAATATATGCGTCGTGCAAACTCCGTTTGCTCAACAATAAAGAACCAAAATGGCGGCGCCCGTGTTTTAGGCCGGACGGTCTCGGACAGTTCACGCGAAATCTCGTTGTCTCGTCATTCGCATGCAAACCATGGTCGGTCCTCGGCTGTATAAAGCAGGAGCGTTTTTGTTTCTGAGGACTGCGTTTTTTGCTCGTGAGAAGGTTGGACGTGTGACACTATTTTGTCGGTTACCCTCCTCGCGTTTTTCCCCATCTGCTATTATCAGTTGAGCCGTTGCTTTACCACCTCAGTACATTATTTACATTATTCGGACTATTGTTCTTATCTTTGTCGCCATATTTATTACAACGTTTCGGCCTTTGTACGCTCCGGCTTCAGGTGGTTGAGAAAGTCGAACTGAACCCTTTATTTCGCTCACTGGGGTAGACTGTTCTAGTTCCACGTGCCATGTCTAATGGATGTCAGTTATCAGTTATCTCCTGCTTAATTAATTCTCTCTCCAAGTTCTCCACCGCCTTAACCAGGTATTGAACTCACAATCTTTGGGTCCTGTCACTGGATCTAACTAACGCCTTTATCCACTGTCCTCATGAACACATGGCACAGTGGATAAAGGTGTTAGTAAGTTCATGTGATGACGGATAGGATGTTGTTTAAATTATGCAAGAGATATTTCTAATCTGACAGAGGAGCTTTAATAAATTCAGATTTAAAGCAACAGTAAGAGAGATTTCATGAATTTTGTTAAAATGTCTCCGACGGTGTGATGTGCAAAGTAAACCTGTGTTATATATTAGTTCTTGTTCATATATATATATATATATATATATATATATATATATATATATATATATATATATATATATATATATATCGGACTCTCTCGTATTCGACGTATGAGGATTAAGCAGCTCAGTTCCTAGGGGAAGCGAGAGGACAGACACCAGCACATATGATTTGATTACATTGGGGAAGGCTTTGTGTAGAACCAACCGAATACAGAGACCTGGTGCACTACGTGCAAGAAAACGACCCTCCACAGCTTTTGAATTCAAAATCCTAGACCTGTTGCCATCCAAGTCTATAGAGCCCAGTCTATCCTGCTATTTACCCATAGCTGGAGGGAAAAGAAGAGGATTCATACCTTTCCCAAGGCAATTAGCACGTAAGATGGCTGACGGCTAATTTTATCCGAACATCTACGAACCCCGATCAAAATCGTCCTTTCGCGCGTTGCAATTTTATTTTCCCTCATCGTTATAGGTAGTTAATTCTATATGCTTGACATACGACATCCGTGAGTTATTCAGCCCGTACGCCGATTTGGGGCCTTTTCCATGACGACTTTTGCTCAAGGGTGGCTTCAACAACGTCATTTGGTTCCATACACTAGAAATATTGTCTAAAATATCTAGACGTAGAAAAATGCGAGGAAAAAGACTAACTGAAAATTGGCGGAAAATTGGAGGTTCCAATTAGGGAAGAATGCTAGCACAGATTTATCGGCTCCATGTGAGAAACGCCCCCGAATAGTAGTGGGTAATCTTTGCTGTTCGCCTGAATGGAGACATCTGGACAGACAATGAGTAAAACATTTAGCATGTGGTGGACTCCACCCGATTTGATGCCCACTACACGCGTCTATTTATATGTCTATGTTTATATGGCTGCGTTGGTGTATCTGTGTGTGAATGTCTCATTGCAGACCAAGCGTTTTCTATCTATCTATCTATCTATCTATCTATCTATCTATCTATCTATCTCATTCTGCCCATTATCTATCTATCTATCTATCTATCTATCTATCTATCTATCTATCTATCTATCTATCTCATTCTGCCCATTATCTATCTATCTATCTATCTATCTATCTATCTATCTATCTATCTATCTATCTCATTCTGCCCATTATCTATCTATCTATCTATCTATCTATCTATCTATCTATCTATCTATCTATCTATCTATCTATCTCATTCTGCCCATTATCTATCTATCTATCTATCTATCTATCTATCTATCTATCTATCTATCTATCTATCTATCTCATTCTGCCCATTATCTATCTATCTATCTATCTATCTATCTATCTATCTATCTATCTATCTATCTATCTATCTATCTATCTATTTTAAGACATTTTTATGTTTATACGTTCTTTTTA
The DNA here is from genome assembly GCA_963932145.1 of Acanthosepion lycidas. NCBI lineage: Eukaryota > Metazoa > Mollusca > Cephalopoda > Sepiida > Sepiidae > Acanthosepion > Acanthosepion lycidas. Next base: position 6,220,624 of record OZ010593.1, on the reverse strand, counting down.
TAGATACAAATATTTAAGTAAATGCTTTGTTTATAACAAACAGTATTAACAACATTTACCGACCTGAATCTATCTATCTATCTATCTATCTATCTATCTATCTATCTATCTATCTATCTATCTATCTATCTATCTATCTATCTATCTATCTATCTGTTACTGCTTCTTTTCTTTTCGTTTCTTTCTTTCTTTCTTTCTTTCTTTCTTTCTTTCTTTCTTGCTTGCTTTTTAGAGTCACTTCATAGATATTTTATCCTATTTCGCTCCTCCTTCCTCCTCCTCATCTTTCTTTCTTTCTTCTTTCTTCTTTCTTTCTAGATTCTCTTCATATCAATTTTATTCTATTTATCTCCCTCTATCGTTATCTTTGTTTTTTTCTTGCTTTTATTTTCGGTCTCTTTTATTTTAGATCAATATCTATTTTCTTTTGTTTCTCTCCCTTTCTCTCCACATGCGCACGAACGAGGGATGCTGGGAATTTAAATTTTCAAAGAAAAGGGACATTTTACAAAACAATACACTAAATGCAATACACTAATCGCAACGAAACTGACCACAATTTCCACATAAAAAATGCTGTTCTGATCAAAGGAGGAAACAATTCACTATGACATAAATGTCTAGAGAGTGCTTTAATCGCAAAGTCATCAACAGTGAATTTGCACACTGGGTCTTACAACATTTCACCATTCCTGGCAGATCTTCTATCACAGTGTGGGACACCTATTAACAAAAGTGATGGAAACAAAAAGAAAAAGAGAAAAAAAAATCTAAATTAAATCGGCTAGATTATATATTCGCCACTTAAAAAGATAACTTTAAAATTCTCAGCATCCCTCTTTCGTGTGCATGTGCAGTAGCACAAACGTAACAAATCTAGTCCGATCAAATCCTAAAGGAGGAAACGCGTTACAAGAAAGGTTTTTCCAATTTGTCATAAAATTTTCCCCCAATATTGTTCTTGATATATAAAAATTTATATATCGTTATCTCTCTCTCTCTCACACACACACACACACATATATATATATATATATATATATATATATATATATATATATATATATATATATATACCCAAGTATATGATTGGTGTATACGGAATACATTCCAATAATCAACAGTTACTATTCTTTACAGAGTAGAGCGAATTTAAATAAACAATTAAATAAATAATTATATATATATATATATATATATATATATATATATATATATATATAATAAAAAATTATATAAATAATTATATATATATATAATAAATAATTAAATAAATAATTATATATATATATATATATATATATATATATATATATATATATATATATATATATTACAATGAATCATTCATACAAAAAGTAGATTATTAAAGTTAATGATATAAAATGGCGAAATCCCTTCGCTAACAAAATTTTAAAGGTGCATTAACCAATCACTCGATAAATGTTATGATCCTTGTTTTTAAAAATTATAAGCTGTATAACGTCTTTCTTTCATACCCAAGTACTTTCAACTGTACATTCAGTCATCTTCAGTCATTTTTTTGTATGAAGGATTCATTGTAATATAAATTGAACTGCACCACATATTATATATATATATATATATATATATATATATATATATATATATATATATATATATATACTGATGCAACCCCCTTTTATTAAATTTTTACTTTAATATCTTCCTATTAAAGAATTTCAGGCACAGCTTGGTATTCGTAATATTTTAACTGATCCTTAATGGTGTAGATGTATGGTATATATATATATATATATATATATATATATATGATAAAAATATAGTTTTATGGTATGCTATATTTATGAGCAAAAAGGTGCTCAATATCAGAAATAGAGCGTATGTAAATATACAAGTGGGTAGTGAGGTAAATACCTTGCAGCGCCAGGCTCTTTCATGATTCAATCAGGCGAACAGATTGCGTTCAAGCAGGAAACAGGATCTCACCACTCGTTGTCGACCTCCGTCTCCATTTTTAAACACAGACACACACACACACACACACACTCACTCACACACAGACACTCACACACACACACACACACACACATATGGGATTAATACAAATACAACATTCATCACTTAGCTGATTGATGTTATTCTTAGCATCCCGACTCTAGAGTTTCGTAAAAGGACCATCTAGCAATCGCTCCGTCCACTCGTCAGGAGATAATATCAATTCACTGTTTATTTTTCTGTTTTCCTTTTATATTGAGTTAAAAAGACAACTTATGTACTTTTCATTGGCCTGTTTTGTGCGTATGTGTGTGAGTTTGCGCGCGCACGCGTGTGCGTATGTGTGTGCGTTGTATGTATGGATATATAAATGTGTAGGTCTTCTTCCATGAGAATGTATTTCAGTGATCCCTTTCTATATGTGTGCGTGTGTGTATTTATGCACATGTTCATACTTTGGCATATGTATTGATGCTTATATATAAGTACACGTGTCTTTATAAATGCTTATATATATATATATATATATATATATATATATATATATATATATATGTGTGTGTGTGTGTGTGTGTCTGCATATATATTTACAGCACTACGCGTCAATGCACGTTTTCATGATTATTTAAGCTATATGCGTATTTGTGCGTCCTGAAATGTGCGTGCTTTGCAAGTTTTTGAATCTGTGTGGAAGCAACGGGGTTCTTTTGTTTGGTTAAAAGGAAACCAGACAAAGAAATATAAGGAATGTAAAACTCATTTATATCGAAAGCGATATCCAATTTTATATATGTGTGGCCATTATTAACTGGCACCGAATAAAAGTCATATTACGCATATGACAATTTATACATATGTAGTGGTACGTTCAAGTATATATGCATAAATTCTCACGCGTTACTGGTCTTTTATACTGCACCGGTCGATATATGCTGTCTGTCTAAAAAGTAACGGGACTGGGTATGTTTCATGAACTATGGGCAAAAGGGAGATAAGCGGATTGTGTTATCATCTGACATGATATATATATATATATATATATATGTATGTATACAGGGAGTCCATAAACTTCGTGTGCATTTCTAAAAATTTATAACTTTATTTGTATTTGCGATAGAAATAATCTGTAAAAATGTTATAAAGTTCAATGTACCTAGTTTTAAGTATAGCTAAAATAACTAATGTAATTTCAGGCATTACTGTAAATCAGTTGGCAAATGTTTTCCGTGAACTGCAAAATTGTATTACCCTTTGTATTGCTAATGATCGAGGACATGTGGAAACTTAAATAAAATTTCAATAAAACCTTAAAAAATATAGATTTACTTCTTTCTAATCCTTTTTACAAATTATTTCTATCGCAAATATAAATAAAGTTATAAATTTTTTAAAATGCACACGAACTTTATGGACACCTGTAAAAAATTGTGGCTGGTTCACGATAAGGCACCTGCTCCCAACGCCCTCAGCATCCGGCATTTCCTGGCCGAGAAGAACGTCGCCGTGCAGAAACAACATCCCTATTCAGCTTCCCTATACTTGCTCCGAGTGATATTTTTCTTTTCCACAAGTTCAAGGGGATCATCAAGGGGACACGTTTTGAAGGAGACCATCAAGAGGGTCGTAACGACGGATCTGAAGGGCATCCAAGAAGAATCCTTCCAGCAATGCAGAGAAGCGTAGCAGAGAAGAATGTAAAAGTGCATTAAACTCGAGGGGGAAAAAACCCCATGTAGTTTGCTGTCTGAAACTGAAATAAATTGTTTGTGACACATGTCCCGTTACTTTTCAGACAGACTTCGCATAAATACACACACGCACACACACACACACATACACACACACACACACACACATATATATATATATATATATATATATATATATATATATATATATATAGTCCTGGGTAAGACGTTAAATTACATCCGCGTCCAGGGTAAGACGATAAACTACATCCAGCAGCAAGGCCTCTGATGAGGAGGTATTGAGGAGCATGGAACCACCTCTTAATTGCTGATGTTCCCAGGTCCACCTTGACTTGAGGTGGTAGCACCTGTCAGGGTCCCAGCTATGGGCAAATAGTTAACTATAACCAGCAATGCTTTTTTTTAAAGAAATATTACCAGCTATACATTTTTGAGGAAAAAAATATTATTACCAGAAACAGATTTTTGACAAAACAGAATATTACCAGCAAAAAAAAAAAAAAAAAAAAATGTTTTCGGCATTAAATAACCCATTGAGGTTGATATACCGTAAAACAAAATAAACCAAACCACTATATATATATATATATACACAAGAGAATCCAAAATCACCTCATATGGGGAATAAGCTTATTTCAAGAATATTCAATCCCAGTGAAGAGTTTATACTGGGGTTGAATGAGACTGATGAATTTTATTTTTTTGTTCCAACGTATTTTTATTACTACAAAAGTTATTTTTTGTGTATGTCCGTATTCGAGTAGTCACTCTGTTTATTTTCAAACGGTATTTTATTTTTTGTTTGACTCTCTGTATACACGAGAAACCTTATTAAAGAAGCCGACTATTTTTCCAGCATCTTTAGGGATGAATCGTATGTCTGAGCTCCACTTGTGATCTGAGGTGAACTTGAGTCTTTGCAGACATTCAAAGCAAGGCGTCCCTTTAAGAGTGCAATCGTACCGTTCATTATGAGGGGAGAGAATTGAAAATTATACAATCGTCCACGCCCTGAAGGGACATGTCACATAAAAGAAGAAGCCCTCGTGAATCCTTGGCTGACCTCGAGCCGAAGCATAAAGTGAGGTCACGCATAATGTGTCACGTGATATTTTCCACAAGAGGATTATTCCAGGCGAATCCTATTTTTTTTTTTTTTTACAGATCAGACATTTTGTAGTGGGAAACTGGAAATTAAACAGAGGGGCGCATACACATGCATACACGCGCACGCACAAAAACACTTGCGTACACACATATTTTCACGTAAACGCACACACACACATGGCAACAATTGAAATTGCTTGCCAGGATGTCCGATAATAAAATTCGAAACCGAACGTCGTTATTCGGAGTAAAAGGATTCTATTTCATTGTTTTTATTCTTCTTTCAACAATGGTAGCCATTAAATCCCGTTGGCGTCGTTTGATCTCGTTAAAAAGTAAATAATGCTACTACTACTACTACTACAGTTGAAAATAAATAATCTATTCTATAATATAAAAAAAACCCAATGTGACTCTATCAGTTACGCAGCCTAGCTTCCCCAACTTACTAAAGAGATATTGTGTTGTTATTGTTAGAAAGCGTTACTCGACGTTAATAATTGATAATGTCCCGTATTTGTATAAAAACAGAAAATCTTATTAGTAAGGAAGGGGGTATCAGCCTGCTAATAAAATGCTTTTTTATTTCTCTTCTTCCAGAAAAATCAGAATTCTTTCTTACTTGTGGTAATAAAGTTAATTGGACAGATAAAATCTTAATCACTCATGTAGAAAAAATAACCAAGACAATTACAAAATTACTTAACTAATGTCGCCATTTTTTGACGGTAAAAATCATATAAGATTCTTTCATATTTTTTCAAACAAGCCAAATCATTATTTACACTATTTATATTCCGACTATTGCCTCATCTGTGTTGTTCTTTTTAATTAACACATGAATGCTTAATTTGATACGTTATTGATGTAATGAATATGCATACACCTGGTTCCCCCTCACAGTAATATGATTGGCTGGTGTCAGCCATAAATACAGACTGATGTGGAGGTACATGGACTACGCTTATTGTCTTCGTCTATTGTCTTCACCTATTGCCTACGCCTATTGCCTACCACTACGACGAGGACCCGTCCATTACGGTTATCTGCTAGATTGTCTTACTCGGTTACAGTAGTCAACAACCACTTTGCTACTTCGAACAAATATATCCCTTTCCAGGACATATCAGCTATCAAAATGAAACAACAGAAGAGTATATACTGTAACCTTTCTAGTATAAAGTGTCTGTTATCATTTGACATTCCTAATTCCGGTTTTTACTTTGGTTAGAACACCGACCTATGGTATTCAGCTGTAAATAAAAAACTCTCTTAGCACTTAGCCTCAGTCCATTGTTTAGCTCGGTAAAAATAATGGCCATATCTCGTGAACACTTTAATATCAGCAACAATAAAAATGGGTAGGACATGTAACTAGAAGAGAAAATAACTATAAGGTACGATTGGTAAATTGTCGCCATTTTGTATTTTTAATTTCGCGCATGCGTGTTTGTTTTTGATTTTGTCGGCTGCGCATATATTAGGGTCAGTTGGGCGCCGTCTATGAGAAAAAGAGCACCATGACGCAATTTACTCAACCAAAAATTTGGAAACGGCATCCGGTACTTCTTGGCATTTGCACCCTAAGCACCAGTACAAACATTTAAGAGTGTTTGGGTGTGAATCGGAGAACAGTGAAGTGGATTCGGAAAGAGTTGGGTGATATATCCAGTCAACATCATGGTGTTTACAGTGGTCACTAATGATGGCGACGTTATGCCCCCTATTCATCTTCCCACAGGGTCTTAGACTCAACACGCAGGCCTACATCGTGCCTTGAGGAGATAATGCTGCCCTGAGACAAGAGGATGACTGCTGAAAGACACTACGTCTGGCTATAGGACTCTGCACCATGCGGCACAAGCAATTGAAGCCAGTCATGTCTGTCAGACAATTTCTGTGGCCACATCACCCCTTATATCTAGCCACCTAACTCCCCAGACTGCAACCCCTCCTGATTATTATGTGTGGGACGCAGTTGAGCAAGAGACCAACAAAGCTCCTTGTAACACCAAAGATGAACTGAAGGAAAGGATTATGGCAGCATTCCCCAAATTAAACACGTAGACCGGCCAGAAGAGTTACAAAATATTCCGAAGTCGTCTGGAGGCTGTGTTTGAAGCTAATAGCGATTTTATTGAAGAAAATTAATTTTTAGTATTTCAAATTATTTTTTTGCCTTTTTGGTAAATATATTTATTAAACTAAGATGTCAGTAATATTTTCACTTTTGCAACGTTTAGACGACAATTTATCCATCGTACCTTGTATATAATCCAGTCGTTAACTTTCCACACGACCGAAAACAAAAAGGTTGCAAGGAAACTCATCAATATTAGAAAGAACTATAACATTTGAACTTGAGATGTTTAATTTCTAGAAAAGCCGTCTCAGGATTTTTATTTTTTTTATTTTTTTATAAACTTCAATCGCTAGCAATGTTAACTATTCGTCTCATGTTTACTGTATAGAACGGCTATAATCATTTCCGGTAGACGTTCTATGCTTTAACGAATTCATTCTTTCTTTCTTCCTTTTTTTTTCTTTCACTTTCTCTCTTTCCTTATATTTCATTTACTCTTTCTTTCCCCTTTACTTTTATTCTTTGCATTGTTCTATGTATTCTTTATTTCCTCCTTTCTTTCTTTGCTTCATTGCTTTTTTTCTATCTTCTTTTTCTTTTTTCTTCATTCTTTTCATTTTTCTATTTTTCTTTCTTTTTTCCTTTTCCCCTTTTCATTGTTATATTTATATTTTTATTTACATTTTTGTTCTTCTTTATACAATTTATATTATATATAACATAATTTATATTATATATAACATAATTTATATTATATATAACATAATTTATAAAATTTATAACATAATTTATATTATATATAACATAATTTATAAAATTTATAATTTGTAAAAGTCCCCATATACGAACGTTTTCATACCCGTTTAATTAATCCGCGTATTATATAAATCGCTTTTTGCTTAATATCTTTTCATATTAAAAATTGTATGTATTTAATATAACAGTGGAATGGAAACTTCTCCGAGGAGAACCAATGCAAAGTAGTAAAGTCACTAAGGCACAAGCAGTTAAAAGGTGTGGAAGAATTAGGAAAAAAAAATTAATAATACGATGGAAGCGGAAAGACTAATCAAGAGGACAGTAGATAGCGATTAACATTGCATTTAAATTTTTTGTTTCTTAAAGTTGGCTGGAAAGCATGGAACCGGAAGGGAATTCCCACAAGTGAGAACCGCCAGAAAAGAAACTGTTAACATAGAACTTACAGTTAGATCTATCCAGCTCAACTATAAATTGATGAGATCTCTTCATCGGTCTAATACTGGCCTTAAATTCTTTCTTTTTCGACTGTCCTCACCAATCCTTCATTCTTATTGCCAGTGTTGCGTTTACTCGTTCTTTCTTTACGTTGTTCTATTTTCTTTTTTACTCAAACTTTCTCTTTTATTCATTCTTCGTTTTTTTTCATTCATTTATTATTCTTTTTATTTCATTTTGCATTTAATTGAATGAAAGCGGAATAATATTGGTTTCTGGGGGTCAACCAATAAATTGTCTCTTCGCACTGCTCACCATTGTTTTTTAAACTGAACGCTCTACACACAAACGACTCAAATCTGTCACTAAATACTTACATTTTCTAACGTCAAAAAACGACATTATTTTTGCACCAACCTAATATATATATATATTATATGCTGGTGTATAATGACATTTCCGAAATTTGACACGTGTCATCATTGATAAGTTGTTTTTATTTCTTGAAAATTAATGAGATGAGGGGAAAAAAAAAACAACAACAGTGAAGTCAATGGAATGCCGAAATATAGATTGCAAAGAAAGAAAGAAACAAAAATGAGACAGGAAGTTCAATATTTTTCAGTTATGTTTTCGCATCTCTTGTGTTAACACAGGATGAATAGATCTATCTATTTATCTATCTATCTGAACAGATACTATATATATATATATATATATATATATATATATATATATATATATATATATATATATATATAAACAGACACTATCTATGTAATCTGATATATCTCTCTGTGTATATATATATATATATATATATATATGCCTGTTTTGGTCTATTTATCTATGAACAGATTTAATCTATCTATCTATCTATCTATCTATCTATCTATCTCTCTCTCTCTCTCTCTACATATATATATATATATATATATATATATATATATATATATATATATATGAACAGACACTATCTATGCAAGCCTGTTGATATATCTCTGCCTGTTTCCATCTATTTATCTATGAACAGATTTAATCTATTTATCTATCTAAAAATTTTAGGAGGTTGAAAGATGAAAATAAAACTCCTAAAATGAAATGGAAAATTTTAAAACTGGCAAGAACATATAGATCCTTATATGAACTCAGTTTTCTGTGTTTACAGGAAAAAATGCAGGTTATCAGGTTCTTGTAAAGGGATGCTTTATTGAATCAAAGATTTGAATTAATGGCTAATTGTAAACATAGCATACCTTTGACTCTACAATCTTGCTAAACTTTGAAATGGGACAATTGCTTCTTCTTAGATTTTATTAAAACTTGTTGCACCATATAAGGCTTATCTTTCTGTCAGTAAGATCAGTTTTTTTTAACTCACCGGGAATATAGTTTATCGAGTATCTTATTAAGTTACCTTTCATCTTTCATAGGAAGTGACATCGTCTAATGTATAACACTATAGCCATTTTACATCCGAATCGTATATGACGTCTGGTTGTTTAGCGTTTTTTTTACATGTTTTTGATGTAGTATCCTAAAATAAAGAATACTGCTCTACTTTTTTAATATATATATATATATATATATATATATATATATATATATATATATATATATATATATATATATTTACTAGGCTATTATTTCAATTTTTTATTTGCTTTGGTTGGATGATAAATATACGTACGCGTCCATATGCACATATAAGCGAGCGTACACAGGCATGCACACGTACACAAATATATATATATAAACAGATACTATCAATATATATATATATATATATATATATATATGTGTGTGTATATATATATATACATATATATATATATATATATATTTATATATATATATATATGTGTGTGCATGTTTCAATAAAAACGACAGGACAGACACGGTACTACGGTTAAGCTTTTTATTTAATTTTTCTTGTATTCGAACAAGAGCTTTCTTTTCTGAACAAAGGGTGTGTAAGAACTGTCCAAATGTTTTATATTTCCGAGCGTTTTCGGCTATACCTTTAGCCATTATCAAGGATGATTCGATTTTTCAGCTTAATAAAAAGCTAAGCTTAACCGTAGTACCTTGTCTGTCGTTTTTAATGAAACATGCATAAAGGAAGGATTGCTGCCTAAATATACAACTATATATATATATATATATGAACAGACACTATCTATCGATCTATTTATCTATCTATGCCTGTAGGTATATTTCTCTCTCTGTTTATAAGTCCCTGCCTGTTTCTATCTATCTATCTATCTATCTATCTATCTATCTATCTATCTATCTATCTATCTGTATTCATCTATGCGTATATATTATTTAAATATGAGTGACATGTAGTTTCTTAACAGAGATAAATAATTCAAGAAATTTCCTAAGTAAATGGAGTAAATCGATAGAAGTGAATTTCTGAATATACAGATATCCGTATATATATATATATATATATATATATATATATATATATATATATAGAGAGAGAGAGAGAGAGAGAGAGAGAGAGTGTAATTTGTCCTTATCGTAGCCCGTTGGTAAACACTTTAGCCTTTCTCATTTTTTTCTTTTGCCATGAGTTTGATTCTCACTGGGTGGCTGAATTGTAAAATACGCTTGATAAACATCTGGTCGTAATCGTTGCTGAGATTGTTACATTTTTTCCTGCCACAGCCAGCAGTTCATTTTCAAAGCCATGCAAGCACCTGGAGCTTAATAATGATTTTCAAGGCAGGTCGTCTTCGTCAGGAAGATCGGCGCAAAACAGTTTCACTTTCCACAGTTTTGGGCTTTGCGCCATTTTGAAACCGACCGATTTATAAAACCTTTTAAATACCCTATTTCGGGGTCTGGTAGAAAGTGCGTATTACTCCCTGGGGCTGCAGCGCAGGGTTCGAACCGAAAATAAAGTTCAGTTTTCACATACAGATTTCTGAAGGATTCATTCGGGTGGGGGAGTTGAACTACGAAATACAAATTCTGATCTCCACCCAACTCGCATGTCGTCAATATTTCTTCTGCAGATTTTTCATTGTCGTAGTTTAAACTGTTTAGAATTCTTTTGAAGGTTTCTTAATGATCCCCCCACTCCCCGAATAAAAGGCTGGGTAAACATGTCATTCCTTGATCTCTACCTTCTTGTATATCATCATCATCAGCAGCAGTAGTCACATGACTGATCTATATACAGTTTATATTATATATAACATAATAGATATACACAGTAGAAATCCTCATATCCGAACGTCCTCATATCCGTTTGATCACTCCTGGTATTATATAAATTGCTTTTTGCTTAATATCTTTTCATATTAATTTTTGTATGTATTTAATATAACAGTGAAATGGAAACTTCTCTGGGAAGAAAAAGATTAGCAACAAAACGACAAAGATGGCGACAGCAAAGACTGTTTGAAGACCAATTTTGTGCAAGACGATTACTTAATAGACAAAGTTGCTTCACATGAAAAGCTTGAACAAATAAGACTGCAAGCTAAGAAACATAAGTTTAAAGGAACTAATTAATTAAACGGTCCATTATGCCAAGGAAATAGTTTTGTCTAAATGCAGATAAATATTTTTATTTGTATCGATTATTAAAACGATTAAGGGAAGTAATCACTCATAAATTTAGAAACTTAAGTTGATTTATCTTAATTCCCACTAGAGATGGGATAGGGAATATATAAATAACCACGTATTGATAATTATTATATGGTTTGATTACTGTTAGGGTCAAAAGGTAAATAACTCACGAAAAAGGGTACAGTTTTCTGTCCAGGTGGTGGGGTGGGGGATGGGGGGAGGGTTTGAACAATGTAACATGGCGATCAAATAAACCTATTATTGTTTCTTCATGTATCTTCCTTTTATTTCAGTCAATCTTTGTTTTCCTTAATCCATGTTACACAGTAAAACCAAATCTTTAGAAAAGGCGATACGACAGATTTTAGCGAAGAGGATTATTTTTTTTATTGGACCTGTCTTGGTGAGTGAAATTTAATCTGAATTTTTTTTCACTTATATTTTATATATATATATATATATATATATATATATATATATATATATATATAAAATTGTCTTTTTCAGACGAGCTAAAAGAGATTTTTGAGTCAGCAACAACAACACTTTGAGAAATCTCAAGTGAATTTAGCAACAGTCCTGACACAGCAATTTCAAATTTAACTGGCTGCCCAGAACTCAGTAAAATTCGATCGAAAACAGTTCTGTCGATTTTCTGGAAAACTATTTCGTCGTTCGAGTACAATCCTTCAAATAACATCATTTTTCTTCGTGGTTTCAACTTGGAGCGATACTTTTCTTCGCGATTTTACACACAAAAATGACATGTGGAAATCAAGATCCCAGATTAAATTCAAAAAAGAAAAAAATGAAAAAAACAAACATTATAGGCATGATCTCTTGGACCACATTTAATTTCTCTAGAGGAATTATGAAATACCCACAATTTTTGGAAAATTTGGTTTTTAAAGAATTTTTTTATTAACATATACAGTGTAACCCGGATATAAGAGAGTTGTCGGGACCGGAGAAGAAGTCTCTTATATCCGGGTTTCTCTTATATCCGGGTTTGGTCTATTATGTATATTAGGTTGGTGCAAAAATAATGACGTAAATAATGTCGTTTTTGACGTATTTTTCAACGTCAAAAAACGACATTATTACGTCATTATTTTTGCACCAACCTAATACATTAACGCAGGCTCTAATTTGGGACCAGAGACAATCTCTCTTATATCAGGGTTTCTCTTATATCAGGGTCTCTTATATCCGGGTTACACTGTATATAACAACGCTGTTGTGAAGAATTACAAGTTAATAAACGCCGTCGATTCGTTAATGTCTACGAATTCTAGTTGTTAATTCTCATACTATCAAACATAACAATACTTGTAAAACTTGAACGATTAATTAATGCCATATACAGTGGAAGAAACGCTGGAAAATGAATCACTTCGCTGTAACCTGCATAACCAAAAAATAATAGGATGCAGAGAGAAAATGAAGAAGAAAAGAAATATTTCCTAGGAGAGTTCACAAAAACAGATCTAAACCATAAGTGGTACAAAAAATTTAAATATTTGTAAAACAGCGGTGAGGTTTAAAATCAACACAGTCACCGACATAAACATTATTTCAATCGAAACATACAACCGTAGACAAGCATAATAAAACCTGATATAGTGTTAATATAACCAGAATTTTTTATTTCAAAATAATATACCTTTGAATGAATGTGTGACTATATTGTTTTCGCCTATATAAGAAGCGATAGTGAATTAAGTTCGGGGATAAAAAGATTGAAAACAATGAATGCATTTATGCGTAAATACTTCTTCATTTTGCATCCTACACTTGTCACACATATAAGCACACACGCACACACACAGATATATAAAAGTTCTTTCTTTTCCCATTCTTATTCTAAGTGTGTTCAATTTCGGCATAGTTTATCTGAGAAAAGTGTAAAAATATTCATGCTTTGACGTTGAGAAATCTGTGTAATGAGGCCAAAGTTTTTGACTAATAACTTATTTGAAAATCACAGCGGACAATAATACACAGATCAGGAACAATCAAATTGTTCTTTATATCTTATTCTGTTTTCTTTCTTTCTCTCTTTCTTTCTTTTTTTTGTTATTCCATCGTTTTTGTCTTCCTTTCTTTCTTTCGTTTTCTTTTACTTCTATTATTTCTTTTCGTCTTTCTTTCGTTCTTTTTTTTCTTTCTATTTCTTTCGTTTTCTTTCTTTCATTTTCATTTCCACTCATTAATTTTTCTTTCTTTCTTTCTTTCGTTTTCTTTTACTTTCTTCCATTATTTCTTTTCGTCTTTCTTTCGTTCTTTTATTTCTTTTTTTTCTATTTCTTTCTTTCTTTCTTTCTTTCCTTCTTTCTTATGTTATTCCATCTTTTTCGTATTCCTTTCTTTCTTTCGTTTTCTTTAACTTTCTTATATTATTTCTTTTCGTCTTTCTTTCTTTCGTTTTCATTTCCACTCATTAATTTT
>OZ010593.1:6196512-6204012 GCA_963932145.1 Acanthosepion lycidas | reverse complement strand
GTAATGTCAATCGACATCTCCAGTTACCTTGATCTATCCCCTATCCATCTCTTCATCATTTCCTCTATCGCTCCAAATCTTCTGTAACCCCTTGCGTGCTAATGGCTTCCCTCCTTGCTTGGGGTGAAACGCTTAAATAAAAAATAATAATAAGTGTACATATATATTATTGTGCACTTGTTGTTTTTGTGTATTTGTATATATATATATATATATATATATATATATATATATATATATATATATATATATGGTTGTTTATTTCACATTTGAGGAAGTTTAGTGTTGGGCATTCAGACCGAATAACCGTTGGAAAGGCTTTTGCATTAAGGAGACAGGTGCAACACGATCTTTTCATTTATAGTGTACTCACATTTAAACACCTGCTGGTGTCATCAGACCTTGCCGTACACAAATAGACATGCCGTTTTAATAATAATAATAATAATGATGATGATAATAATAATATATTCATTATTCTAACGTCATTTTTAGTGGATACCCGTGTTGGAAAAAGAGGCCTCGTTTTTTAAATTTTATTTTATTTTAAAGAGTCTTTATTACGTCTATCAGCCTGCACATTAGAAAAATTGATGCACAGGTTATAAACGTAATAGACAAATTTAAAATAAAATTTAAAAAAACGGGGCGTCTATTTCAAACACGGGAACCCACAAAAATAACGTTTGAAATAATAAAAATTTTGAATTACAAATGAATCCATTAATTCTTTAGAAATACATGCACAAACACGCAAACACATCTATCTATCTATCTATCTATCTATATATATATATATATATATATAAAATTATTTATTCGGAAATTATAACAGAAATATGTTATAAAATCACTGCAAAAATAGCCATTTTGTTTCAACACTTCTGGTGTTTTATCAAGTGGTTGTGTTGAATATAAAATAAAGCAATATATATATATATATATATATATATATATATATATATATATATTTACACACACACACACACACACACACACATATATATATATGTATGCTTGTGTTTAAATATATATATATATATATATTTACACAAACACACACATATATATAGATGTGTATGCTTGTGTTTAAATATATATATGTATATATATATGTATATAAATACATATATATATATACATACACAGACACACATATATGTACACACAGACATACACATATATATACACACACATATACACACACATACAGATATACATATATATACATATTTAAATAGAGCATCTGCAGAAATATCAGTATTCATTAAAAATAACGTTTAAACAAATAAATTGTATATATATATATATATATGTATATATATATATATATATATGTATATATATATGTATATATATATATATAAAATACAAAGCTTGTGTATGTGTGTGTGCATATGTACTTCCATGTAAATATGTTTGCGTTTCAGCCTGTGTGTTTTGTATATGTCTCTTTATGTATTGTTTTGAATTGATTTACTCACAAATGTTACGATATTCTGTACTTACTAAAATGACTTTATTTGCGTATATGGCATTCGCCCCAAACCAGTCGACCGTCCACTGGTGGCTCGTCTTTGCCATCTTTGCGACACCAGTTCCAGCACATAGTATCTGCTACTTACCGGCGAGTAAAGAGAAAAAAAATTGTAAAAGAAACGAGAAAAAAAAAAAAAAAAAAATCAAGTCAATCCTAAAGAAGAAGAAAAAGGAAAACAACAAAAAAAGAAAAAAAAAAAAAAAATACTTTCAAGATTTTTTCTTTGCTGGGTGCGGGGAAAAAGATTTGCGAGGAATGCAGCGTATATCCTCGTTTGGTAATAAATTACATTTCACAAGCCTATGTAAGGAAACCATTATCTGCTTATGGCACATCGCATATGAGTAATGGTTAACAAGCAACTCTTGCCGATTGTGGGGTGAGTTCGGACTTCACAAAGAACGTCACGCTTGTGCCATCTTTGAGACAAGTGGAATTTAATATCTATGCAACAAAACGGCCATTTATTGACCAAATATTTAAGCTAGTTATTCATTCAGATAAATCTGTCAATATCGTAAGTTCAGTTACACATAATGATTCTTATTTGTGGCCTTGTGCCAGACTATATTCTTTAATATTTATATAGCGTCTAAGAAACTGTGTATAGGATATTATTGGGGAGAATGGGATCGACTTACCTAGTTCAAATTTCGGTTAATCCGTTGGTATTTTTTTAAACTAATGACCACCCAATACAAGCCCCGAGCGACACTCAAGGTAAAGTGCTACTATGTGGCGTTATATTAGCGTAAGAAAGGGCAAGACGAGATCTTCTTGGGGCTATGCAGGAAAGCTAATTTTAGAAAATGATGTGGCCAGGGATTTACTTAGTGATTATAATATCAGAGTCCAGGTTGAGTCGTTAGAAGTATAGAGTTATACATTAGAATGAACTGGAAACTGTATCTTAAAAAGGAAAGCCGGGATAAACCACTACTCCTGTTCCAAAGACTGAAAAGGGGTATGAAGCAGACGATAGGCGTACCTATCTACACTTATTGGGGGCGGATACTTACCTGCATTATGTCAGAGGGTACCCCCCCCCAGACAAGGCTATGCTGCGTGGGGCAGCGGGTAAATAATCTTATTGGAGGGGGACAAAAATAAAATAGTGAAGAAATTTCAAAGTTCAAGCAGAGCCGATAGAAGTATAGAGTAGATATAGAATGAAACGGAACGCATATACATTGTATCTAAAAATATAAGTATATTTCGTGAAAGCTATTGTTAATTTTAGCTCGATTTTAGATTGGTCTATTCTCTTTAAGCATACTATACTTTTTTATGTACCAATATATATATATATATATATATATATATATATATATATATATATATATATATATATATATATATATATATATATATTAGTAGATAGAGAGCATTTGCTCAAATATTAGTATTCATAAAAAATTACGTATATATATATATATATATATATATATATATATATATATATATGTATAACACAAAGCTTGTGCATATGTGTGTGCACCTTCCATGTAAATATGTTTGTGTTTCAGCCTGTGTGTTTTGTATATGTCTCTTCATGTATTGTTTTAAATTGATTTTCTCACAAATATTACGATATTCTGTACTTACTAAAATGACTTTATATATATATATATATATATATATATATATATATATATATATATATATATACAAATAAAGACACATATATATATATATATACAATATATATAATATATATATTAAGACATATATATATATAATTGTTATTGATTATTATTATTAATATTATTATTATTATTATTATTATTATGATTATGTTCTGTAGCCAACATTGAGCTCTTCCTAGATTAATATCCTCTTTGGAATTATCCCTACCAGGTACAAACTGGTAATACTTATATTATTAAATATAACAGGCAATGAATGTCAGTGAATTGCATGCATATATATATATATATATATATATATATATATATATATATATATATATATATATATATATATATATATATATGCAATTTTTTTATATATATTATTTATATATTATTTATGCACGGTACTTATTGGAAAGCGCTCAACATCAGTGTTAGAGCCAACTATATATATATATATATATATATATATATATATATATATATAGAGAGAGAGAGAGAGAGAGAGAGAGAGGATGTGAGAGAAGACTGAAGTTTGTAGACGAACTTTTTCGTAATTATTCTGTTCACTCGTCAGAAGGTATATATATATATATATATATATATATATATATATATATATATATATATATATATATATATATTCATTAAATACGGGAGACAAAGAAGATTTTAGCGATAGGAACAATAAAATATACAGAAAATTTTTGTACTCGACAAAACGGGAAATCGTAAAGATACTTGAAAACCTTAATGAAAAATTAATTAAAACTTCCTTGTCTTCGGCATTTAAGAGGCTTACGAAAATTTTTTTTCATCCACAGTTAAAATTCGATGTCCCAACAAAACTGGCATCTTGATAACCTTCAGCAGTTGTTTGCAAATATTCACACGTTAATAATAATAATGGTTCAACCATTTCAAGCAAGGGCTCGTATTCCATAACAGAAGCCCGCTCACCGACCTTGGTTTGTCTTCAAGGTTGGTGACACCTTCCTTGAAGGTCTGAACAACTTTTGTGCCACACGTTTTTGGGCTTTCCACATCATGCATTTCTTTTATCACTGCCCTTTCACTCAGTCCCTCCCCCACCGACAGGTTGCGTCAAATGGTTCTAATTGCAATTTATTCACGATTTATTATCAAACGTATAAAATAAAGAATAAATAATTAAGGTTTATATGCTAGAAATGAAAATAAAGAATAAACAATTCAACAACGATTGGACAACAAGTTGTATCAAATTAATTATATGACATGGAGATATAATTTTCCAAAAATCATCAGTGAAAACCAGAAAAAAACATTTGATTCAACCTGGTATTATCTGAGAATGTTCTTAGGAGATTGTTAATTAAAAGCAGAACGAAAACTAAATATTCAAATAAATTTTTTGATAAAAGTTTTCTTCGTCGGGCTGAGAACTTTTCATCATCGTTATGTGTATATATACTGGGTGCGATGGATAAATTGTCATCTTAATTACGCAAACATGAAAATAACACTGACATCTCATTATGATTGATATATTTACCAAAATTACACAAAAATATCTTGAAATATTAAAGAGTAAATATATTCAATAAAATCAACATTGGTTTCAATCACGGCCTCCAGACGACTTCGGAATCTCCTGCAACTCTTCTGGGCGGTCTCCTTGTTTAAGTTTGTGAATGCTGCCATAATCCTTGCCTTCAGTTCATCTTTGGTGTTAGAAGATGTTTTGTTGGTCTCTTGTTCAACTGTGACCCACACATAATAATCAAGGGGGTTATAGTCTGGGATATTAGGTGGCCACAGAAATTGTCTGACACACATGACTGGATTCACTTGCTTGTGTGGCATAGTGCAGATTCCTGTTATCAGGGGTAGGGTCTTCCAGCAGCCACCTCTTACTCTGGGCAGTGCTCAAGACACTTGATGTAGGCCTCCGTTCTGAGGCTCTATAGGAAGATGAATGGAGGTATAACGTCGCCATCAGTAGTGATCACTACAAACACCTTCGTAATCACCATTAGACTCATCTAACTCTTTTGGGATCCTCTGCACTGTCTTAAGATTGATACCCAAACACTCTGAAATGTTCGTAATGGAGCTTACGGCGCGAATGCCAAGCAGTACCTGCCGTTTCCAAATTTCTATCGGATTGAATTGCGTCATGGTGCTCTTTTTCTCACAGAAGGTGTCCAACTGACCTTGCTACACTGTGCAGTCGACAATATCCCAAAACAGATACCCCACCTGCGTCAAATTAAAAATATGAAATTGCGACAATTTACACATCGCAACCTGTATCAAGTTTAACAATAACGTTATATATATATTTATATATATGTGTGTGTGAGTGCGTATATATGTGTGTATCGGTGTCTGTACATGTGTGTAGAGGAAAAGTATAATTTGGAATTTAAAAACTGGGACAAGGCAACGGTAACACATTTCACTGTATTTCCCAAGAATTCTTGAAAATTCACAGATAATAAAGGAAAGGAATCAGTGGAGAGCCATAATTATTCATCTGCTCAAGTGACATGTATAAAGATAAATACAAAGAACAGCAGTTTAATTTGCATAATATATACGCGCATGCGCGCACTCCAATTGTAAAATGAACGTAAACTTGGTCAGAATCTGAACTCTGTTCAGCCGATTCTATTTTTCATATAATTAACCGAAAGGCAACCCCAGAACTTACTAATGAATCTTATTTCCCATGTGTAATAAAAGATTAAATCTGCTAAGGAAAATTGTTAAGGTCTGTTTGTCAATTAAAGCTGTTCCTTAGCCTTGGTTTATAGCCTAGAATTTATTTATTTTAGACGTTTCCTTAAATTAACATCACTAGCATCTGGCCCCATATTCTTGAAAGTGGGCGACTATAGGGTCGGCTCTTCAATAGAATTAAATATGTTCACAGAAATAATAATAATAATAATAATAATAATAAACTGGTTGGAGGTGTATCAAGGCCATTTTTTTTTTACTATAGGCGGGCAACAGACATGGGACACCAAGAAAGAAATCAAATCTCCTTATCCTATGAATGGAGAAGGAGATCGAGGTTATTTACAGGTCATTCATAGTATTTATTAAGGCAAATGTGGGTTGTTTGGTGGTGCCCTTCTCTGTTCCAACAATGCACATTTAAACTAGAGTTGAAAATATCATCAGATTTCTAATGGAAACGTCTGTTTGTGTGTGTGGGGTGCGTTTTTGTCACTTGCGAATATATATATATATATATATATATATATATATATATATATATATATATATATAATAAATTAACTGATTTAATATGGTTTCATCGCTACACAGGAATTACCATGTTTCAAAAACAGAAACCCGAAAATTCAAATCCATTTATATTAAATTAAAAGCATTAGTTCTGTTTCATCTTCAAGCGAATTTTGGAAGATGAAACAGAAATAATGCTTTTAATTTAATATAATTGAATTTGAAGTTTTTGGTTTCTGTTTTTGAAACATGGCAATTCCTGTGTAGTGTGACAGAGAGAGTCTGGGAAACACACACACACACACACACACACACATACGTATATTTTTTTTAGTGAAATTGGAGTGGATTTGAGCAGCGAAATTAGATCAGAGCATTTTTGTTTACTGATGGTGAAACCTGATCTAGGGCAGGAGCTGTACCCATTGGAACTGGGTCAGTAGCAGACAATAGAAATGGTCGAAATAATTTTTATTGATTAAAACTTGGAATAGAGCTGAATAAGCAAGGAGGACCTTTAGAATTCGCATGATTTTGGTTGAAACAGCCAAAAATCACGTGCGAAGTAGTAGGGACATGGTTCAGTTGTAAGCAGCCGGATGTTTCTATATAAACGCGTAGTTATGTGGAAATAGAGGCAGACGGAAGAGAGAGACGGAAGTGAGAGACAAAAGAGAGAGACGGAAGAGGCAGACGGAAGAGAGAGAGAGAGAGAGAGAGAGAGAGAGAGAGAGACAGAAGAGAATTAGCCCGGACAAGAGTTGGGCTAGAGACAGTGGAGAGTCGAGCTGGAGACTCAAGAAGGAGAGAACGTGACGTCAGAGGTTGGAACGAAGCATCCGCTAAGATGTGCTGTTGATATAAGTACCACTGCTTCTGCTACCACGAATATTACTACTACTGTTACAACTGCTAAAGAGGAACGCCACTATAAACTTTAAGCCGCGCACAGAAATCTTATTCCCCCATCGCAAGAGTCGTATATCGTTCTGAGACGATTTAACAAGTTAATCATAACACACACATTCTCTCTCTGTCCAGAACCCGGTGTATGCATTTTTACATCAATTACTTTTCTTTTCTGTAACCCGT
>OZ010593.1:6099012-6191512 GCA_963932145.1 Acanthosepion lycidas | reverse complement strand
AACTCTAAACATATCAATCGACACTTGTTGCTCCCGCCGAAAATGTGAGTATGGACGCAATTCCCATAAAAATGGCGCGTGCTGTTTGTCGCTTGCAAGTCCCGGAAACTGGCTTAGGGCAATCAGATTGGGTAACATAACGCCGATATGAAGCGATGGAAATGTAGACACAGAAGAATTAAGATACACAAAGACACACACTAATCTATCTCAATGCCGACACGAGAAGTGTTTCCTCATAAGAAAACATTCGGTATTTATTGACCAAACATTTAGCGTTATTGTCGGTTGAAATTCATAAAGTGCTTTTTCATAAAACAGTTTCAGGGAATTAAACTTTATAACACTTTCTGGTGTTAATATTCGTTTTCTTCTAAAGCTTTTGTTTTTGTTCGGGTGGAAGGCTAACAGTGTGATTATAACATTATTGTTTCTTCTAGTTACATGCGCTACACATTCTTGGCCAAACGAGGAAAGAGGGCTTGGAGAATTTGACACTCACAGGATATACTGAAGGCAAGTGGCACAGAGGGAAACAGTAAATAACCTACCTAACGAGCTTGTGTAAATCAATGGCAGTAAATTGTGAGTCGCAGTAAAAACACAGAGCAACAAGAAATAGGAAGTTGAGGAGAGGCATATTTTCTCATGTTCTGAAAGAATACAGTAAATGAAACAAGAATAGGCTTAGAATTGTGGTACGCCTGATTAGACAATTTGTTCAGGTACGAATTTGGTCGTTTGGTCATTACTATGGGTCATATTAGGAGTCATTTTGAAACCTGTAAAGAAAGTTGACTGTGTGAGACGTCCCGCTAATCAGTCAGTTATGTGCCATGCGTGATACACGTTTAGGCGATCATGTATTTTTCGATTCATGACTGACGAGGCAGATTTTTTCCCGCAGTAGGTTGCGATTTCTTTCTGCGTTAGACCAGTTGTCATCCATCTGTCCTGGGATGAAGAAGAGGATTCATACCTTTCCCAATGTTATTAGCACGTAAGTGAATCTATTGGATTCGACTGGAATTCGAACTCCGATTCTTCAATCCGAGCCGCTATCCATTAGCCCACTGTGCCTCCGTATTAAAAACTGAAAAGGATTCTATATTCATTGTCTGTTATGTGAGATAAAAATCTTTTTATCATCTGTGTACACTTTGACCTCATCGAAAATTACAGAAAAAGCAAAATTTTAATTTCTTTGCCCCCCCCCTAAACACTGACATGTCCGTGTGATGGATTAGGTGCGAAGATGATACATGATGTTATTTTCGTTGATTATTTATGATTATCACGTTTCTCGCCCTTAATTATTCCGTGCCCAAAGGCTTTCACCTTTTCCGCAAAATACCGGTTTCCATGAACGCAGTGACGCATGCGCATATGTTGTTTTGTTCGTCCGTCCGTCCGTCAGCCATCTTGTATTTGAACATATACTTCTGTGGTAAAGCTAGGAACTTAAAATAAAGCGTAGCAAGAAACAATAAATGAATAATTCTGAACTTTAGAAATATATATTTTTTAACTGGTTTCACCCCATGCAAGGTAGTAAAGCCTCTAAAACACAAAGGGTTATTGGGTGTGGGAGAATTAGGAACAGAAACACGATTAATGAGTAGGAAGAGAAAAGAGTAATCAGGTTTGTTTTGTTTTACGGCATATCAACCTCAATGGGTTATTTAATGCTGACACAATTTTTATTGCTGGCAATGTTTTTCTTCAAAAATCTACTTCTGGGAATATTTTTCCTTGAAGAAATTTATAGCTGGTCATATTGTTTTCAAAGAATGTATAGCTCTTTGTATTATTGTTTTTTTTTAAAGTATTGCTGCTAATAATTTTTTTTATTACAAAGTATTTCTGGCATTAAAACCTATTTTAATACAAGTTTGGGTGTTAACTATTTGCCCATAGCTGGGACCCTAACAGGTGCTACCACTCCAGGTCAGGGTAGACCTGGAAACACTAGTAATTAAGAGGTGGTTTCACGCTCCTCAAAACCGCCTGCTCAGAGGCCTTGCTGCTGGATGTAGTTTATCGTCTTACCCAGGACATGGATGTAGTTTATGATCATACCCAGGACGGAAGTAATCAGGAGTACAGTAGATAGCGATTGAAATTGCATTTAAATTTTTGCAGTTTAAAGTTGGCTGGAAATCATGGAGCCGGAAAGGAGAAGTGCGAGAAAAGAAACTGTTAGCATAGAATTTACGTCTACATCAAGCCGGCTCATCTGTAAATTGATGAGATTTCGACGCCAGGCTAGTACTGCGCTTAAATTAAAAAAATTGTCTACGTACCATAGAGAAGATCTTACCCGAACAATCACCATGAAAGTCTTTATAGAAAAAACACAGAGTGGCAACCTTACGGCGGTGGGAAAGTGACTGAAGCCGAGACGCCAGATCAATACCAATAATATTGCTGATTCTTCTTTGGATTTGCAGCTGACACGGCAATGGATTCAATATAGTCTTTCCGCTTCATGTCAGCTGAGAACGTTAGCTCGAGAAGGAGCAACGAGTCACTTTCCTGAAGGTTAGCCTCAGCCATGCTGATGGAAGGCAGAGAAAGGTATGAGATGATTAATGGAGAGAAGTTTAGTTTTGAAGGCTTTAAATTTAAGAATCCATCTTTTGCCCCCTTTAACTATGGACTTGAGGTTGTTCATTTTTTTTTAATGTGTTTATAGCTAGTGAAGATGTAATACTAAAAAACAAAAAAAAATAATCCAACAAAAGGATACGATATATATTTCCAGGACTCGAATAAAAGGTAAGGGTGGAATAAACGAGGGTGGATGGGGAAATCCTTTTCAAAATTTAATATTCGGGGAGGGTATGGAATAAGCAGAGTTTAGAAGAATCTGTGGAGAGGGTGGCATTCGTCTTGAATTTAATTTCTTTGAAAGAATTTAATAAGCGTGGTAGTAAGAACGAGGGTTGGAATTTTTCAAAAAGTTAATAAACGGGTTCGGGGAGCAATATTATAGATCGAAGAGTATCTATAGACACACTCTTATAAGTCTGTAAAAAGCTCTTTGATAATGGATAATGAAAACCAGGAACATCCAGAAGACTTTAAACACAAAGTCATGGTCTTTTGAACAAAATATTGAAACCTGTCATTGTAACGAGTATAAAATTTATAAAGACAATATTAAAGCAAAATTTTAAGTTCCATGTTCTTTAAGAAAAGGTATATCTCTTGATTTTGTGAGCTGTTGTATTTCTTTTTATTCATAACTGACTGATAGCATCCAGAATGGCATCCCAAAGTTGGTAACTTTACCTTCAATCTAAACCTTCCTTTCCAGAGGGGTACACACATTTTCAATGGGGGTAAAGTCGAGCGAACAAACCAGGTACTTTCTGAAATGTTTGTAAACCTGAATTATTTGACAGTTTATTTTTAACGTCGAATGTAATGAAACAGTTTTGCATAAAAACTGTCTTTCTGAAAGCGTTATGCTTCTCGAACCATAATTTTATGGGTGCCTCCAAAAAATCACTGTTTTTCTGAGATGTCAGTACCACACCATCTTGGACACCTATAATCTAGCTCCAAAGCATCAAACAACCTCAGTTTTGCTTTTCGGTGAGAAGATTTTCCTACGGTATTAACTCCACCTTTGTTCCATGCATCTGGGATATTGAGTGAAATTTACCTCATTCGTCAGTGAAAGGAATAGTAAAAGAAACTAAAAATAAAAAAAAACTTAATTTATTCCACTGCCATTTAATTTTCCTTACAGATTTCATTTTAGGGAAGCCTTGTCATTTCTCTCACATGTTTTGCTACTTGATTAATTCGCAACCGTTAAGTAATTGTTGTAATGGAATGTCCCACGCTTCCTATCGCCTATGTCGACTGACTAGATATATATAGTGAGCACAGGATATACCTGGGGGGCTTGCTTCGACAATTAGATGGAAATTCGTCTCCAGCTGTGCTAGTCGAACTCTGCCGAAGGGCAGGCTCTCGTCTGGGGTGGTAGACAGCTACCCGACTCCGTTTTTTACGGGGGTCTACGGGGAATTTTTGTCCGAGTCCACGGGCTCGGTTTTAACCCTACATTAAAAACGGCCCTATGCCACATCTTGCCTCGCGGGGAGGTGAGGTAAATAACCTTGCTTCGGCAATTAGTTGGAAATTCGTCTCCAGCTAAGCTAGTCGAACACTTCCTTCGGACAGAGAGGAACCCAGAAGAGGCCATGCCAAAGGCCAGAGTTTCGTTTGGGGTAGTAGACAGCTACCCGAACCCGTTTTTTACGGTGTCTATGGAGAATTTTTGCTAGAGCCTTACGGGCTCGGTGTTGACCCTGCATAAAAAACGACCTTGTGCCACATCCTGCCTCGCGGGTAGGTAAGGTAACTGTCTTTGCCGCGTTAATTACTAGCCCCCCCCCACACGATTCCCTGTCTTTCAGTTGTGTATTCTCTTTTACAATAAACCCCTCTTTCTTTCATCTACGCGTGTTTTGCTGTTCCTTCCCTCGAGTACCACCTTTGTCTGTTTGTCACCTTCTTTAACGATACAACAACAATTAAGATTATTATGTAGTAAGTAAACAGCATCTATATATATTTTCAAACTGTTGAGTTATTTAAAGGCGACTTTTATTTATCAACTATGTAGGAAGCTGACGGAGCATATAACTAGTTAGAATTTTGTTAAATTACCTCCTTATCTCTTTCGCTTTTACTTAGGAAAGTTGAACGCCAAAAACTTCTATCAGTTCAGTTATGTGCCATGCGGGATACACGCTTAGGCGATCATGTATCTTTTGATACATGACTGACGAGGCAAAGTTTTTCTCCGCAGGTAGGTTGCCATTTCTTTCTGCGGTAGACAAGATATGAGGTTTTAGCCTTCAAAATTTCAAAATTACTTAACTTTTGTGATCGTACAGGAACTGATGTGCCCATGAGACTGAACCTGAGTGGACAGTATACCGGCCACTGTGGGAAAGTGCATACCATACTCATCAGAGGGTCAGGGCTCAAAGTGTTAGTTTAGTTTGGTTTATTTTGCTTTACGGCATATCAACCTCAATGGGTTATTTAATACCAACAAGATTTTTAAGATAGTTTCAAATGAATAGAATATGTATTTTTTGTAAGAAATTAGTTTGTTAATCAGGTTTCATTGACATATTTTTGTAAAGAGTCAAATGTATTGCTGGTAATATTTCTTTTTTCAAAAATATATTGCTGCCACTTTTATTACAAAAACTTATTTTTACACTCTCATAGTGGTAGATTTGACACAAGTTTGAGGTTTAACTATTTGCTCATACCTGGTACCCTAATAGGTGCTACGACCTTGGGTCAGGGTGGGCCAGAGAACAGCAGCAATTAAGAGGTGGTTCTGTACTCCTCAAAACTTCCTGATCAGAGGCCTTGCTACCGGATATAGTTTGTCATCATACTCAAGATGCTTCAAAGGGTTAAAAAGTCAACAAAAATTTCATCAACAAAAAATTCATCACCTGAGTTAGGACACTCAGAGTTGCACCCACTGACTGCAGATATGAGGTTTTAGGTTTCAAAATTTCAGCAGTAGATTGTCCAAAAGACACGTAGATAAAAATAAATGAAAGCATTGATTAAATCATTTCTAGTTCAATCCTTGATTAAAAGTAGGAAAATTCAAAAAGCTTGACAACGAAGTCTTGTTATAATATCTATTCAGTATGGGTATTATTAAAAAAGAATTTATTCCAACCAATAATTACTAAATTATATGATAAAATTTAATATTAAAATTTAAAACTGCTAATTACAAAATCAAATTTTAATCGCTATTAAGTTTACAACTATAAAATTACTGAGGAGAAAAGAAGAAATATATGTTATTCAATTTATTTCTTCATTGAAGTTACTTTAGCTAATTTAATATCCGGTCCTTTGACAATGTATACATTTTAATTCTAAGAGTGTGTGAATGGGGTCCTAAACTCACGCGTAAAACAAACGCAATCAGATTCTAATATATAAGCACCCAGACATATTTATATATATATATACACACACAAAAAGAGACGAGACAGAGAACATCTTCACGTTCTGTCATGAAAAAAAAAAAAAAAGAAACTAAAAGAGAAAAAAAGAAAGAAGGGAAGTGGGGGGAAAGGAAACCAACACACACGTACATACATACACAATTAAAAGTGAATGCACTTTCCATACACATAGACACCTATAAATACATGCACACACATCCACAGACATTGACCCAGACAATCGGATACCACAACCAATAAATATTTAAGACTTAACATGTCATTACACGAATGCCAACCACCTATTGAAATATAACTTAAGCGAGTAAATATACAAAGATAAAAATGATTAAAAATAATATTATTTAATATATTAAAATAGTGTATGTAAATATAAAATCGGACATCAAAGTCAACACCCATAGGTAACTTCGATGTCCACCTCATACATATATATACACACACACACATATATACACATATATACACACACACACATATACACACATATACACACACACACACACACACACACACACACACACACACACATATATATATATATATATATATACACACACATACATAAATATACATACATACATACACACCTAAATACCTACACATACATACATAAACATATACATACGTATATATCTCCATGATAATAAGTACACATACACATACATACATATATTCACATATATACCCACAAATATACACACATATATATGTGTACACATACTCACATATAAATACATATATACACACAGAAATACACAAATATAAACATATATACACACATATGGCTGTAATGACATACCCAAGTTTCCCTACCTACACGTACACATGAACAATTTCATATACAATAGGCGTCAACATACACATATACAACTGCAAACCTACCTAAGTAAACACACACAGACACACACATATATATATATATATACATACACATGTATATATATATATACACATAAACATATACATAAAAATACCTATCTATAATATCAAGTACACATATACACGTACATACACACAACGACATTTAACCAAAAACATATATAAACATACATACATTCACATACATAGGCATAGACATACACCCATATACACGCAAACACAAAAATACACGTATCCTAACATACATATAAAAACACATTCATACCGACAGAAATATACGTAAATAAATTTAGGTACACAATATAACAATACACATACAAACATATATATACATATACATACACATAGATATACTCACATATATATATATATATATATATATATATATATATATATATATATATACACATATATATACCCACATATACACATAAATGTACACATACACATGCACACACACACACATATATATATATTATACAATACACATTCATATCGTCAGATTGACCATCATACAATAAAAGTTATAATCTATTAAACTTACAGCTACATATCATTATCATTTAAAGTAAACGACCCCTATAATAAGTTAAATTTATAACGGTGTTTACAATTAACCGTTAGTTCATATCTTTGATTTAAGAGATCAAACTTGTTTTTAAATCTAATAATTTCAAAATTTTCGTTAAGACACAGGTAACATGGGGAATATAGGGAGTTACATGTCCAGCCTTTCTTAATCAATGTCCATTTAACCGTAGGTGTTTTGTTCTTTTCTTTTAGATTCCAAAAGTACTTGGATAATGAAGTCATGTACCTATAGTCACTGTTATTAAAAGATTGCATATGCCCCCGCCAGCGTTCTTTGAATGTATTCATTGTGCTACCAATGTAAAACTTCTTTATATTTGGATTCTCAATAGTTGAGATTGTACTAAGATAGACTACAGAACTAATCCCACAGTTATTTTGTAGTGGACAATTATTAGGATACCTACAATTACATAAGTTGTTATTCGTGTTATTATATTTAGTATCACTGTTAGTAACCTTTTGAGTAATCAAGCTTTTTGAGTCCCTATACTTGTTAAAGACTATGTTGTTATGTTTTTTAATTATTTTCTCTAGGTTATCTGCACAACTATAACATTTACTTAAATATTTGTATCTATAAAAAGAACGTATAAATATAAAAAATGTCTTAAAATACTAAAGTATATATACTATATATTACTATATGCAATACATTATCGAACGAGGTATATTGACCTTCACTTGTATAAAAATACGTATGCTGTTGGCACACTGAATGATTTTAAAACCCTAAGTCGGCACATAGTTAGCAACACGTTGCCGACCCCTGACCTAGGTCATGGCATTAAAAAAAAAAAAATCAATGCAACCTCTTTAAACATTGGGACACGGCAAGCGTTAACTAAATATGTATAATGTGTGTTGAAAAGTTCGCAGCCCGACTAAGTAGGCCGGCACAGAATATCTGAAAATTTAGTATTTAAATATTTGGCCAGATTTGTAATGTGCGTCGGGCTGATCACATTTTAGTACCCCCCTTTTTATATATATATATATATATATATATATATATATATATATATATATATATATATATATATATATGTTTTTTTTTCTTTGTTGTCTTTAGTTTTATTATTCGTCCTTTTCATTTTGGTATAGCCTCTTAAAATATTTAGTTTTCAGTTTACTACTTCTTTTCTTTTCTTTCTTTTCTTTCTTTTCTTTCTTTCTTTCTTTCTTTTCTTTCTTTCTTTCTTTCTTTCTTTTCTTTCTTTCTTTCTTTCTTTCTTTCTTTCTTTTCTTTCTTTCTTTCTTTCTTTCTTTCTTTCTTTTCTTTCTTTCTTTCTTTCTTTCTTTCTTTTCTTTCTTTCTTTCTTTCTTTCTTTCTTTCTTTTCTTTCTTTCTTTCTTTCTTTCTTTTCTTTCTTTCTTTCTTTCTTTCTTTCTTTCTTTCTTTCTTTCTTTCTTTCTTTCTTTCTTTCTTTCCACCCACTAGACGAAACATTCTGGCATATTTCTTTGCCATTTGATGTCCACCCTCTTTTGATCCACCGGAATTTCCACCGTACTCTTACCTGCATCCTCTACCCCAACAGAAACACCTGCATTTGCATGCAAGCCAAAAGTTTTCATGTCAGCAGTTTATGCAAAACACTGAAAAAAATCGTGATTTTCTATCACTTTCATCTTCCTTTTCTTTTTAATTCATTCAAACAGCAAAAAGACAAAGAAAGCCTGACACTTGCAGGTGCGGTTTAACTTCTATAGCATTGGTCGCTTACCTGGGAGGTATTGAATTTAAGGGTCTTAATCATGTTTACTTGACCAGGTTTACTTATATGATTTAAAAGTTTTCGCCAACATCATTTGGTTAATAGAATCTTATCGTAAAAAAACATCGACTTGCACGAAAAATTCTTGCTTTTTTAAAATCGTTTCACCCCAAGCAAGGTGATAATACTACTCAAACGCCATGGAAGTGAATTGAATGAGAAGAGACTTTTGTGATGAGGAGTGAAGGAAAGGACAATAAAGGAACAAGATCCAGGAAGACATAAGATGGCGACTGATATTGAATCTAATTTTTTGAGTATTGTATTTATCGGGGAAGCAAGAAATCAGAAAGGGATTTTCACAGCTGAAAATCGCGAGAAAAGAAACTGTTATCGTAGTAATGCTCGTTGTAGTAGAGACTTTGTAATCGCAGATACAACTATAGCAACGCCGTTGAACAATGCTGGTGTCAGACGCCTTCGAATAACACTCGCACTAATAGTACTTGCTCGATAATATTCGCTCGAATAGTAATCCGTACAGTGATCAGTATAGAGAAATAGTATAGTGAATAGAGTAGAGAATATATATTTAATAAAATAAATATTTTGTATAAAAAATTCAAAATTGTGACACAAGGCCGAAGAGGAAGTGGGGGGAAAAGCTGGTCTTTCACTAGCTATCCTATTCCTAGTTAATTACTATCACGATCGATTCATTCAATACAATATAATCAATCACCACAAGAACTTGTCCATCACCTCCCAATCCTACACGTACCACAAGATCACATATTTACAAGGGATCTGCAAAACACCGCATGTGAATACAGTAGAGAATAACGGTCCGTATAGTAATAAAGGATACCTCTCATATATGCGTTTCCTCTATGGTCACGTGGTCTACTTAATTCAATAAGGAGATCGCCTGTGTTTGCTCACTGGCGATCTATGTTCAAACTCAAATGTCGGCAGCGACATTTTATTCCCTTATAATACCGAGTTGCCAATTTAGTAGCCTACTTAAATTCATGCAGTCGATGCACAAAGAGAAAAAGCTCAAGTGTAATGATGTAACAGCGATAATTTAAAGTATAATTTTTGATTTAATATTTTTTGAACTCATATCCTCCTGATGTCAGAATAAATTGACACCCTCTCTTTTATAAATATATTGTGAACCTTTTGATGCGAGTCCGTATCTTCTTCGTTTCAGATGAAAACTAAGAAAAAATTCAACATATTCCAGTCAAATTGTTACTTCCGAAAATGATAGCTTATGGTTATATCTGAATGTCTGCAATGAGAACATCGTTATTTACAATATTTGCATTCAGACTATTGTCCTTATTTTTGTTGTTATTATCATCTGATCGCCTTCTGCCTAAATTACTGCGATGAGAAGTTATCATTATTAACACTATTTACGTTCAGACTATTGTCCTCATCTTTATTTTTATAATCACGTGATCGCCTTCTGACAATTTCTGTGATGTGAAGTTATCATTATTTACACTATTTACGTTCAGACTATTGTCCTCATCTTTGTTGTTGTTATCTCAACGTTTCGGACGTTGTGTCTTCTGGCCTCACATCAGGTGTATGTCGATCCGCGTAACCTATAGCGATTTCAAAGCTTTTTTTTTTTTTTATCATATCACGCCATTCAAGGCAGTAAAGCCACTAAGAAACAAGGGGTTACTGAGTGTGAAAGAATAAGAAAAAAAATAGAGAAACATTATTAAGAAGCGAGAACAACAGAAAAGTAATCAAGAAGACAGTAGATGGCGTTTGACATTGCATTTAAATTTTTTAAGATCAAAGTTGACTGGTAAGTATGGAACCAGAAGAAAATTCCACAAGGGAGTTCGGTTTGATCTGACTTTTGTAATGATACTGCATTACAAGAAGAGTCAACTACTCTCTGGTATTCTGCAAGGCACCGGCTAGACGCTCAAAGCTAGGTGTGCGAACAATTCATTGTAACAGGTGAGAATTCAGGGTTATCTCGGTGACAATGAAACGTCACTAGCTTTGTTTTAGAGATATTTAAGGTTGCATGCCAGTGTTTTACCCAATGGGTTCTTAGAGCAAAGGTCAGAAGAGTGATCAGTTACCAGGACCGGGTCATCTAGACTTTTGGGAGGTACACAAATCTTCGTCTCTCATATTTTCTGTTCATCATGTTTTTAGGTTTTGTCGGTTGAACCATATCTCTGCAGTGGCATACGGTCACATCACGTTGAAACATCGGTTCCCGTACGATCACTGAAGTTAAGCAACGTCGACCCTGGTCAGTACCTTGATGGGTGACCGCTTACGGATACCAGCGTCTATAAGCTTGGATGTATAGGTGGTGTAAGGGACAATGGCTCGGAATTGTTAATCAGAGAGCCCAATTCCAGTTTTAGTTGGGTCCGTTATATGCACTTAGATGTAAATACCTTTGGGGAAGTTATGAATTTACCTAGTCTCCAACAACTATGGGTTAAATAGTAATACTCGTATCAGTAAAACTATTATTATCTAAAAAATTTTTTAACAATCTAAAAATATTTTTGGGCCTTAACCATCCTGAAAAGGGTTGATAAGCCGTAAAAACGAATCAATATATCTGTAGTCTGAAGTCTCTTTCATCTATGAGGTGATTGCCCAACATTTAATGTCATGGAGGAGATTAGATAAAACACAAGAACTAAGCAATTAATTCAATAAGTGTATTGATATAGTTGTACAAACTAATAAATATACGAAACTAAATCTCTCATTGCTAAAATTATTGCTTATAATTATTGATTAATATCGGTAAATAGGTGTGTGGCATTTGGTACTTTCTTCGAACGTGGATTCTTCTTGCGTGGATGTAAAATACTTCTTTCTCTTCTAACTTTCGAGTGGAGCTCTTATATCTCCCTATCATCAAGGTATACCACATATGCACATCCTAACCACAGTTGGGTAGACCCCCTGTTTACATGTCAGGGTTAACTATTGACAACCAGTGATGGTGCGAATCAGCACCCGGTGGCTAGGAGGTCATCTTCCAGATCAACGCGCTGGTGTTCGTGGTTTTTCTGGTGTACTAAGCTCACTCCAAATGATACAAAAATAAAATTTTGCACTTATTTTCGTATAATTTGGAGTGAATTTAGTACATACTGCGGTCATCGAAAATCAACTTTTATACGGAGGGAAGTTTTTTTATTTGTTTTTATTTCCATTAAATTTGATTCAGGCCATCTGGTATTTCCTGCCGTGAAACACATACTGCATCAACTCATCCAGCTTAAGTAAAAATAAATGACAATTTATTTTATTTTCGACAATATCTTTATTGAAAACATATTTCTCATGTTAGACCGTCGTTTTTTACCAAAATTTATGCAATTTCATAATACAACTTTCTCATAATTTTGTCTTTTCCTAAGTAAAATCTAATTTTGTTGCCTTTCTTTGGGAATTTCAATCTTTTTTTTTTTTCGTTAAAAGCTTGAACAAGGTGTTAATCCAAATGTTTATGAATACAGAGAACGGGTGAAAACTCAACCATTTTGCAAAAATCTTTGCTTTATCACGAAAGAAACATAACGTCCAGTATTTTTCTCTTCATTTTGACTAATTCTAGGTTTTTTTTTCTGTCGATTGCTGCTTTCAGTTAATCCATTGAGAAGACACAGTTACTAGAATCACGTGTTTGTTTTTACGCAGCTTCATCCACTTTAAATAATGATCAGCCATTTATTTGGTTGGTTTATTTTAACAAAATAAAAACGCAAATCATTTTTGTCATGTTCCTTCCCAATAAATTCAACAAATCCTTATTCAGCCTTTCAATACTTGTTTTAAAAAACAAGTATTGAAAGGCTGAAAATGGTGGTTCTTTTCTTCGGTCTCCAATGTTAAAATCAATGCAAAATTCACTAAAATTGCCAAAACTTCTCCTTGAGAAGATGCCCAATGATCTGACACTTTCCTGTGTGATTTAATCAAATTAAGTTATTTATCCTTATGGAATATTCCATACCGACAACAGTTGAAGATTAAGAATCTATAAAGTTTGGAAAAGGGATTCAAAGAAAGATATTTTCATCAATGCTGATCAAGTAGTTATCTCAACATATTAGACTGTTTAAAAATATATGGAGTGTCTACTCAAATATGGATATCCCCTAAAAATAACGTTTAAAGTGATAAAATCTTTTGCATTAATAAAAAAATCCATAACTTATAACATATAAAGTCGATCATTTTCTTTCTTCTTTAGTCACGAGAAACGACAACTTAAGGGAAAGGTATCATGTTTAATTATTTAAGCATAGACGCAAATACACACAGACACACATTTCTTGGTTTTGTTTTTGGTTTCTGATGATTCCAAGATAGGCGAAACATATAATCAAATCGAGTTTCAATGAAAAATTATCTATTTGTCAAATTTCTTTAAAAACTTTGTCAGGATTCTATATCCTATTTTAAACACGCTCAAACACACACCTATAGTAGTGAAGGCTTTGTGCAGAACCAACCACACTTTTTGAAGGGCCGAATACAGAGACCCGGTGCACTACGTGCCACAACGTCCACAAACGACCCACCGCAGGTTTTGAATTCAGAATTGTCCTTCTTCTAGACTAGTTGCCATCCAAGGCTATAGAACCCAATCTGTCCTGATATTTACCCATAGCTGGAGGGTGACCAAAAGGATTAATATCTTTCCCATTTAGCACGTAAGTGAATGTAACGGATTCGACTGGAATTCGAACTCGGCTCTTCGATTCCTCAATCCGAACCGCTATCCACTACTCCACCGTGAGTGCACGCGTGCGTGCGTGCCTCTCTCTCTCTTTCTTTCTCTCTTTCTCTACATATATTAGGTTGGTGCAAAAATAATGACGTAATATTCTCGTTTTTTGACGTATTTGTTAACGTCAAAAAACGACATTATTACGTCATTATTTTTGCACCAACGTTATATATATATATATATATATATATATATATATATATATATATATATATATATATTCTTCTATAAATTATTTTTTGTAAAATCACACACACACACACGCACACACACACACATATATATAAGTATGTGATTTTACGAAAGATAATTTATATAGGGAAATAAAAATAAGAAACTCTGTTTTCCGTTACCTCCCCTTTTATGAGAGCGTATCCAGACCGCAATTATAGAAAAGGCGAGTGATAATCAATGATTGTACAATTGAGGATACAATTTTTTTCAGGTCAAGGATTTTGTTGAGTGGAAGTTAGCTTCCTATCGACCGCATGTTGTCATAGTTCAGGAATGAGTTGATTTTGTTTACTTTTTATTTTTTACGATCTATGATATATATATATATATATATATATATATATATATATATATATATATATATATATATATATATATATATATATGTGTGTGTGTGTGTGTGTGTAGAAATGACTTTGACACGTAAATTTCGTTCTTGCTTCTTGTTTCTCAAGGGTAAAGTGGACCCGAGTTACGTAGCAGAGGTAAGCTTGAATGCGCAAATCGGTAGAGGGGTAGACACAGAAATGGATAGACAGATTTAATAGTCCATATACTTAAGGTAGTGCTCGATTTTAGAAGAACGCAGTGCAATAAATGGAAACTATTGCCATGTCAAATGCCTAGAAGGTCGGTTCACTGTATCGTGCAAGACAATTTTTCACTCCAGAATCTATCTTACATATCTATAAGTCTACGATTCATCCATTCTTAGAATATTGCTGCCACATACGGCCCGATACTCCTTCTATTTACCTTTACTCCTTGATCAGATCCAAAGAAGAATCTGCAATATTTTTGGTCCTGATCTGGTGGCTCGGCTTCAGTTACTTACCCACCGCCCCAAGGTTGCTTCTCTGTTCCTTATTTTATAAATACCTTCATGGTAATTGTTCGAATGATCTCTTCGCTATGGTACTTAGATTCTATGAATTTAAGCGCAGTACTAGGCTGGAGTCGAGATCTCATCAGTTTACAAATGAACTAGCTAGATCTAGCTGTGAGTTCCATGCTAACAGTTTCTTTTCTCGCATTTCTAGCTTGTGGACATCCCTTCCGGCTCCATGCATTCCAGCTAACTTTAATCCGAAAAAATTTAAAATTTAAAACTTGCCTATATTATTTAATGAAATATGCATTAATATATATATATATATATATATATATATATATATATATATATATATATATATATATATACATAATAGTCCTCTTGACCTTTGTAATTATAGTGGGGATCCTAATACAGAACCCACACTGAATCTCCTCCACAACGGTCTATCAACGGCAGCCATCAGAAATTCTGGTATAGTCATACTTGTCGATTGTTTAACATTGTCCAACCAGTTTTTAGGTTGCCGTCCTCTCCTACGTCCATCTTCAAAAGTTCCTCGCACAGGCTATCATACCTTGTAATATATCCAATCCACGCCATTTTTCTCCGTTTGACAATGACGAGAAGAGGTTCCTGGTGGCTCACACAACTTTCAACATTTTTCCGCACAAACCCATTGGTTTTATGTTCCCAATAGAAGATGCCAAAGAGTTTTCTCATGCATTTGTTTTCAAACACTTGTCTCCTTCTCTCTGTTCACGTTTCACATCTATATAGAAGAATGGAGACTACCAGCGATTTGCGCAGTCTGTACTTTATTTGAAAACTGATTTTCCTCCGCCATTTTCTTGCCAATTTAGCCATCGCTGCGGCAAACCGTGTGCGGATTTCCGAGGTGCAGGTACAATCTTTAGATAATATTGCTCCTAAGTATTTAAAATTGGACACTTCCTTTAGTGAATTCCCGTTCATGGTAATTTTGACACAGGTATTGCTACTTATGCTTATTGACCGTTACTTTAGATTGCTCGGAGCTGTCCTCCATTCCATATGCTCTTGCTCTTTCAAAAAGTTTGTTGGTCAAGTCCTGGAGCTCACTGTTATCCTCATCTTCATTGTCATATTAACAGCGTTTCGGCCTCTATATCTCTGAGATGAGGTATTATGATTACTTGCATTATTTACATTATCAGGACTGTTATTCTCATCTTCATTTCCATATTTACAACGTTTCGGCCTCTATATCTCTGAGATGAGGTATTATGATTACTTGCATTATTTACATTATCAGGACTGTTATTCTCATCTTCATTTCCATATTTACAACGTTTCGGCCTCTATATCTCTGAGATGAGGTATTATGATTACTTACATTATTTACATTATTAGGACTGTTATTCTCATCTTCATTTCCATATTTACAACGTTTCGGCCTCTATATCTCTGAGATGAGGTATTATGATTACTTACATTATTTACATTATTAGGACTGTTATTCTCATCTTCATTTCCATATTTACAACGTTTCGGCCTCTATATCTCTGAGATGAGGTATTATGATTACTTACATTATTTACATTATTAGGACTGTTATTCTCATCTTCATTTCCATATTTACAACGTTTCGGCCTCTATATCTCTCAGATTAAGTATTATGATTACTTGCATTATTTACATTATTCGGACTGTTATCCTTATCTTCATTGCCATATTTACAAGGTTTCGGCCGTTATACGCCCCGGCCTTCTTCAGGTGATTGGAATTTCGAACCGAACCCTCAAGGACACATACCCCAATGGATAAAGACGTTGGTTAGATCCATTGTCCAGATCCAAAGAGTTGTAAGTTCAAAACCAGTGGTGAACCAAAACTTGGAGAAAAGTTAATTTTTTATAACTGGGATATCCGGAAGAGGCATGGCACGTGGAACTAGAACAATCTACCCCGACGGGTGGTTCGAAATTTCAATCAGCTGAAGAAAGCCGGAGCGTACAACGACCGAAACGTTGTGAACATAATAATAAAGATGCTGATAACAGTCCAAGTAATGTAAATAATGCAAGTGAAAAAGTATTGTTTTACGTACAATTCAATCAAGAAGGAAAGTTGGGCATGAAATCGAACCCTCATGGAAACAATTGCTAATGACACTCAAGTCCAAAGGAAAATGTTTGGAGTTGTCATCAGCTACAGTTTACAGACCTTTCTTTATTGATGGGAATGTTACAGGTGAAAATGCCTTGAACATGAAAATGGACTTGAAAATATCTTTCTTTGACAACTCTCCAGAAAGACTTTGCCAAATTCTGATGTTTCAGTCGGACGGTGCACCTGCACAGTAATTACGTTATGTCGGTGAGTTTTTTGATAGAAAATTAACAATTTGATGGCTTGTGACTGCTGATCTGAGTAGAATGGTCACCTGATATCACATGTCTTGATACATTTTTTTTTATTTGCGGCAATATTAAGAATTGGGTTTAGAACATAAAACCTGAAACACTTCAGAATTTAAAGAATTTCATTGACGGTCGGCTCGGGGACACCTGAAATGTGTCAAAAGACATTTCAAGATTTTCATTAAACATTGTAAATTTGCGTTAACAACTGTGGCCCATGTGCTAAGAAATATTTATTTGATTTCTTACTGGATTTGGGAATAAATATGTTCATTTATATTTTACTTTTCTTTATTTTGGGTTTCAGTTGCTGCGACTACTTGATTTACTTACAGTATATCTATCTATCTACCTATATATATATATATATATATATATATATATATATATATGTTGTGTGTATTTAGGCAGCATCTTTTCATTCATACACGTTTCATTAAATAATATAGACAAGTGTTGTCTATTTTATGTAAATGTTTTTCGTAACTTGATTTACTTACAGTATATCTATCTATCTATCTACCTATATATATATATATATATATATATATATATATATATATATATATATAATAATAATAAAAAGGCTTAAACACTAATATTCCATGGTCATAATTTATTCCATTGGAGTCGTAAATACGATCCAATTCATCAGACCTACAAATTCAAAAAGAAAACAGAAAAAAACCTACCCCGGAAATAAAAATAGAATTTAGAGAGAGTGTAATTATGAGAGCGTGGGACGAATGTTAGTTCATAAGAGAAGGGTTTAAGAGAGAGAGTTTTATTTAAAAACTAGGTGTGAGTGGAAGGGGGAAAAAGATTGTTGTCGGATGTCTAAAACAAAAAGGATACACTTCGAGGTGACATACACACACCATGGTCGATCAAATCTTAAAGAAGGAGGGAGAGGTAAGGAAAGAAGCCTTACTCTGTCCTGGACATTGAGTTCTACCTGGATTTTATCCTCTCGGAAATTTTTTATTCTAAAATATACATGTGTATATATGCACCTGTGGATTTTGCATATATATGTATATTTACCACTAATATTATCTATATATATATATATATATATTTATATATATGTTGTGTATATTTAGGCAGCATCTTTTCATTCATACACGTTTCATTAAATAATATAGACAAGTGTTGTTTATTTTATGTAAATTTTTTTTGTAACTTCTGATAAGTTTAATAACATTATCGTTGAAAGAAGAAAGAAATTCACAATAGTGATCCATATTTTTTTTTTTTTAATACAATCTAAGCTTTCGGCTTAAGCCATTATCAAAGATGTCAATTACAACATATTAAGCAATATACGGACACGACAGTGATGATAGTCTGTCAATGTTTACATAGAAGATTTCTAAGCAACGATAAACACGCGCATATAAGACGCTAGAAGCGAAAATCGCACCGCATCTCATGACGTCACACATGACCACACGAGAGTGAATTGTAGAAGTATGAATCAAAAGCCGTTGGTATAAACCAATGGCTTCTGTTACCAATTATAGACATTTAAGAATATTTGTAGAGATGCCATAATTGATTTTGTTTAGGTTGGGTTTCAACTGTTTGATGTATAATGCTTCAAGGATTTTTAGTTTTTGTTTATTGTTTTCATGTCGAATTATAATTGTGTTTTCGACAAGTATTTTACGGAATTGTGTATGCGGGCAGGCATGTTGTTTTAAATGCCTAAAAATGTTAGAGTTTTCATTCAAATGTAGTGTCAAGCGTCGTGAAAGAGAGTTTGTGGTGTGACCAGCATAAATATTATTTAATTCGTTGGAGATACACTCTCCCAAAGGGCACTTAAATTTATAAACTATGTTGGTTTTTTGCAAATAACTAACCGGGGGAGAAGAATTATTGCGAAGAATTAAGTTGGATATATTAGATTTAGTGTAGTATATGATTAATTTAATTTTTTTTTGCTAGGATCTGTAGTTGATATATTAGAATTTATTAATTTTTTTAGTATATTTTCATCTTGTTTATAATTAGTATGCATTTGATTACGATATAGGAGATTAATATGTTTGAGATCAGTAGAAGCAGTATTATGTACAATTTTCTTAGTATTGAGATTTCTAAGAAAGCATCTTATGTATTCATCAAGTATATAGTTTGGAAAACTATTGTTAATAAGTGTCTGTTTTATATTCTTTAGTTCACTATAAAAAATCTGTTTTGTGGATGAATTAGTTTCTGCACGATGTATTAGATTCTTCATAATTGCTATTATAAAGAATCTAATACATGATAAAATACAAGAGATGAGGTATTATGTACATTATTTTCATTATTCGGATTATTGTCCTCATTTTTGTCGCTATATTTATTACAACGTTTTCGGCCGTTGTATGCTCCGGCCTTCTTCAGGTGGTTGGAATGTCCTCAAGGACACATGACACAATCGATAAAGGCGTTACTTAGATCCAGTGACAGGACCCAAGGAGTGTGAATTCAATACTCGGTTAAGGCAGTGGAGAACTTTCAGAGGGAAATTAACAGGAGATAACTGATAATTGATATCCATTAAACATGTCACGTGGAACTAGAACAGTCTACCCCAGTGAGCGAAATAAAGGTTCAGTTCGACATTCCAAACCCCTAAAGAAGGCCGGAGCGTACAACGGCCAAAACGTTGTAGTAAATATGGCGACAAAGATGAGGACAACAGTCCGAATAATGTAAATAATATCACTGTTTAATATCTGTAAAAATAAAGCCTTTACTATGACATCGAATCAAAAACAAATTCAATAAATCTTAAAAAATTAATGAGAGGTAAAATGAATCTTCCACTCAGCAATTCGTAACTAGCATTAGGAGAATCGGTTGGATGAACTAACACAGCAATAGAAATGTATGAAGAGACAAAAGGACTCCATGTTACGTGTACAAACACTGCATTCATATACAAATATAGGAACCTGAGTTATAATGTTAGTTGAATTTACTAAAGAATAAGTTGCCCATGTTGTCACGTAAATTATCACGTATCGGGAATAATAATCAATGAAAAACGTTTGCAAAGGACACAAAAGCCTCTTGTGGCATTGTTTTAAAAGGGATAGTTAGATGGAATCGTTATCTGACGCGCTTAAACACAAGGGAAAATGTTCGTCTATGTAAAGTAATTGTGTTTATACTGTAAAATCCAGCTCCTTACAGTTATAGAGTAGATATGGTCTAACCGGTGGCAGATCTACATTTTTGGGGCCTTGAAGCTTGAACAAATATGGAGACCCCTTCACAATAAAGCAACAACAATAAATTCAGTGGTCCAACTGCCAAAATATAGGCTATGAATAGATTCTGGCGAGCT
The DNA here is from genome assembly GCA_963932145.1 of Acanthosepion lycidas. NCBI lineage: Eukaryota > Metazoa > Mollusca > Cephalopoda > Sepiida > Sepiidae > Acanthosepion > Acanthosepion lycidas. The sequence goes on along the minus strand of OZ010593.1, from coordinate 6,170,678 downwards.
CACACTGGTCCATGCAACTGGGGGTTCAGGCGCTGCAAGTCTCCAAGAAAATTTTGAAATTTGACTAATTCAAGGTTAAGTTTGAAGCCATAGCAAATGTCTATTCAAGTATTTGCTACTTCAACCCATTGAATTATGAATCTGTCGCTAAAATGGCTTTATTTTAATAACAGACACTTAAAAAAAAACATCGATTTTATTGAAAAATTCAATCATTAAAAAAAAAAGTTGCTTCATGGCCTCCTCAGGGATTAGAAGCTTTGAAGTTTAAGTTTAATTAGTTTCATAGTAGATCGGCTACTGATTAAGCAGCCACCAATGAGAATTCAAAACATAATTCTTCTTCTATGTGGCGTTTCGCTTAATGGCGATTATGGTTCTCCACAACTTTCTATCCTTTGTATGGGAACCACCCCCCCACACTCTCTGTCCTTACACAAACCCGTAGTTACATTATTCGAACTGTTATCCTCATCTTCATAATGTTTCGGTCGTTGTACGTCCGGCTTTCTTGATTGGAATTTCGAACCGTTTATTTCGTCATTTTATTTTGTGGTTTCTGTAATATGATTTTTTTTTAATTTTATAATTCTGTAGCGCCAGACTATGATATTCGAAAACCTTCATTCGCACGAAGTCCTGCCTAGTTCCACGTTCCGGATATCTCAGTTATTTCCTTTTAACTTAACTCTTTAATTTTGGTTTTGTGGCCTGGTATTGGTATTGTGTCTAGTCACCGGGCCATGTGTCATTTATACACACATGTCCTTGAAGACATGTGTCTATGAATATTTGGGACTTATAAACCTAATGTCTCAGCAACCATATTTTACCAGTGCTCATATTGCAATTTTTCCGTTATTATTTTATATTTTTTACCAGAGCTTATATTGCAATTTTTTTTATTGTTATTTATTGCTTTTCGCTAGCACTCCTTATTACTGGTTCCAATATTGTATTCATTTCTATGCTTGGTCGGCTCAGGTGATTTTTGTGGCCTAGCATATGTGCTGAGATTCCTTTAGTTTTCGTATTTTCCAGTGATGCTCTCTGTGTATTATTTCAACCTCATCCCATAGGGGGGCGGCGATCTCCCTTTTCCCTCCATATGTGGTCAGCTCCTGCTGATTTTTATATTTCCCCTCGTGTTACCGCTTTACGATGTTCTTGCAGTCTTACCTTAAGGGAACAGCCAGTTTCTACTTTGTTTTTTCTACACCATTAGGTAGGTCATTCAATATGTCTTGTGAATGTTAAATTCTCTAAGTCCTCTTTTCTCATTATGAATCCCAGAAATTTCAAATAGGAACAAATGTACACTTGTGCATTCTCAGATCAATGGTTAAAACTGACTTCGTGTGAATGAAGGTAGGTCCTAGTGAGGACCAAACATTTTCGAATTTCGTAGTCTGGCGCAACATAATCTTAAACAAAATCTGTATCATATTACAGAAACCTAATCACTTGATGACTTTCAGCAGACTCAACAACTAAAATGGATATCACACGTTACTTGATGAGAAAATACTGACATAATCAATACGATGCTTTCCACACTACTTCAAGCAAAACGTTAAGACGATAATCCGCCTCAATATTTGGAAGAGCAAGAACAGTTTAGCCAGTTATGTGCCATGCGTGATACACGTGTAGACGATCATGTATCTTTCGATACATGTCTAACGAGGCATATTTTTCCCGCAGTAGGTTGCCATTTCTTTCTGCGGTAGACCAGTTGCCATCCAAGGCTATAGAACCCAGTCTGTCCTGCTATTTGCCCATAGATGGGGGAGAAGAAGAGGATTCATACATTTCCCAAGGGTATTAGCATATAAGTGAATGTAATGGATTCGACTGGAATTCGAACTCGGCTCTCCAATTCCTCTAACAGTTACTTGAAAAATCTATTTTCCGGAAAATTGTTTTAAGAGAAAGATTTTATAAATTTCAACAGAAAGCAGTACTGGTTGCTCGGCGGTTAATGAATGCCGAATGTTTCCTTATAAGGAAACAATTACCATTAACTTACAATATAGCAATATAACGTTAAAGCGTCGGTTCCTGTATGATCGTCGAAGTTAAGCAGCGTTGAGCCTGGTCAGTGACTACTTGGGAATACCAGGTGCTGTAAGCTTGGATGTGCGGGTGGTGCAATGGATAATAGCTAGGAATTGTTAATTGGAGATCAGAGTTCTAATTTCATTCGGGTTCGTTATATTCACTTACGCAGAAATACCCTTGGGAAAGGTATGTATTCATCTCTTCTCACCCCAGCTATGGGTTAATTAGTAAGACGTCTATCAGTAAAATTATCATCCACCTATAAATTCTTACAATCTAAAAATATTTTCTGGCTGTAAATAACCAGCACAGGGTTGATAAACAGTAAAAAAGTCGAATCAGTAAAATCAGCAATTCCTATTACCGTTATCATATATGCACATTCTTTTTTCCTCTTACAAAAAACAAAAAAGAAATACCTGCGTATAATGTCACTTTTCCAAATTAGCTCAAAGGTTATCATAGACTGAGTGTGTGAGCAAGGATGAGGTTTGGAGAGGATGTAAACAAGGAAGAAGCTTATACTTAACATCAGAAAGAGGCAGTTGAAGTTTCAGGGACACGTAATGAGAAAGGAGGGCTTGGCGAATCTGATACTCACAATAGAGGGAAAAAGAGACAAGGGAAGGCAACGGGCTTAAGTAAGTGGATGACAGAACATGGTCTGGGGGAAGTAACAAAAATTATTGAGTGTTATAAAAGATAGGAGGAAGTGGAGAGCCATCATCGCGTATACATTAACGGTATTTAATTAGTTACTGTTTTGTATATCAACCAGTTTCCTGTTGTCGATATTAAGAAGAGAAACAAGCGATTTGAGTTGAGTTTTATCAGATTAAACAAATGGTCTTTGATTATGCATGCAATCATAACGTTTTATTTTTTTGTATCCAAATGTCTTTCAAAATATCAGTTATGTTTTAAGTTAATTCATTCGTGTGTATTTTAAGTACACGGGACACTTTATCAAATCGTAGATGAATGAAAAACACATGCAAATTAGTACATAACAAAGAACGACTATATATGTTTATAACATGCAAATCGAGTTGACTCTTAAGATGGCGATGGATATAAAACTTTTTTTTTCTTACTGTTATTTGCTGCTTCTCGCGTGTAAAACTTTAAATTATAATGTTTTCTAATTATTATATTAATATGCATTAATTTAGGGGGATCAATTTATCACTTAAAAAGTAATACAATATAGACTCCCAGTTTATGTCCAGTAGACTTATATATCATTGTTCGTCCTGGGTATGACGATAAACAAGTCCTCTGATTGGAGGTTTTGAGGAGCGTGGAACCACCTTTTAGTTATCGTTGTCCTTAGGTTCGTCCTGACCCGGGGTGGTAGCACCTGTTAGAGTCCCAACAATGGGCAAATAGTGAGCCCCTAAACTGGTCTCAAAACACAATGAAAGTGTAGAAATAATTTTTTTTATAGTGAAGATATATACAGATATTGAAAATAATATATATATATATATATATATATATATATATATATATATATATATATATATATATATATATATATATATCCAAATGAGAGAAAGAACATATGGAGTAAAAATCCACAGCTCACAAATTATCTATCATCGTCTGAAGAAGTTACCTATTAACCCCTTTAAGAAGCTTCCTGAGTGTGTAAAAAATTTTTTAAAATATTTTTCCTAAAAATTTTGTTGCCGATACTTTTAGGGTTACTTCGTTCTTTTTGGGCGAAGATCAACAAATCTTCGCCCGAAGAAGTACAATCATAGTACTGAGATATGAAAGCTTTTGTGTAGCGATGTAAAATGTTTTTATTGTAATTTATTATAATAAAAATATCATAATAATTGTATATATATATATCCGCACACACACACACACATATATATATATATTCATTAGACATGGCACGTGGAAATAGTACAGTCTACCCCAGCGAGCGAAATAAAGGGTTCAGTTCGACATTCCAATCATCTGAAGAAGGCCGGGGCGTACAACGGCCGAAACGTTGTGATAAATATGCCAACAAAGTTGAGGACGGTAGTCCGAACAATGTCAATAGTATATATATATATATATATATATATATATATATATATATATATTGATGCCCATCACATTAAATAATATAGACAAGTTTTGCCTATTTATTTTATGTAAATTCTTTTCATATTTATATGTAAATTCTATTCATATTGTCTGATAAGCTTAATAGCATTATCATTGAAGGATTAAAGAAAATCACCATGTTGATACATATTTTTTCAATCCTATCTAATCTTTCGGCTTACATAAGTCATTATCAAGCCGGTTTATTCTTTGTTTCTTTGTTTCTTTTTTCTTAATATATCAACATTCCTTTTTTTTATTTCTTAATAAATATATCACCTTTCTTTCTTTCTTTCTTTCTTTCTTTCTTAATATATAACCATTCTTTGTTTGTTTGTTTCTTTCTTTCTCATTCCAATTTCCGCTCACTAATATCCATTCTCCTTCCCTTCTATTTCGACAAGTTCCGCAAATTCTGTGATGGAAATTCGATATTCCTGGCACATGTGTTTAATTGCCAGAAATGCGTTGAGTGGCACCAGTTGACGCAAATCATTCACTTTCTCTCGTCCTCTCTTTCTCTCATACCGCAGGTGGATAATTAGGGCATCTTCTGCGATCATACAAGGAGATTCATGGTAGTTTGCCTTTTTGTGGAGTTTAGTGCGTGTCAAAAGACATTAAACATTAGAAAAAGAGAAATTTCCGGAGCACATAATGAGGAAAGAGGGCTCGGAGAATTTGAAGAGCAGATGAAATATTTCACTTACATATCATCCGGGTTCCTAGGGGATCAAGAATATAGGTTAACATTTGATGGAAGGCAAATAGAAAAGAAGGAAAGGAAATAGGAAGAGGAGAGGGAGTAAAAAGAAAGAAAGAAAGAAAAACGAATAAATGCAAGAAAGAAAGAGAGAAAGAAGGAAAACATTCATGAAGAAAGTTAGAGAGAAAAGCAAGGAAGAAAGAAGGAAAGAAAGAAAGATAGACAGAAAAAAAGAAGAAATGCTCAGAGAAAGAAAGAAAGAAAATAAGTAAGAAAGAAAGAATCAAAGAAAGAAAGAATCAAAGAAAAAAAAATACACGAAGAAAGAAAAAGAAGAAATGCACGAAGAAAGAAAGGGAGAAAGAAAGAAGAAATACGAAAGAAAGAAAAAACGGAGAAAATGCATGAAACAGAAAGAAAGAAAGAAAGAAATGAAGAAAGGACGAAAGAAAGAAAAAAGATGAAATTTCAAAAAGAAAAAGGAAAGGAAAAAGAATAAATTCACGAAGAAAGAAAGATAGAAAGAAAAACGGAAAGAAAAAGAAATACATAAAGAAAGAAAAAAAAGAAAAAAGAAGAAATGCACGAAAGAAAGAAAAAGAAAGAAAGGAAAAAGAAAAATGCATGAAGAAAGAAAAATAGAAAGAAAAACGGAGAGAAATACATGAAGAAAGAAAGAAGAAAGAAGAAAGACGGAAAGAAAAAATACTAGAAGAAGAAAAGAAAGAAAAAAGAATAAAGAAAGAAAGAGAGAAATAAAAACGGAAAGAAAAAGAAAAACATGAAGAATGAAACAAGAAAGAAAAAAGAAGAACGAATGGTGATATAAAAAAGAAAGAAATGGACCTCGAAATATGAAGTGGCGAGCAAATTCTCCGGATTTGAACCCAATCGAAAACCTTTGGAGCATCATGAAGCGAAGACTGTACGCCAACGGACAGCAATTCAGGAGCAATGCTGAGTTGTGGGAAGCAATTATTGACATATCTCACGGCATTACAGCAGATGACATCCTACAATTAACAAATTCTATGGATCGTCGACTTCAAGTAATTTCAAAACAGGGAAAGCATATTCCCTATTAATTTGTTTAAAACTGTGCCTTTGTTTGTATCTGTTATTATTTGTTTGATTATCTTATTTATTAGCTTCTTTTGATCATAAACATTCACGTGCAATATTAATAACCGTTTTGTTGGCTCAATTCTGGGAATTTTACTAAACCTTTCTAATAATTTGGCACGCTCAAATCACCGTGCTGATAACAAATATGGCGCCAGTTTGTTTACATTGCGCAGATCAATGCTCAATTTTCAGTGATTGTGATTGTGTAGGCCAGTGTTGCTGCCAACATTGTGTGAAAATTTTGTGTGAATTGATTAAACGGTTTTTGAAATAGAAAAAATGTTATCTCAATAATAAGTTGGCACGCAATGTATATATATATATATATATATATATAAGTGTGTGTGTGCGCAGATCTCTTACTCTCTCTCTATCTGTATAATAAAATAAATATGCTTTTAGAAATCTGTCGATTGGGTTCCTCTTTAAGAAAGCAATTGCTTCTGATGGGACACCTCTTTGAAGAATTCCAATTTCGCAGTGGTAGGCCAAGTTGTTACTCTTCAGTGCAAATGCCAAAAGGGGTCACCACAAAAGCTGATTGCAGTTCAATGGGTTAAAAGCAGTCATTAACTTATGGACTTCGGATGGTTTACAGGAAGCAAATAAAAGTGTCGGCAGCAAAGCCATCTGGACAGTGTGTATGTAAATGGTAGATTAAAAAGTTACCTTCTTATTTCCGACATGTATTTACTGGGTGGTCCATTGATACCAATCTACCTAGCCCAGTATCTATCTATCTATCTATCTATCTATCTATCTATCTATCAAAAAGTTCATGACGTTCCGTTTATTTTAAAGAGTATTTATTTCGTCTATTGGCCTGCATACACCACAAAACTTATCAAACAAAATAGTTCCTCCTACAAAGAGTAACGCAGGTTCGTATCCTGCTAGAGGGCAAATTTTCTTTAAAAAGTTTCCTTGAGTGTGAAAGAAATTCTGCTTAAAATAAACTGAGTGTCTGTTCAAATACGGGTGTCCACTAAAAATAACACACACACACACACATATATATATGTGTGTGTGTGTATGTTTGTGTGTGTGTGTTGGACTTACGGCTATATCACGTTGAAACATCGGTTCTCTTACGATCGACGAAGTTAAGCAATGTCGAACCGGTTCACTACCAAGAATGTGTGACAACTTGGAAATTCTTGTAAGGAGCTGTGAGATTCAATGTGCGTGTAGTATAATGGATAACGGCTCGTTTTTGAAAGTCAATTCTGGGAATGATATGAAACCGCTTTTTCGCACCCCAGCTATGGGTTAATTAGTCAGGCTTGTATCAGAAAATTATTATCTCCTAAGAATTCCTACATTTTATTATTATTTTATGGCTTTAAATAACCTGTAAAAGGCTGACAAACAGTAAAAAAACAAATCACTCACTCACTCAATCAACACTCAACACACACATACACACACATGTATATATATATATATATATAATATTGCACATCGGGTGTTGGTGCTAAAATAATGCTCGATGCCACATAACATGGCCAGAAACTATATATTAATAAATATATATTTTATTCCTCGGCGGTAGTATGACACAGAGTTGCATGCACAACGCAATCTTCAGGTGCTGCCTGAAGATTGCTTTTTACATGAAACTCCGAGTCGTGCTACCTATGTGGAAAAAAGTATATATATATATATATATATATTGGCTCCTGAAATAAATATTAATTTCGGTTGAGCTCTCTAGGGAGTAGGTTTGGGTTTGTAAACAGTGACTATTATAGCTTATATATAGCGAGACTCTTCGCATAGCGAATCGAGTCACTGTCAGTAACTGGGCGTGTTTATAAATAAATAAATACGCTAAAAATCCACCTACTTCCCTGCCGTGCGCCGACGGCTTAGTGGTAGAATCTCTGGCTGATAGCAATTCAGTTGGGTTTCTATCCGAGCTAGAGGCAACCGGATGTCTAGCCACACTGATGAGCTGCGAAACAGTCTGTCTGTGGATGATGTTATATATATATATATATATATATATATATATATAATTATTTATTTGAAAATTATAAGATAAATATGTTATAAAATGACTACAAAAATAGCCATTTTCTTTCAACACTTGTGGTGATGATGTTGAATATAGAATCTACATTCAACACCATCACTTGGTAAGACACAAGAAGTGTTGAAACAAAATGGCCATTTTTTTTAGTGATTTTATAATATATTTATGTTATAATTTTCGAATAAATAATTATATTTGCTCTACTATGTATTGAGCACTTTTTTAAGAATAGTATTTGTTGGTTGTATACTTGGATATATATATATATATATATATATATATATATATATATATATATATATATATATATATATATATATATATATACAAATATATGATTGGTGTATATGGAATGAATTCCAATAACCAATAATTACTATTCTTAAAAGAGTGCTCAATACAAAGTAGAGCAGATATAATTATTTATTTTAAAAAATTTATAACATAAATATTTTATAAAATCTCTACAAAAATAGCCATTTTGTTTCAACACTCTCGGTGTCTTATCAAGTGATGATGTTGAATGTAAAATAAATGGTTTTAAAAGTTTCAAATTAATTAACGATCCTTCTCAAGGGAAAACGTTGTTACAAAAGCTAGAATGACCCATCAAAATACAAGTATAAGAGAATTCAAAAAGCTTCACAACGAAGTCATGTTATAATAGCTATTCAGATCTTTAAAATACGGGTAATGTTAAAAAAGAATTTATTCTAACCAATAATTATTAAATTATATGATAAAATTTGATATTAAAATTTAAAAAGTCAATTTTAAAATCCAAATTTAATCACTGTTAAGTTTAAAATTATAAAATTACCGAGGAGAAAAGCGGAAATACATATGTTATTCAATTTCTTTCTTCGTTGAAATTACGTTAGAACAGACGCTACGTGATCCGGTCCTCTGACAATATATATATATATATACATTTTAATTCCAAGTGTGTGAATGGGGTCCTAAACTCACGCGTAAAACAATACAATCACAATATTGTCATTATAACTGCGTTGATGTATTCAACCATTTTCTTTTGATTTTATGAATCTGTTGTGTATATTTGTTTGTAAGAGCATTAATTTTGTTAAGAAAGGTGAAATAGGGAAAAAACTTGGACGTAGATTAATATTTGGGTAGTTTACTATGGCGGCACTCTCCAGAAAATGGTTGAATACATCAACACAGTTATAATGACAATATTCTCCACACGTGACAATTACTGACGTTATTTTTCAGTTAAAAATATGAAAATAGCGTTTCTCTACATTCCAGTTGCTAGGTACATTCTGTTTTTGTTTTTATTAGTTAATTTGTTGATTTAATTTCATTTTCGTATTTTGCTTTGATAAAGTCCACATTGGACGAAACGCGTCAGCAATTACCAGTTTTCCTATTGTCATTTTTATTCATATATATATATATATATATATATATATATATATGTAAATAGTTATACTCGTTTGAAAAAAAACCTTAGGAATTTTAGGTTGTAATTGGACAAACCAGGGCAAATAAGGGATAAAAAAAGAAAGATTTAAGAACATGTAATTGAGGCGAAAACAATTGTACAGAATCCAAGTTCAGAGTCCAAAGAAAAAAAACCCTCCAAAACGAGTAAAGAAAAAGTAACTATGTAAAGTGTCTCAATACACTAAGTAGAGTAAACCTAAACATGCACCTAAAGAGCCAGGTATATATATATATATATATATATATATATATATATATATATATATATATATATATATATGTGTGTGTGTGTGTGTGTGTGTGTGTGTGTAAAGTGGACACTGAGGTCGGTATTGTGTTCTGAGTGACAATATTGAGGGCAAGAATAGAACAGGCTGTCGCTGCTCGGTTTTGTTCTTCGTTTCCATTTTTATATTTACATACGCTCTATCTGTATATCTATATATTCATATATCTATATATGAAGAAAAATATACGGAAAAACAAAAAAAAATCCTAATATGCAATTATGCTGTTTTAATGTTAATATAATGTTAACGTCGGACGTTTCGGTCTAGTAGACCATCTTCAGGACATATTCATAAAACATAATTAACATTAGACTATATTCAATTCAACATGAAAAGACGATGGACATAAGAGTAAGACTAATCAAAACAGATAACTGACATTTTTCAAGATCAGCGTTCCGTTTCAATATGATCACGTCGGCGTCACGTGGGCGATGTTGTGAAATGTCTATATATGTATATCTATATATCTTTTACTCATACATATCAGACACCTTTAAAATATATTTTTAGGCAGGGGCTATTTTGCTGATCTTTGATAGACAGACATGCATTTAAGCTTATTTTTGCCAGTAAATATTTTTATTATTACGAAGGCAGGTAATGTTAAAAATAACAACACACAGATTTAACATGGAAGTTGATTTATTTTCACCATCAATTGTTAAGACAATTTAAAATCTTTTCTACCATCAATTGTTAAAATACAAGTTAAAATAATTTTTTTATCATCAATTGTTAAAAGAAATATAAAAGTCTCTGAATATTTTAAACACTTCAGGCATAACAGTCTCTGCCAATCCCAAACTTGCCCTTGGACATGATTCTCTTGCCAAATACACTGAAGACAACAGTCACAGAGCAAAGAATCCGTGTTGTTCAAGCCCTGCCTATACAACTTCTGCCGTGACAATCTCAAATATAATAAAACACTACTTATATTTACAAAATCATTTATTCATCATCAATTATTTAAAGAAATATAGAAATATCTGAATATTTTAAGCATTTCAGGTATAACTGTCTCTGGAAGCCCAAAACTTGCCCTTGGACATAATTCCCTTGTTTAATACAATTCAGGTGAACTCACTGAAGACAACAGTCACAGAGCACAGAATCCATGACTAGATGGGTAACCTTTTGGGAATAACACGTGCTGTAAGCTTCATTATGAGGGTGGTGTAATAAGGCGGGCCTGCGGAAAAAATCAGGTCCGTGCAGTAACAGACGGTTATAAATGCGACACAAAAAACCGAACGCTCAAAGGAATAGCGAAAAATGTCTTCCAGAAATGAAGCACTATCGCTATTTCCATGGCAAATGTTCAAACAAGCTCCATTCTTTAGTCCCACCAGTCCAGACTTTAAAAACCAGGACCCTCCATTCCACATTCCATTTGTATTTCATAGATAAGGAGTAAGTTTCTCACAGACATTTTCTTCCCCAGAATTGTTATTTTGTGGAACAGACTCTCGAGAGAATGCTTCCCAGATCAGAAGGTGACGCACAACGTCCATCACCCGTGAAAGCAGTAATCAACATCAGCCAATATCCACTGAGTGTCTCTGAGGAATTAGTATTAAATAAGACTGTGTGTACGCTATCCCGTGCAGCTGCGGAAAGAAATATAAAGGGGATAGAGTCCGCCCCCTTAAGGTAAGGCTTCAAGAACAACAGAAAGCTGTAACACGAGGGAAAGTGGAAAAATCACATGTGGCTGACCACATATGGAGAGAAAAGGAAAATCACTACCCTCTGTAGGATTAGATTGAAATCATAGACAAAGAACATCATTGGAAAATTCGTAAACTTAAGGAATCAGCACATATGCTTGGCCACAAAAATCTCCTGAGCCGACCAAGCATAGAAATGAATACAATATGAGAACCAGTAATAAGGAGTGCTAGAGAAAAGCAATAATAACAACAAAAATTGCAAAATGAGCTCTGGTAAAAAGCGTGTAATGATAACAGCAAAAATTGCATATGAGCACTGGTAAAAAATAGTTGCTGAAGACATTAGGTTTATAATACCCAGAAATTCACACAGAGATGTCCTCAAGGACACATGTTACAGTAGATAAAGTTAGTTAGATCCTGTGACAGGACCCAAGGAGTGTGAGTTCAATACCTGATTAAGGCAGTGGAGAACTTGGAGAGGGAAATTAACAGGAGATAACCGATAACTGACATCCATTAGACATGGCACGTGGAATTAGAACAGTCTACCCCAGTGAGCGAAATAAAGGGTTCAGTTCGACAATCCAACCACCTGAAGAAGGCCGAAGCGTACAACGGCCGAAACGTTGTGATAAATATGGCAAAAAATGAGGACAATAGTCTGAATAACGTTAATTTTTTTATTTTAAATTCAGTGTAGCATATCTCCAACATTTTGTGAATTAAGGAAATCAATTTTATTTTTTCAAAATGCCAAGGAATCAGAGTTAAAGTGAGAGATTTCGTGACGTGAGATTTTGAAGTTCCACAGAGTTTGTGATTTGAAGAACTCTATTTCCGGAATTTCGCCCCAAATCGGTCTTTTGACGGGAATTGGACTTATAGCCCGTATCAAAGTTAAAGTGAGGTTTTGAGAAAATTCAAATTATTTCTTCGGAATTATCATTTTTGTTGTCTCAGCTGGAGCAGAGGACAAGCTTTTCTGTCCCTTAATACTCTGCTTAGCTTTTAGAAAGCATCATTGGTTATCGCAATGCAACTTCGGATTTCACTGTCACACTTTTCGTCACCGTCACATGTCCAGGATATTAAAATTTCTGTACTTGTTTGATATTGACGTCCCCAATTTGTAATTTGCATTTTAGGTGGGTTCCTTTTACTAACAACCATGCATTCTGACTCCTTATTGTTTATGTTTAATCCTTTCTTCTCGCTTTCCATCGCTACCTTCTGTAGGGGCATTTGTGGTTTCCTTCTCGGGTCTGCTATCAACACTTTGGCATCTGAATATCTTATGTAATTAAGATTATGACCGCCAATGACACAGAGTCTTCAGGAAGTGGCAGGAGAGATACAACGAGTGGATTGTAGCCAAAGGATCCTACTTTGAAAGTGATTAAAATTTTTGTCGTCTTTGATATTAATAAATGTCTCTTCTGAGAATGTCTCAAAATCCCTAGAATGTCCTCGTATGTATTCCTGAATATATATATATATATATATATATATATATATATATATATATATATATATATATATATATATATATGTGTTCTTTGAAATTAAATGTCTCTCCTGAAAATGTCTCAAAATCCCTAAAATGTATGCATGAATATATATATATATATATATATATATATATATATATATATATATATATATATATTAGGTTGGTGCAAAAATAATGTCATTTTCTCACATGTGTTACTATGTGAGAAAACGACATTATTTTTGCACCAACCTATATATATATATATATATATATATATATATATATATATATATATATATATATGTATGTATGTTATGTAAGTATAAGTGCAGAAAAATGCTTGTTATTTCCTGCAAATGGCTTACACATGAACGGATGTGGATATTTTCAATAATAGATATTTATGCGTAAGTAAATTTTACTCCCATCCCTATCTAGGCATCACACACACAAACACACACACACATATATATATATATATATATATATATATATATATATATATATATATATATATATATATGTTTGTGTGTGAGAGAGATAGAGTGAGAGAGAGTTGAGGTAGAATAACCTACTAGACTTTTTCATGTGACAAAGTAATCTAAACCCATTTTTTTTACATCATTGTCTGACGGTACACTGCAATGTCTGTTATTCGGACCAATACGCAACGACTCTTTTCTTTGGGTCTCTTTTCGGCTCCTATTCTCACGGTTTGCGTTGGCATTTGTTTTCCCCTCAGGCAGACTGATGCAGATTGCTCTCTTTCGTGCATTAGTTACGTCTGACGATTATCCTGTGTAAATCTGATGCAATCCAACGGACGTAAAATGATAAAAAAGAAAAGAAAAAGATGAAATACTGGAATCAATAAGAGAGACAGACAGATAGATAGATAGAGAGAGAGAGAGACAGAGACGAAGACAGACAGAGACAAAGACAGAGAGAGAGAGAGTTTTTGGTTTGTTTTACGGCATATCAACCTGAATGTGTTATTTAATGTCGACAAAACTTTTACTGCTGGTAATATTTTTTTTCAAACATGTATTGCTAGTAATAGTTTTCGTTCAAAATAATTTCTGATAATATTTGTTTCAAAAAAGGATTGCTGGTAAAAAATTTTTTTGCCTAAAATGTATTGTTGATAATAATGTATTGCTGGTAATAATGTTTTCTCGCAAAGTGTTTCCGGTATAAGGACCTATTTTTACACTTTTAGTGTTTTGTTTCCAGTTTGTGTGTTAACTATTTGCTCATAGCTGGGATCCTAACTGAAGCTACCAACCAGATTCAGGGTGGATCTGGTAACACCAGCAATTGAGAAGTGGTTCCACGCTCTTGAAAACCGCCTGATCAGAGGCCTTGCTGTTGGAGGTAGTTTATCGTCATACCCAGGACGCGGATGTAGTTTATCGTCTTACCCAGGACGCGGATTTAGTTTATCGTCATACCTAGTACGGAGAGTTTTTGGATTATGCATACGCTTACGTTGGTTTACCACTGTGTTTGATCCCCTATGAGGACCAATGCATTTCTAGTTTATATTTCCCAACTAGTGTCAAACCCACTACAAAATATCATTGAGGACTGAAATCACTATAGATTTTACGCTAAAATAACATGTTCTAATGCAGGAGAATAAATATATCTTCTTTTATATTTTGTTGACCTGGGTGATCATGTATAAGCGCCATTTTTGTTTCCATTTCCTTTGTTCGGTCAATGACATTCTCAGCATCCTTCTGTAGAACCATATTTCTGTTGCTTCATGTCTCTTCTTCATTTCTGAATCTTCGGTTTTCGCTGCCATACAGGAGGAACTGATATCACGTAACAGTTCAATACACCTTTCTTCTTTTCTAACATTTTCCTATTTCTTAATTCTTTACTTAGCTTTTGGAAGGCATCTTCGTTGACCGAATGAGCCTTCGGGATTCAATGTGGCACTTTCGGTCCTCTATTAAATTTCCCAACTATTTAAATTGTTGTACTTGTTTGATTTTTGGTATCTCCATTTTGTAATTTGCATTTTGGGCTCACCATTTTGATAACAACCATGCATTCCGTCTTCTTGCAATTGACATTTAATCCTTTCCTCCTGCTTTCCTTTATTACCTTCCATCCTGATAAAACACTTCCCAGATATTTCAGTTGTTGCACTTTTGGTATCCCCAATTTGTAATTTGCCTGTTGAGCTGTCCCTTTTGCTAACAACTATGCATTCTGCCTTATTGCAATTTACGTTTAGTCCTTTTTCCTCTCATCCCTTCACTAGATTTTGTAAGAGTTCTTATAGTTTCCTTTTAGTGTCTGCTATCAACACTGTGTCGCATGCATATGGCATGTTGTTATAATCTGCTGGCCAATAATGACTCCCGATCGGACATGATTCTCTCAGAATCGCTTCACTGTATAGTTTGGCGAGAAGACGCCACTTGTTCATATTTTGTGGGCGTCAGTGTCTTTGTGTGTGTATCTGAATTCCAGAGAACATTTGTGTACTTTTGTTATGGACTAAATAACACCCCAACCCTGGTAACAATAGTGAACAAGGCAAGACGCCTTAAATAAAGAACTCCAAGTGAGTCAGGAGAAGTTAGTCGCTGTCTGTCTCAGGCTCGCGACAAGACAAGAAAAGACAAGACCTCTGTCTTCAGACAGAGGGTGACAAGATTCCCGTTTTCGGACGGAGGATGACTCAATCGGGCTCTCTCTTCGTATAGACTCGGCTGAGAAAAACAGACTAGTTCTTTGGCGGGTGCTGGGTAAATTTTGACTAGTGGCCCAGGTGGAAACGCTCGGGTTCACCACAGTAAATTTGACCTTGTGTTGCATCTAGTCTGCATTGGGGCGACCAGTAAATACAAGTTTGTCGCATTCAGTCCGAGGCTTGAGACAAGACAAGACCTCTGTCTTCGGCCAGAGTTTGACAAGGCCTCCGTCTTCGGGCGGACGGTAACTCAGTCGGGGTTCTCTCTTCGGATAGAGACTCAGCTGAGAAAAAACAGACCAGTATTGTACCCTAGCCCGCTTTTGCGGAGGTTGGTTAAATTTTGACCAGTAGCTCGGGTAGAAACGCTCGGGTTCACCACTTAAAAATTCATCTTGTGTCGCATCTAATGCTCAGTTGGGCGGCCGGTAAATAGCAGTCAGACTTAGGCTCAAGACAAGACAAAAACTCTTGTCTTCGGACAGAGGGTGACAAGACCTCTGTCTTCGGACGGAGGATGATTCAGTCACGCCTCTGTCTTCGACTAAGCTGAGAAAATTAGACCTGTTCTGTACCCGAGCCCACTTTTGCGGGAACTGGATAAATTTTGAGCACTGGCCAGGGTGGAAACGCTAAGGTTGCCCGCCGTAAACTTGACCTTGTGTCGCGTCTAGTCCGCAATAGGGCGACCGGTAAATACCAGTTCGTGGGAAGACTGGGTAAATACCACTCCGCTGGAGTTAGTCAGAAAATAATTTCTGGTTAGACATCACGGCGTGTGCCTATGCAAGACATAATATTATAAACACTAGGAGTGAATTATAACACTCTGTAGATTCTCTATGTGTGTGTGTGTGTATATATGCGTGTGTGTGTGTGTATGTGTGTGTGTGTATGCGTGTGTTTAATAGCAGAAAAATGTTGCCAGTTGAAATGCAAGGTATGTCTATGGGTGTGTGTGTGTGTCCATGGGTGTGCGCGTGAGTGAGAGTGTTTGCGTATGGTAATGAACGAGCGGAGTCTTACATATTTTTACCTCAATAGCTATGTATGTATTAGGTTGGTGCAAAAATAATGACGTAATAATGTCGTTTTTTGACGTATTTTTTAACGTCAAAAAACGACATTATTACGTCATTATTTTTGCACCAACATAATATATAGCGAAGATTTTATTCAATGAGCTCATACGCACACAAGCATACACGCACATATATACACACATACACGCAAACATACACAAGCATATTCACATACATTCAAACATACACGCAAATATACGCACACACGCACATACAGACACGTATACACACACACACATATATATATATATATATATATATATATATGTATGCATATATATGTATGTGCGTGTGTGTATGTGTGTACACTTCTCCCCGGTTTTTTGAACTGAAGTAGAGGTTTATCGCTTGTTTCCTGCTAAGGATTGTGTTTCAGGCTTCCTTCTAAAGTCTATTTCAACTTTATTTAATTCCTATTTTCGTCAATAGAAGTAGATAAGTTCAATTATTGTCCGGTTCAAACTCCTCCCTGCTCTTTTGAATAGGTTAAGATATTTATCACATGTTTCCTGTTTAGGATCGGGCTTCCGGTTCTTTCTAAAGCCTGCTTCAACTGTATACTTTTAACGTCTTCACCTAAATTCTGAAGTTTTACCTTCTGTTTATTGTGTTTTATTTTCTTCAGTAGGAGTAGATAAGTTCACATTTCTCCCCTGTTTTTCTGAACAGGAGTTGAGGTTTATCCCTAGTTTCCTGTTTATCATTGGGTTTCTGGTTCCTTTAATTTTTTTTTCATTCCCTTCCACTTCCAGTAGCCCACTTGCGTCTTAGTGCTGTTATCGCCTTAATAAATTATATATATATATATATATATATATATATATATATATATATATATATATATATATATATATATATATATATTAAAAAGAAGAGAAGAGAGGTGCCGTAAACGTTTTTGGTTGTAATGTGGATTTATTTAGAAAAAAATATTATGCTTTGTTTTACATAATGTTACAACACGTGTTTCTGGTCTCGTGACCGTCTTCAGGTAAAAGCGGATATATATATATATATATATATATATATATATATATATATATATATATATATGTATATATAAATCTGTAGTCCAATGATGAAAAAACGTCAACATATTTTATACATTAATTTTTAGTCATTACTTATTTCAGTAGTGAATATTAACACATTTATAAAGCATTATGCAATGAAAATGTCAGATCCAAATTCACAGAATATCTACTTTTCAGTCTATGGAATTACTTATCCTCTTTCATCTGTACACGTGCCTGCGTGTGAGTTTGTATGTATGTATATGTGTATGTATATATATAAGTGTGTATGTATATAAGAACGTATTCCCTCATAAAACATTATCTGTGTATACTGCGCATTCTGTCCGTCATGCGACTGTACATGTACATATGTGGATTCTCAATCTCTCTCCCAATACAAATACACACACACACACACAGACACACACACAGACACACACACACATGGACACACACACACACACACACATATATATATATCTGTGTGTGTCTATTGTAAGAGGGAGAGATTCAGAATTCACATATGTACATATATACATGGATTACCAACAGAATATATATAAGAACTAATCATCAATATATATATATACATACATACATATATATATATATATATATATATATATATATATATATATATATATATATGTGAAATGTGTTCCAATAACATGGACCAATTTTAAATGTGAATTAATTTTAAGAATCTAATGATTTTTTCTTTTCCTTTCAGATTTAACAACTTAAGTCTTTGGCAATTTCAACCATGGAAAGATTAACAATGAAACAACGTGTTAAAGTTATTGAAGCCTATTATGAAAATGGACGTTCAAACAGAATTTGAATGAAAAGTTCCCAGGTCGCACCATCTCTCGAAACAGCAAAGTCAATTGTCCACCACGATTGTGCAACTTGACGCCTTTAGATTTCTTTCTTTGGGATCATCTCAAAAGTAAGGTTTATGCCAATAAGCCAACAACAGGTCAACAGCTGAAGTATTGCATATTCGTGAGATTGAGGAGTAACTATGCAGAGACGTCACCAAAAATTTTGACCATTGAATGGAGGTGTGGCGGACATTTGGGCGGTATTATTTTTCACTCATAATTGCCATGACTTAAGTAACATGGTCCAGTGGAGAAATAAATAATTTTTTACGAATAACAATGTTTCCTTAAGACAAACCAAAGTCAGTACTGCTGACTTTGATCCGTATTAATGAAACACCCTTTATATAAATCATTTCACCCAAAGCAAGGCGGAAATCTTACTAGCACGCAGGACGTTACAGAAAGTGAAAGTGAGAGAAAAGACTGTGTATGGAGGGGGTGAGGAAACGATAAAAGATGAACGGAATTCAAGAACATAGAAGATGGCGACTGACGTTGCATTTAAATTTTTGAAGTTTGTAGTTATCAGAGAAGCAATTAAACGGAAGGGACTTCCACAGGCGGGAAGTGCGAGAAAAGTAACTGCTGGAGTAGAAGTGTCGGTTAAATCCAACTATTTCAACAGTAAAAGGGTGGGACCTAGATGCCAATCTAGCAGCACGCTTAAATTCACGTAGTCGGGCAACATCTCGTCAGAGCAGTTGCCAGGTAAATACATGTAGCAAAAAACAGAGGGGAGCCTCGTCGCATCAGTGAGAAAGTGACAAGTCGAGATGCCAGGTCAGGACCGCTTACATTGCAGATCCTTTTTGTGATTTTGTCAAGAACCTCGGAATTATAGCAGGAGCACCTGACTAGATATGGCAACAGTATTTAATGCATGGTCAAATGGTAGATTTATAAATGTGTAAGATGGATTCTGACAAGAAAAACCTTCTGGCACAACACAATGACCCAATTTTCCTTGCAGTAGATGCAGCTATTGATTCAATGTAGTTGTTCTACTTCAAGTCAGTTGAAAATGTAAGGCCAAGAAGGCGCAGTGAGATGCTCTCCAGGAATCAAGCGTCGGCCATGCTGATGGCGGACAGGAAAGTTTCTCTATGGTGGTTAAATGAAAGCAGTTTAGTTTTGGAGGCATTAAAATTCACAAGCCATTTCTTACCCCAGTTAACCACTGATTGAAGATCCTTTTCAAGAGCAGCGACCAAGTTAACTTTGTCAGCTCTGACGGTTTGGCTACTGAGACAGGAGTAAATGGTAGTGTCATCAACATAAATGCCTACTTGGGAACTGCTGACATCAGGAAGATCATTGATGAAGATCAGAAACAGTGTAGGACTCCAGAATAGAGCCTTGCGGAACACTCACATTCGTATGAAAGGATCTCTGACAGCAAACCCGTTCAGAACAAACTTCATTTCATGATTTGATAGGATAGATTGGATTAAATCAAACAATCGTCCTGTAATACCGTAGTCCTGGATCTTACGTTGAAGACCAGCTTGCCAAACCATGTCAAACACACACACACACACACACACACACACACATATATATATATATATATATATATATATATATATATATATATATATATATATATATGCTGGACTCTCCCGTCGTATTCGACGTATGAGGGTCAAGCAGCTCAATTCCAGGAATCGACAGCCCAGATATGATTTGATTATAGTGGTGAAGGTTTCGTGCAGAACCAACCACACTTTTTGAAAGGCTGAATACAGAGACCTAGTGCACTACGTTGCACAAGGTCCTCTGCAGGTTTTGAATTCAGAGTTCTCCTTCTAGACCAGTTGCCATCCAAGGCTATAGATCCCAGTTGGTCCTGCTATTTACCCATAGTTGGGGGGAAGAAGAGGATTGATACCTTTCACAAGAGTATTAGCACATAAGTGAATATAATGGATATATATATATATATATATATATATATATATATATATCCATTATATTCACTTATGTGCTAATACTCTTGTGAAAGGTATCAATCCTCTTCTTCCCCCCAACTATGGGTAAATAGCAGGACCAAATATATATGTATGAAGAAATGTACTCTTAAGGTGTGCTATATTTATGAGATAAAGTGCTCAATATCAGAGATAGAGTGTATGTAAATATAAAAGTAAATATAAAAGTGAACATTGAAGTCAACACTTAGAGGCGACAGTCTGCTTCATGCTAGATGCAATCGTAGCCTGACACAATCGTGGGATGAAACAGCCTGTCGCCTCTCAGGGTTGACTTCAATGTTCACTTTTAGCTCTCTCTCTCTCTCCCCCCCTCTCTCTCTCTCTCTCTCTCTCTCTCTATATATATATATATATATATATATATATATATATAAGTGTGTGTGCGTGTTTAAAATAGAATATAGAATCCCGACAAAGTTTTTAAAGAAATTTGACAAATAGATAATTTTTCATTGAAACTCGATTTGATTATATGTTTCGCCTATCTTGGAATCATCAGAAACCAAAAAAAAAAAAAAAAACAAGAAATGTGTGTCTGTGTGTATTTGCGTCTATGCTTAAATAATTAAACATGATACCTTTTCCTTTAGTTGTCGTTTCTCGTGACTAAAGAAGAAAGAAAATGATCGACTTTTAAAAATGTCGTTAATATTTACTCTGCATCTTTATAATTCTTAGTCGATGTCAAAAGTTGTTAATATATTTTTTCCCGCCTTTTTTTTTGTATCGAATTAAAGGTAAATCCTCATCTCATTTTCAGAATGGCTCGAAAGTAAGAAATTTGTATCGCCTTTTCTGAAGTGAATCCAAGGCAAATCCTCATCCATTTTGAAGGATTCGATGAAAATTTGTCTTGGATCTATTTCATTAAAAGAACAAAGGCGAATTCTCCGCTAAAACGCGTCTTTGATTAAAAATTTTCCACTTTGTTTGATCGTTTTCACTCTTCTTTCGGATACTGTTATACCCCCTACCAAAACACACACACACACACACACACACACACACACACACACACACACACACACACACTCTCTCTCTCTCTTTCTCTCTCACACACACACATACTCTCTCTCTTTCTCTCTCTCACACACACACATAATCTCTCTCTTTCTCTCTGTCTCTCACACACTCTCTCTTTCTCTCTCACACACACACTCTCTTCTCTCCTTCTCACACACACTCTCTCTCTCTCACACACATACTCTCTCTCTCTCACACTCACACACACATATATATATTGATTTTCTAAGCATAGCTTAGATGTGGCACAAGGCCGAAAGTAGGGAACACCCAGTGAGAATCGAACTCACTATTCAGTCGTAATTGTTCTAGCGAGACAAGCATGCTAACCATTACACCTCCTGGAAGTGCCCCCATATATATATATATATATATATATATATATATATGCAACACTATATATATATATGCTCACACGATATATATATATATATATATATATATATATATATATATATATATATATATATATATATATATATATATCGTGTGAGCATATATATATATATATATATATATATATATATATATATATATATATATATGCTCACACGATATATATATATTCGTGAGAGCCAATTACAGACTAATGTCTGTTGTGGTTGTCACGCAGGATCATCTCAACTTATTAAAGCTTCTGTATATGTATTGGCGCCTATTCTTTTTATTACTCGGCTAGCAAGCAAAGTTTATCGCTAAAAGTGCCAATTATTTATCACCTTAAACTTAATCCCAGTGATCAGTAACATATTCTCGTTGGTATTATAATTAGTAGCAGTACTACTACTCGCATTAAGTAGCAGTAGTCATAGTAATAATTGTAGTGATAGAAGCGGTGTTAATATCGATGAAGAATTATAATTTTAAATGGGGCCTAATGAAGACGGCCAAACATCCTTTATCTTCCTGTTCCCTTGCTTGCTATCATGGTTGCTTATAGTATCTTGAATTGAATATTTCTCTTGTTGACATTTTTTTCGTGTTTTCGTGACCCTCTGCGGCACTGTTTGTTGCCATTTATTGTAGGCTGAATAGTAACTTTCCTATTGCCAAACTTTTGAAAGTGTTTCGCTGACATATCTGTTCTTCTTTCAGCTTCTCCAGTCCGGTCTACTGGTGTAGCAAACTTATCTAACTCTAGGGCGCCGTCCATATTTGAGAAGCCATCAAGCGATGGCGATGGCGATAGCATTACTCGAAATCGAATCACAGCCATGCCATCTATCTATCTATCTATCTATCTATCTATCTATCTATCTATCTATCTATCTATCTATCTATCTATTCTAGACTGTTCATTATCTATCTATCTATCTATCTATCTATCTATCTATCTATCTATCTATCTATCTATCTATCCTAGACTGTTCATTATCTATCTATCTATCTATCTATCTATCTATCTATCTATCTATCTATCTATCTATCTATCTATCTCAGTTTATGATTCTATCTATCTATCTATCTATCTATCTATCTATCTATCTATCTATCTATCTATCTATCTATCCTAGACTGTTCATTATCTATCTATCTATCTATCTATCTATCTATCTATCTATCTATCTATCTATCTATCTATCTTCCCTCTTTTTATATAAGAATTAGCGGTTGCATCCAAATGTTCCTTCTCTCACGTCCACACTAAATAACTTACGAATATTTACACCAATATATATGCACGCAAATGGAGGGAATGCAATTAGCCTTCGCAATCGACGTGTGAGGTCATAGACTATCTATCTATCTATCTATCTATCTATCTATCTATCTATCTATCTATCTATCTATCTATCTATCTATCTATCTATCCTAGACTGTCTGTCTGTCTATCTATCTATCTTCAAAAACAACAAATTTCGCGTTAACAGGCGAGCAAAATTGATGGTGGTATATGCATAGGCTTTAATCAGCTTGCCTGGTCATTTCCCCAAGTAATATATCTACCCTGATTCCAGCGCAAATACAGAAGGCCCCAACAGAACCTGCCGTGCCTTCGGCATACAATTCATTAAGGTTTGCGGACTTCAGGTCGTCAATGTGCAAGTCAGCTGAATATTCAGCAATTCTTAGTCGAAAGAGGATAAAATTATAACTCAGGAAGCATAAAAGGAGCAACATTGAAATAAATATTATTAAATACATGCAAGAAGGTAAAATAAATAACATTAGCAACTGAGAAGTATCGAAGCGTTAGTAACTCACTGCGCATGCTCAGGGCGTCGAAAACGAGAGCAGTGCATCTGATCAGGAAGATTTGGGATTAGGGTACAAAGAGTTCAATAGAAAATCCCCATTAAGCCTTGACTTTTCCCTGATTGACACACACGTACACATCACACACACATCACACGATAGCTCGCAGACACATGCACACACGTACGTACACATAAATACACAAACCCACCCAAGCGCACATATTCACAAAGCGGCTAAATGTATCGATATGCATACAAGCTTCGATCAGAATGTTTTAAGGACCTGAAATGTAAGTAAATATTGGTATCATTTTAAAAAGAAAAAAGAAAATCCAGAAGAAAACAAACAAAAAGATACTCGCTAAAGATAAGCTAGGATAATTATTTAAGTGTCAAGTCATAAAATATTATATATATATATATATATATATATATATATATATATATATATATATATATATATATATATATATATATATATAAAATAAAAAAAATATGTAATATTATGTATGTATAATAAATTATATAATAAATTATCTAAATAGTAGATTCCCAAAAATAATACCGAAACACCCAATTGGAAAAAGTTTTTGTGTCGCGTTCGATTGGTTACGATTTCAACGTAACTTTGTTGATCTTATATATATATATATATATATATATATATATATATATATATATATATATATATAAAGAAAGAACAGTAAGATATATAATCCGGTGTTCTTATAGATATTTTTATTTTTACAAAATAGTGCTCAATGTAAATTTACAGAGAATTAATATTATAAATTAATTGATTTAAAAAATGGTTTTTCCGCTACACAGTTTTAACCATGTTTCAAAAATGGAAGGTCCGAATTTAATTTTGTAATTAAATTAAAGACATTAGTTCCATTTCATCCTCCAGCGAATTTTAGAGTAACTGTTAAATATAATCCGGTGTTCTTATAGCAAAAGTTACTCCAAAATTCGCTTGAGGATGAAATGGAACTAATGTCTTTAATTTAATTACAAAATTAAATTCGGAGCTTCCCTTTTTGAAACATGGTTAGAACTGTGTAGCGGAAAAACCATATTTTAAATCAATTAATTTATAATATTATATATATATATATATATATATATATATATATATATATATATATATTATAAATTAATTGATTTAAAATATGTTTTTTTCACTACACAGTTCTAACCAAGTTTCAAAAATGGAAGCTAAAAGCTTCGAATTTAGTTTTGTAATTAAATTAAAGATATTAGTTCCATTTCATCCTCAAGCGAATTTTGGATTTATATATATATGTGTGTGTGTGTGTGTATGTGTGTTTGCCCTGGAGTCTCCCGTCGTATTCGACGTATGAGGTTGGAGAAACTCAGTTCCTAGGAAACAACTCGGTTTTGTATAATCAAATCAGGTCCTGATTTGATAATAGAAACCGAGTTGCTTGTATTCGACGTATGAGGGTCAAGCAAGTCAGTTCTTAGGAACCGATCGACCAGACACATATGATTTGGTTATAGTGGCGAAGGCTTTGTGCAGAAAAAAAACAAAAAATCACCAATTTTGAAAGGTCACGTGCCACAAGGTGGCCGAACGACCCCCTGCAGATTTTAAATTCAGAGTTGTCCTTCTCCTATATCAGTTGCCATCCAAGGCTATAGAACCCATAGCTGAGAAGAAGAGGAATAAATACAAAGGGTATTAGTACGTAAGTGAATATAATGCATTCGACTGGAATTCGAACTCGTTTCTTCCCGATTTCTCAATCGGGGACGCTATCCACTACTCCACCTTGCTTCCATTATTTATCTCTTTGTAATCTCATGTTTTATTCAATTTTGGGGAATTTGGCTTTAAATTTATTCTAGTTAGCGCTGTTATTTTTCGATAATATCGTGTTTGGACATCCGTATTTGCAAAAATAGGCAAGTTTATACACATACAAAAAATTCCATATTCTTTCTAAAATTACTGGAGATCGATGAATTGTAGTAAGTTTTTCCACTTATAATTCGAAATTATAGTTTTTACTTAATAAATATATCACCTAACTTCTGCAAATTAGTACAGAAATTTAAAACTTTTTAAAAATTACCCTAATTAAAATTTTAAAATTGAAAACAGTTCTTATAAACATTTATTATTCATCGAAAAACATTTTTCTTAAGACAATTATGTCCATAATATAATTTAGTTATCTGCTGTGAATCGTAAAATAAGAAATGCAATAAAACTAAGAAAATATTTAATTGGAAAAACTTTTAATTGCTTTTATTAATAAAAGCAATTAAAAGTTCTTTTTCCAATTAAATATTTTATTTGTTTTATTGCATTTATTTTACGATTCAGAGCGGATTTTCGGTAAGTTGCGTCGTGTTTTGAAAAAAAAAAAAATTAAATTAAAAATAAATAAAATAAAAGGAAAAAAAAAAGAAGATAATTTAAGTTCCCCAAGGAGTTCTCCGTTTAACTGATATAAACATTAAGCTGTACAAAAATTAATTACTTGAAATTTCATCAAATTAAATAAAGTGGATGCTGGGTGGGGATAACAAATATAAAGAATTTTTTTTACCAAGATTTTGTAAAAAAAGAAATATTTCTAAAATAATTTAAATTCGTTGTGAATAAAACCCACAAAGCATGCGTTCCGATGGTCGTGCTCCCCACAAACTGGCGAAAGCATAATAAAATTTTTAACCCTCTCC
This sequence comes from Acanthosepion lycidas, assembly GCA_963932145.1. Taxonomy (NCBI): domain Eukaryota; kingdom Metazoa; phylum Mollusca; class Cephalopoda; order Sepiida; family Sepiidae; genus Acanthosepion; species Acanthosepion lycidas. The sequence continues at coordinate 6,144,095 of OZ010593.1, read as the reverse complement.
TCGGGACAATCAGTCCATCACATGTTAAAGATTTATGCAAACTAGTTGAAAAACTAAGGGAAATAAATATGGCCGACAAATTTGTAGCTCGTTTAGATTGTTAAATCCCTTTACACCAACTTTCGTCTTAAAAGATAATGAAATCTTTTACAAAAACATCTAACAATAAAAAATAACCCCCTTCCTACCAATAGTTAAAATAATAAAAACTAGTGTCATCAGTAATCAATGCTATTTCACTTCTTTTTTTTTTAAGCGTTTCACCCCAAGCAAGGCGGGAAGCCACTAAGACGCAAGGGGTTACAGAGGATTTGGAGCAAGATCAGATAGGAGTGATATAGGAAAGGATGAGGAGAAGGATAGTGGATAGATCAAGGCAACTGGAGATGTCGATTGACATTACATTTGAATAGTTAGAGATTATAGCTATCAGGGAAACTGGAAAAGGGAAAAGGGTGTTCCACGGGTGAGAGGTGCGAGATATGAAGCTATTGGAGTAGAAGAGACGGCTAAATTTAATAGTTTCAACAGTGAAAGGGTGAGAGCGGCATGCCAGCTTCGTAGGGCGCTTGAACTCATGAAGTCTGGGAAGCAGCGAATGCAGCTTTCGGAGCAATTACCATGAAAGTATTTGTAAAAAATGAAAGTATTTGTAACAATAATTTTATAAACAAATATTTGGATTACCGGTAGGTTAAAATTAGAAGGCGGGTTAGAGTTTCTTGAATCTGGTAATTTCCAGAATACTTTACTTAAAAGATCAATATATTTCCGATATATTGATGAGCGTCATCAATATATCCTATAGATTATATCCTATTAATTTATCCATGCAAAATTAATTTACCCGATCATGTAGATAAACTAAACAAAATCGAACATAAGATAGAATTTACTACAAAACAGAAAGAAAGTATACTTTAGCTAGCCTAAATATCATGTTTTTCACCGAAGTGACAATAGGAATTTATTTTTATTAGTTTCTTATCGACGGTCACTTTGTTTTAAGCTATTGTCACTACGGTGAAAAACATGATATTTAGGCTAGCTAAAGTAAACTATTTTAGAAATATTTCTTTTTTTACAAAATCTTGGTAAAAAAAATTCTTTATATTTGTTATCCCCACTCAGCATCCACTTTATTTAATTTGATGAAATTTCAAGTAATTCATTTTTGTACAGCTTAATGTTTATATCAGTTAAACGGAGAACTCCTTGGGGAACTTAAATTATCTTCTTTTTTTTTTCCTTTTATTTTATTTATTTTTAATTTTATTTATTTATTTATTTTTTTCAAAACACGACACAACTTACCGAAAATCCGCTCTGTTTCGTGTGGAAACAAAAAGGCTCTCAGAATATTTAAAAATATGAGTGGACCATACTGAGAGAACCAACAAATCAAAATGTATTATTCTCTCTACCAATTTTATCACAACAGTAAATGATAATTACTTATGTAAGTTTAATAAAATTCGTTAAAACTATTTCTAAAAAAAAAAAATAAAAGACTCAATTAACACAAAACAAAATAATAAGCTAAAATTTGGAAGAGGAGTACTTACTAGCATTAATTGCCATTAGTAATACCGGGTAACCCTAAAAAACGGGAACGATTTAACAATCCAATAAAACCAAGAGTGATGGAAGAAAAATATTTTATTCATAGTAATTGGAACCTTAAAACATGCCATTTAAGAAACAATGATGGAATTTTCATTTTTTTTAAACATTACGTAGATGGCGTCCTCCTGTACGAATACATTCTTGAAATCTGCTGTTGAGATTCCTCATTGCCTGCTGCAACATCTAAGCTGGGATACTGTGAATTTCATCTTGAATTCTGAATGGCGAAATGTTTACTTGCTCAAGGTCACTGTCTCACAGTGTTGCCATTTGCTCATGTCTGGCAATACGCACTCCAAAATTTCCCGTTTTTTGGGGTCACTCTGTACATAGGAGAAACCTCGTGGAAATTAAATAAAAGATTATATGAACACGAAACGGATCTTATACAAAAAAACATATGTGATGGAATCATGAACAAAAAAAAAAAAAAAGAAGAAAGTAAATGAAATCCGTTAGACTATCTACATGAAAAAATTCAAAAAGAAAAAAAAATTAAAAGTCAGCGTCTCGTCTGCTTCGTGCGCTTGTGCCGTTGCATGCATCAATATACAAATCACCTTATTCCGAGGAAGTCCTAAATGGGGAAACGTGTCATACGAAAACATTAGTGCGCATGTGTCGTTGCATAAATGAACCTAAACATCACCTTATTCCGAGGAAGTCCTAAAAGAGGAAATGTGTCCTACGAAAACTTTAACATCCTTGTCATAAATTTCCTTAAAATTTTTCTTGATATATAAAAATGTATATATCGTTTTTTTTCGTACACAGTATAGGGAATGGCGTGACGGCAAAACATATGGCTGACATATTATGTTCATAGTTTTAATGGTGGGGCAGTTTTATATATGAAAATTGGGGTAAAAAGTGGGAAAGGAGATATACTCTGCTTTAAAAATTATATCATCTATAAAGCCGTTACGCCGTCTGAAGATGCTCCTTCTCAGAATAAACCCCGTCTCTAAAGAATTTTCCTTCGTGCCATTTATTTAAACACTATCTATCTATCTATCTATCTATCTATCTATCTATCTATCTATCTATCCTCCCTTCTCTTTTTTGTTTATTTATTTGAATCTATCTATCTATCTATCTATCTATCTATCTATCTCATTTGTTTGAATTTCTGTGATCAGTATTTATTATTTACGTCATATTCTCATGTCTATTTTTTAAAAATAATTATAGCGTTTCGTCTGTTGTGTTCTCCGGTCTTCTTCATGTGTCTGTCTAACCGTGTAAACTTCAAGGAATTTCGCTGAAATTAATCTACGGGATTAGATTGTTTTCATCTTTATGCCCATCTTGATGGATATCTCACCTCGTTCTTCTCCAGAACATGGAAAGTGGAACGGGGACACCCTTCTACTAGAATTTCTTGAAGCATATCCGGATCAACAAAGATCTGAAAAGGGCCGGAGGTCACAGCGACTAAAATGGGATGATAACAAGAATTACGGCATCAATCCGACTGTAAATAATGACAATAACGATCATTAACTAATAATAACAAAACAAAATGTCTTTATCCACTGGAAGAATTTAAAGAACGACATTTTCGTACTGTTAACTGAAATTAAGTCATTTACTCTCACGTGTGGATGTATTGTTTTTATTGTTGTATTGACGGATTCAAGCATTTTCTTTTGATTCCTTGATACTGTTCTGTACGTGTGTTTGCGAAAGCAGTAATTCTGTTAAGAAAGGTGAAATAGGAAAAAAAAAAAAAATGCCCGGGCGTAGATTAATACTTGGGCAATATTCAATGGCGGCACTCTCGAGGATTTTCCTTCTGAGTAAGTTATTTTCTTTCGGCAACTATTGCAGTTTCCCTATTGTATTTTACATTTAAAGATATTGTCTTTTTCTACAGGTGAACTCTGAGAAATTATATATATATATATATATATATATATATATATATATATATATATATATGGATGTTATTTATGTAATTATGTATATTTATATTTATATTATATAATGTGTGTGTGTGTGTGTGTGTGTGTGTGTGTGTAAGGTCTTATAAAAAGAATCGGGACTGTTGCAATGGTAACATTGCTAAAGTAAGCAGAGTGTAGCCGGTTGGCGCAGATTGACTCAGACTTACGCAGAAATTCATAACGTTCTCGTTTAATTGCGTTATTAAAAGCATAACTCGGAAGGAAAGTCTATAGAGTCTGATCGTCTCACCAGCGGCTCAATCAGTGACCATGGCTTGTGTGAAGCAGTTTTTAGCCAAGGACGACATTCCCCGTGAGCCAACAACGATCCTATTCATTTGCCGAACTCTCTGCCTTGAGCGGAGAGGAACCCGGACGAGACTTTGCCGAAGGGCAAATGTTTCGTCTGGGGAGGTAGATACGGGTTCAAAGGGAATATTTTTGGCCGAACCCACGGGATCGGAAAACCCACAGCAAACTCGGCCTTGTGCCACATACATCGCTCGTGGGGTGGGGGCTGTTAAATATTAACAACTCTCATATTCACCAGATCTCGCCCCAAATCATAATATTGAGATTGAAGCTGTGCATAAATTCCTGAGCGCTTTCGGCTTTATACACATCCTTAATTTCAATCACGTAATACAACACGCCAAAAGTCAGAAAAGAAAAAATGTAACAAAGAATATATATATATATATATATATATATATATATATATATATGTGTGTGTGTGTGTGTGTGTGTGTAACAGTTAAGAGGCAGAGTTTTTTAGTATATATGGGAAAGATAACGATTAATCCTGAACTTGAATAGATTAAGATCGTAACGGTCAGGAAAGCACCTTCTTGGGAGTCGGTTCTACAAAGTAGCGGTTCCTGGAAGTAGATGGTCGAGTGAAAAGTGGTTGTAGGTTGGAAAATGATTCATGACCCACAAGGCCACGTAGACTCATTTGGACTCCATCAAGACTAGAAAGTGAAGACTGAACAGCGCCAGACCAGATATGGCAGCAGTGATCCATTTACGGCCTGATGTGACTCTTGTAACGGTAGAGGATAGCAGGGGGAACCAGGTACTTACTGGACCAGTAAAAGGAACCAACCATTTTCCAGCATCTTTAGTGTGTGTGAGAGAAAAGGCCTGTGAGCCACTCGAGGTAGACGGTTAAGAAGAGAAGATAACGGTTACCCCTAGACTTGAACAAAATTGTAGTGGTCGAGGAGACATCCTCTAAGGTGTCTGTTCCACAGGACAGTGATTTACGAACTTATTTATCACCGATGGAATACAGGGAAAATGTGGGTTATTTGCTACTATGTAAATGGCATAGCGGGTCCTAGCCATGAAGGTTAGACCTGATGGAACCAAGCAATATAGTTTGTCTGAGCACTTTCCTTGGAAGTAGCAATAGAGCCGTGAGAGACTCGTCACATCCCACCTGTAAGAAAGGGGTTGGAGAGTGTAAAAGAATTCTTCTCCCACAAGGATTCAGAGACGATTTTGAAATCTATCGAGACTGGAAAGTGAAGACTGGGAAGCTCCCGCCCACATATTCCCACCGGTGGGGCATAGTAATATTTTAGTGCAGCATGCCCAGGATATGCTCCCTTTGGCTTACTTTACCAAAAGAATAAATGGGCAATTCGAACATCTACTGTAGCATTGAACATCTCGGATGCCTTTGACAGGATTTGGCATTCATGTCTTCTCCGCAAGCTTTTTCGCTAAGGAGCTTGGGTTGGTGACAAGGGGAGGGCGTGAGGTATCTCTCTAAAGAGAAATGAGACGGAATGGTTGTTTATTTATGGCCAAAACCTTTAGTTGTATGTAAATAAATTTAGGTGTCTGTTAGGGGATACCAAACTATACCAACAACATATATCTTTTAATAGGATTGACAATAAATTGTATTTAGACAATAAGGGTTTTATATTATTAAGTGATGGGTAATTTAATGACAAAACAATTTAAATTTGGAATAAATTATCTAAAAAGTAGATTCCCAAATATAATACCGAAACACCCAATGAATGATGCTCTACAACATCCATTACACCATTAGGGATCCGTTAAAATATGAGGAATACCAAGCTGAACAAGAAATTCTTTAAGAGGAAGATATGAAATTAAAAAAATGAATAAAAGTGGGTGGCATCAGTTGGGGGACTGTTGTGTTTTGGGGAGTTATTAAGTAATAAGTTAAGATCTATATTCTTATATAAGTTTCAACCTGCTTCTAAGTCTACATTTTAACACTAGATACCTGCTCTGATTTAATAGTTTGAATTGATTATTGTATTTTATTATTGTAATTTTTTCCCTGGATCTGTTTAGGCTTACTTGTGTTTTAAATAGATTCACATTTTAAAAAGTAAACCACTTTGTCTGATGATCACAAAAGCGTTAAACCCAGAGTTACAAACTAACATCTATATAACTGAATATGTTTGCTCTATCACAGATATTGAGCACTTTCCGGCAAGTACCATATATATATATATATATATATATATATATATATATATATATATATATATATATATATATATATACATATATATATATATATATATATATATATATTCGGTACTTGGTGGAAAGCATATATATATATATATATATATATATATATATATATATATATATATATATATACTTTCCACCAAGTACCATATATATATATATATATATATATATATATATATATATATATATATATATATATATATATATATTCGGTACTTGGTGGAAAGCATATATATATATATATATACTTTCCACCAAGTACCGTATATATATATATATATATATATATATATATATATATATATATATATATATAAATGGTAAATGTTGTTTAATAATGTTTATTATAAAACAGAGCATTTACTTAAATATCTGTATCTATAAAAAAATGAAACATAAAAATATCTTTATATATATAAACGCTAATAAACGATAGGTTGAATTTTTTGATCTTCTTTCGAGCTAAAAGTATTTTTATTTCGTATAGTATGTACGATTATATTTTTCCTTCAAATATTTTTATCGAGTTTTTCTTATGATAGAGAAAGAAAAAGAAGAAAACGAAGAGAACCAGTTGAAATTGTTAGTAAAGGGAAAATGAAAAGTTTGCAAAAGCGTAACCAACAGAGAAGTCATTAACTAAGTCACTAACGATGACTGTTGTTAAAAGCAGAATAATATTAGTGTAATGATATAATTTTGCTATAAAGATCTTAATAGTTCCAAGTTAACATCAGCGAATAGCCAACTCACACCTCACTAAGAATGTATTTTTGATCACCAGTAACAGAAGAATAATAAATGTAATTATTAATGAAAAAGAGGAAAAATTATTGTGATCTTTTAGTTTAGGGCGCTGGAGCTAGAGCTAGTACTATTTTAATGGCTTTAGTTCAGGCTCCAACCTTTCTAAATTATCTGGCTCCACAGCCCACTTCAAAAGATGACGCAGAAAGCCACATGCAGCCTTAAGGACGCAGATTCCACATCCCTGGTATAACTGGTCAATGTAGGTGGTTGCTGGGCGACTAACTCATCTTTCACCATAGCTAGCCCATCCAGAGCAGTAGATCACACGCGAGTTCTTCTTTTGCTCGTCAGCAGTTTTCTGCAAAGCGCGTAACTCTTAATATCCGAATGTAGGTTCCATCAAGCTTAGACCCTGTGGTTTTAGTTAATGTGCATGTAGTTGCACCATAAATTAACACCGTCTCTACATTAGATCTAAAATAATCTTCGGTTGAGATTGGTAGATTACATTTCCAGATTACATCTTTTTTATTCAAAGCGGCCCTGTTTTTAACTATGCAAATTTTCACACACACACACGCACACACTCGTTCGTGCGCGCTCGCGCACACACATACACACACATTAGTATAGATTTCAAATGCGAATGCACTTGTGAGGAAAATGAAATAAAACTAAAAAAATAAAATAGTAATAACAAATAAGAAATACAAATAAATTAATTTTCCCATGATGGAAGGGATAATGAAACCGGAAATAGTTTCTACTCCAATGTGCGATTTTATGACCCTACTTCCGGAAAGGAAAACTCTTTCTCGTTCTGCTCATGTCTTCAAGATGTGAACTATGCAGTAATAGCGTTAGTTAGTTTCTCCGGTCCACTGGCGACTGAAATTTTTCCACTTACCAACGACAGCGTCGGACATGTTTTAGCAGCCTTACTCATGAAGTAGAGGTTCGGTCTTCCCAACTCAGTACGAAGTTGACTTGAGCTCGACCATGTTTACCTGTATGTATCCTTACTTCCTATAAATCATTTCAGAACGAGAAAGAAAAACATACTGAACACGCACCTTCACCTAAGAAATACACACAAAAGCCACAACCTTGTTGGCATTCACAGACCAGTTAGGGTGCTTAATGCAACTTGCGTCGGTAATAGCCTGTGTTTCACACTTTAAATTTACGTCTAAATTTGCACAGGCTTACTATCAAATTGAATGTGTCACCGAAAGTCGAAGTATCGTATCTTAGACATAAGAAGAAAAATAGCTTGTTTCTTTTGTTTTTTATTTCCTTACAATATCGATAGAAAAAATTATTTGGACATTCACATTTGATTAGAAAGCATATCACGTTCAGATTTTTTTCCTCCGAAACCACATCTTTTCAGTATCGTTTCCAAAATGTAAACAAAACGATTTTTAAAGAATGAATGAACTTTTAAAATGTTTAATCCGGCATATTTTTTATTACATTCAAAAGTTATTTTTAAGAAATACCCGTAACGAGATGTGCTTTAAGGCAAATAGGACCTTACTTTGCCGAGAGGCTCTCCATAGCCAAGCAGTCTAAAGCACGTCAGATCAGACGGTGGTTCAAACTACGAAGGGAGACACAGGTCTGAATGCTGCCTGAAGACACTTTTCTTACGAATGTGCAAGCCGATAGACGACATAAACACTCTTTAAAAATATCACACACCAAAACAGGAGGTTCTACCCAGAAACGAGTATCCACTAAAAATAATATTTTGAAGTAATACATATATATATATATATATATATATATATATATATATATATATATATTAGTGGTCAATATATATATATATATATATATATATATATATATATATATATATATCCAAGAGGATAAATCCAGGTAGAGCTCTATGTACAAGACAGAGCAAGAATATAATATAAAAGGTACAAACACTAATTCATCCAATTCATCAGACCTACAAATTATTTTTGAATTGGTAGGTCTGGTAAATTGGATCATTATTACGATTCCGGTGCAATAAATTATAACCATGGAATATTAGTACCTGTCTATATTTCTGAGATGAGGTATTATGTACACTATTTACATTATTCGGACTATTGTTCCGATCTTTGTCGCCATATTTATTACAACGTTTCGGCCGTTGTACGCTCCGGCCTTCTTCAGGTGGTTGAATATCGAACTGAACCCTTTATTTCGCTCAAGGACACATGGCACAGTGGATAAAGGCGTTGGTTAGATCCAGTGACAGGACCCAAAGAGTGTGAGTTCAATACTCGGTTAAGGCAGTGGAGAACTTGGAGAGGGGAATTAACAGGACATAACTGATAACTGACATCCATTATACATGGCACGTGGAACTAGAACAGTCTATCCCAGTGAGCGAAATAAAGGGTTCAGTTCGACATTCCAACCACCTGAAGAAGGCCGGAGCGTACAACGGCCGAAACGTTGTAATAAATATGGCGACAGAGATGGGGACAATAGTCCGAATAGTGTAAATAGTGTAATGGAATATTAGTGTTTGAGCTTTTGATATATATATAAATATATATATCATTAACTTTACTGAGCTATTTTCTGTATGACTGATTCATTGTAATATAAATTGAATTGCACCACATATTTGATTTAAAAGAACTGATCCGATGTGCAAATTTTCGGGATAACAACTGCGGCATTACTCTATTTATTGAACTATTTAGTTCATGCCACATTGTCTGATAAACTCCTACAACAAAAAATTCACGCACACTCTTAAATTTTCAAAAAATTCAACCTTAGCGTTGTGACTGCACGCTCCAAAAGTTTTTATCCGTTAACAATAACACATTTCTAAAAAAACATATTTCGATTCGCATATATATATATATATATATATATATATATATATATATATATATATATATATATATATATACCCGATGCGATGAGAACGAAAGTAATATATAAATTCCAACGTTCACAGCATTACTCCAAACGAGGGCTCGATACCGATAGTAGAGCGATAATTATTTATTTATTATAATTTTATCATATAGACAAAACCATTTTACTCACTACAAAGATGCAACTTCGTTTCAGTGCATCTCAACTGCACTTCGGCGCATGAGAATCGAAAATGGTTAACCATTTCGAAGTGCAGTTGAAATGCACTGAAACGAAGTTGCATCTTTATAGTGAGTAAAATGGTTTTGTCTATATGATAAAATTATAATATATATATATATATATATATATATATATATATATATATATATATATAACAATTTGTACTTTTTTTAAAGTATCTAATTGAATTTTTATTCAATAAAAATCTTTCAAATGCCGTTGCTACCTTTTCACGTCAATCTTACATGGTATTTTCAACGCTTGGATTGGATATTTACGAATATGCTGATCATCTTCTGCGTTGTATAATGTTGATCATTCTCAAATAATCCCATGGTTTTGATCGCTATTACGCCGAGCGTGAGCAGATAAACCTGCAGTGCGAAGCTTTCAAAACCAGTTTTGATATGTTCAATCCTCCCAAGCACCGTCTTCTGAAACTCGCCTTATTTAGGTCTGGTAACAAATCTGTTTATTGAGATCTGGTAAGACAAGTTTCAGTTAAACTTAGTCATAATACATACACACAACGCGCATGCGCACACATATCTGGATTGAGGCACGAATTGCAATTCAGGCTGTCGTTAAAAGAAAAAAGAAAAGAAAAAATGTCGAATATATTGCTTAGAATGAAGAAATTAAAAAAATGCACGAATTTTGACAAATTGATTTTAACAAGGCAAATCTCTTAAATCATTAGCAGAATGATTTTTTTTTTAAATAAAAAAACGTTCTTGGTGACATCAAACGATAGAAAAAAGAAGGAATATTTTTGTGGGCGAATGGGTCAGAGTGAAAACAAGATAATCAGAGTTCAAGCTACTTGACGAGATTTTGTGACTAGATGGCAAAACAAAGACAAAGACTGATGACAAACGTTCAAAAGCTGCTTCGAGCAACAAAAGACAGGAAATTGAGAAGAGTCGTGATCGCCCACGTCATGAAAGGGCACGGTACATAAAAAAGAAGTTCATAAAATCTGTCATTATGTTTGTTTGCGAGCTTAAGCGTATACACAGTCGGATTATAGATATAAACATATGTTTTTGAAATGTTCTCGGTTCGAGCCACATAGCAAAATCTTCCGAAATGACCAAACATTGTATTTTTGTCTTGATGACCTTTCTTGGTCGGGCGGCGAACTTTTCAGCACACTACCCCGCGCGCGTGTGCACACACGCACGCACACACACAAACATACACCCACAAATATATATGTATGTATGTAAATAACAATAGGAATAATAATAATGTATACAATTATTATTATTAATAATAATAATAATAATAATAATAATAATAATAATAATAAATTATATAATAAAATAATCTCAAAAAATGTGGCACATTAGGACATCAACAATTCCAGTTGTAGTTGGAGCCCTCGGATTTGTTGGAAAAGATTCCAGTAGAATAATTGAAGGGATCCCAGGAAGCACATGCTTTAAAGAAATATAAAAAAATGTTCTCATGTGTACAGCCCACACCTTACGAAGGGCTTTGTCTATGAATTTTTTTTTTCAGTGGAAAATGTCATGATACCATTTTTAACCTTAGATCCCTAGGCGGGACCCGGAAAGAAATGAGTACACATCAGAAATCAAAGGAAATATAATAATAATAATAATAATAATAATAATAATAATAATAATAATAATAATAATAATAATAAATGTGGAAATTTAAGACTTCGATTATTCTTGTTGTGACAGGAGCATTGGGTATGATAAAGAAAGGTATTGAAAATCATGTGAGGAAATTTCCTTGGCACATCAGCAACTCAGATCTACAAAATATCATTTTATGTGGAACAGCTCATATCATCCACAAAACAAAACCCTCTCCATCTAAACGAAACGTCCCAAAAGTGCATAGATAACTCTCCTACTGTGGCCCTTTTTACTCATAGACCCCGAAGGGGACTTGATAATTTGGTACTTAAAATTACTCTCTGGCAAGATGATAACGCATACACTCACACAACAACAAAATGCAGATTCTGTGATAAATATCCAGATAATATCTTGTATTAGGGGGCACGGTACTGGTGCCCACTGAATATAAAACCCAGCATGACAGCGTGGACCAATAAGTGCATTGGAAAATCTGCACTCTTACGGAAAGGAAATTGCAAGAAATTGGTATGAACCCCACCCTGACCCGGTTACGGCGATAGGATCTTTAACAATTTTATGGGACTTTACAATAAACATAGACAGAACAATCAAAACTAATCGCTCTGATATCGTGATTAGAGACCGCAAAGACAAAATGTGCTTCCTTTTTGACATGCCATTTCCTGCAGACTGTGATGTCGTTTTGAACATTTTCAAAAACTAAGGATCTTGAAATCTAAATCTCAAAAATGTACCAGATGAGGACATCAACACTTCTAGATGTAGTTGGAGCCCTCGGATCAATTAGAAAAGATTCCAAAAGATTCATTCGATGGATTTCTGGTTGGCCATCTTAGGTGTGTTTTCTTTTCTTTCCTCAAAAACTGTTCAGTGGAAAATGTCATGATGCCATTTCTGAGTTTAGGTCCCTGGTTAGGACCCAGAGAAAAAAGAAGCATACAACAGAAGTCAGAGGAATAATAATAATAATAATAATAATAATAATAATAATAATAATAAATGAATGCAAGTTGATCTGTGAAACATCGATAGAAAAAACGAGGAAAATGATTATGATAGATAGAAGTATGCACTCTCAGGCAGATATGGAAGATTGGAAAAGTTGCAAAGCGCCTGATTAAAAAATAGTACTTATTGAAATATGCAGTTTATTTCATTAGAATGGAAATGGTACCGAGGAATTCTTGCAGGAAATATAAATGAGAAGCAGAATTGTGAGTATTCTTGCGCCTAAAAAGAAAGAAACTGAATTTACCATGAAATGAAAAACGAAATTTATGGATAAGAAAGTCCATTCCGTTTTCGAAAGAAACACAGTAGAGATTAAGACACGAAAGGGGAAGATTTGCATGGATCAGAATAAAAGGTTATCTGAAGAAGGAAACTGAAGGATTATTAATGGTAGTTCAGGATCAAACATTGTAGGGAAACTGGAAATGTTGAGAAGGTCAATACTTAAGCGTCATGTAGAATGTCTGGGTAGAAGGAGATCAGACTATCAATCATATTGTATCAGAATGCAAGTGTATAGCTCAGACTGAATATAAAAAATGAAGGTATGAGCAATATGCTGCTGTCATTCGTTGGATATTCTGTAAAAAAAAAATTACTGGTTTAGTGACAAGTATTATGAACATGTGATCACAACGAAGAAAGTGCTGGCCAAACAGCAAAACGAGAATGCTGTGAGATACTCCGATACAGACAGTAACAACTTCAGAGAACAATACACCAGATTGAGTCCTGATAGACAAACAGAAAAAAAAACTTGCTACCTGACAGAAATCTCCTGTCCATTTGACATGAAAATTGAACGCAAAGAAAAGAAGAGCGACAGTTACAATGATTTGAATTCGGAAAGTTTGAGAAGGACTAGCAACTGAAAGTAATTACAGTGCCAATTATCATTGGAGCACTAGGAGTTGTGCAAAAAGAAAACGTGGGAAAGTCTTTGCAGATATTCGACTGTGATTTAGAAATTGAGCCATTGCAAAATGCATACCTGCTCAGAACAACGAGGATAATTCGGAGAGTACTGGATAAAACCTGTCAGTGAAAGGAAGCAATGATTGGTTTATTTTCTTATGTCATTAGTCGTAACCTGAAAATAAAACTTTTACCAGCAACCAAAATGATAGGCTGTGAATAATAATAATAATAATAATAATAATAATAATAATAATAATAATAATAATAAAGGAGATGTGATAATGTGGGAAGAATGATACATTGTGAATTATGATGCAAATATGAGATCAAAAACGTAGTAGGCTTAATCATTAGAAGATAGCATTGAAAATAACAAGAAAAACAATTGTGGCATGTCATGATCCAATGTGTATTGTACAGAAAACCAGACATTTTGAAGGTAGATAAAGAACGGAAAACATATTACATGACTCGGCGACAATAGAAAAACGGTTAAAAGTCTGACAGTTTAAAATGAGAAGTGGGCAAATTTTGGTCAATAAAGAGAGTGAAAGTCATCGCCATTGTTATTGGTACTTTGGATAGCATAAATACTGAACTTCGATCTGGCAGAAGATTTGTGTCTCGAAGATTGAGATCTCGAAGTTTTGGGTTTCGAAGACTGGAATTTCGAAGATTGGGATTTTGAAGACTTGAATCTCGAAGATTCGAGTCTCGAAGATTGAAAATTTTGAACATGGGAATTTCGAAGTTTCGGGTTTCGAATATTGGGATTTTAAACAGTGGAATCTTGAAGACTGGCATTTCGAAAATTCAGGTCTTGAAGATTGGACATTTTGAAGATTAGAATTTCAAAGTTTCGGGTCTCTAATATTGGGATTTTGAACATTGGAATCCCGGAGACTGGTATTTCGAAGATTCGGGTCTCGAAGATTGGGATTTCGAAGATTCGGGTCTCGAAGATTGGGATTTCGAAGATTCGGGTCTCGAAGATTGGGATTTCGAAGATTCGGATATCGAAGATTCGGGATTCGAAGATTGGATTCTTGAATCATGATGAAAATATACCAACTCAGTCTATTGGTTGTGTGCAACTGATACTTTGGTGCCATCTCCAGCAAAATATGCTGTGTTTGCAGATCAAACAATAATAATAAGTACCAAAATTGATTTTATCTAAACAAATTCTCTGGTGGAATAATTCTCTCATAGAAATAATGGAATAATTTCAGATTAGATTCTGTCACGTAATAATGTACTGAAGAAAGAACAAAATTGACAGCAATAATTAACGTTTTTATGGAACTTATTTTAAAGCAGATAGTTTATCTGTTAATAAATTCAATGGATTTATCTTGGCCTTAAAGAGAAGAATACATCTTTGCGAAACTTGAACTCGGGACATAAACCTTTAAACTTTTCATTCATTTATTATTAATTACTCTATTAATATTAATATTAAGCACTTAATTTACAAATCCTGCTCGCCGTAAAAGCGTTATCCACCGCGTAATTAATTGGTGGATATTTTTTTGTGAAAAAAAAAATGTTTGTTATTATATACAGTGGGGGGGGGGGAAACAAATATTCGTACACATATAAATTTGTATGTTATTGTATTTCCAACTAATGAATAAACATTCTTTTCCTATAATTAACTGTACACAGATGCATAATAACTAAATATTCATAGAAAACAGAAAAAAATATTTAATAAAAATGAATCTCATTTATCCATTTCAATGGATGCAAAGAGCATTCATACTACGCAAATTACAGATTTTAAAACTTGTAATTGCTTTAATACTCTAGGTTATCCAAGTAGAATATTCTATAATCTTCCAGTAATGATATCAGTATTTATTTTTAGCCCCAAAATACAAACAGAATATTCTGTAATTGATACTCGTGCAAGAAGGTTATCATCATGGCAAGAGGTAAAGAATTGACAAATTCGCAAAAAGAACTGATTGTTAAGCTCTGGAAAGAAGGTAAGTGACAGGAAAATCTCAGACAACCAGAATATTCCATTTACTGTTGTAAATGTTGAAAACCAAAGAAGACCATGTGCTCCATTGAAGATTTCTTCGAGGAAATTATTGCTTCAAATTAAACAAATCCAATGATTATTCGTCAAGAGTTGCAGGATGATTTGCTTTCATCAGAAATCTGTGTCACTAAACAACCAATAAGCAATGAAATTATGAGGAACAATCTAAAGTCACGAGCTCCTCGTAAAACTACACTACTATTGAAAAGACACAGAGATGCTAGATTGAAATTCGTTCGTGGATATAAGGATAAGGAAAAATCGTATTAGGAAATTGCATTATGGACAAACGAAAGCAAAATTTAGTTTGGATGTAATTCTTGAAATCATGTATGGGAGAAAGATGGCGATGCCTTCAAACAAAAGAACACAGTTCCAACAGTGAATTTGGTGGTGGCAGCATCATGGTTAGGGGATATTTTTTCTGTAAAAGGTACTGGCAAGATAATCAGTAATAGATAGGAGGATAAATGCTAGATCATATCAAAATATTTTGGAAATAAATTTAATGATTTCAACTGAAAATCTTGAACTTCCTCCTGATTCAATCTTCCAACAAGATAATGATCCTAAGCACACTGCAAAATCTACAAAGAATTGACTTACTGAAAATAATGTAATTATCATGAAATGGCCAAGTCAGTCCCCAGATTTAAACACAATCGAGAATCTGTGGCGTTATTTGAAATTTCAAATCCAATCTAGACATCCAGCAAACACGTTGGATCTCAAGACCATTTGTGAAGAAGAATGGAACGAAATACCAACTAAAATTTGCAAATTATTAATTGAGATCTACAAGAAGAGGTTGGTTGCTGTAGAAGTGAATAATGGCTATTCTACAAAGTATTAAATGAAGATTATGTATTCTTTTTTTTTGTATTGTAGAAATACTTTTTCGCTCATTAAAATGAATAAATGGAATTTATTTTGATTTAAATCAAAAGATTTTTCTGTTTTTATGCATATTTGGTTATTATGCATCTGTGTACATTTAATAATATGAAAAGTATGTTTAGTCATCAGTTGTAAATACAATAAATTACAAATTTGTATATGAACTAGTATTTGTTTCTCTCCATATATATATATATATATATATATATATATATATATATATATATATATATATATATATATATAATAAATCCTACACAGTAGGTAGTTCCTTTAGGATTTATTTTATTTACCTTTGCTTTACTTAGCGTACTGAGCGTTCAACGTTTTATCTTAGTTACTCTCTTGGTTTTTTTTCTGGACTGGAAATTTAAGGCATTGGACGATTTTTTCTAGTTCTTTCTTTTTTTCCATTTTTTTCATCGGATACCAATTTGTTTTGATATACTTTCAATCTGGGTTTTTTTACCAACCGAGTATAATAATAATAATAATAATAATAATAATAAATGCTCTTTTATTATTCTTGCTCCTTAATAATTTTATCTTATATACACTCACACTCACTAATTTGGCTGTCCCAGTGGTGCATTACAGCTTTAATGTCCTTAACTGGACCATAGCTGAAATTAAGCGAATGGACGCCAAAACGAGAAAGCTTCTCACTTGCTATCGCATGCATCATCCCAAAGCTGATGTTGATCGTCTGTATGTACCCATATCCGAAGGAGGCAGAGGATTAGTTCAACTAGAACTGTCCTACAAAACTACAACAATTGGCCTCCAAAGATACTTGGAAACTTCAGAAGACCGGATGATGGTATGCGTCAAGGAACATGAAAGTAGTAAGCGTCTTTACTCCGTAATGAAAGAAGCCAACAAATTCAAACTGGAGCTTCAAATGAGCGTAGAGATGCAACTACAGCACAATACACCGACTGAAACTGCAAAATACTTGAAAAAGACAGCAAAGACGAATGCAACCGACCAGATACAGAAGCGATGGCAAGATAAACCGTTTCATGGCCAATACTCTGCCCGTATCAAACAAGCTGATGTAGACAAAACCCGTACCCATCAGTGGCTACGCAGTGCAGGGTTGAAAGCGGAAACTGAAGGTTTTATCCTTGCTGCGCAGGACCAATGCTTGCTAACTAGGAATTATCAAGCACATATACTAAAATATTGTGTCAGCCCAAAATGCAGATTCTGTGATAAATATCCAGAAACGATTGATCATCTTGTATCAGGTTGCACGATGTTGGCACCCACTGAATATAAAACCCGACATGACAGAGTGGGCCAATATCTGCACTGGAAAATCTGCAACTTCTACGGGAAGGAAACTGAAAGAAACTGGTACCAACACCACCCAGACCCGGTTACGGAGAAAGGACCTGTTACAATTCTATGGGACTACACAATTCACACTGACAGAACAATCAAGGCCAACCGCCCAGATATTGTTATTAAAGACCACAAACAAAAACGGTGCCTCCTTATTGATATGGCAGTTCCTGCTGACTGCAATGTATCTTTGAAGATATTCAAAAAGCTGTCAAAATACAAGGACCTTGAAATAGAGGTCTCGAAAATGTGGCATATGGGAACATCAACAATCCCTGTTGTATTTGGAGCCCTAGGGTTGGTTGGAAAAGATTGCAGTAGACTAATTGCAGGGATTCCTGGAAGCCCATGCCTCAAGGAGATACAAAAAATTGTTCTGACAAGTACAGCCCCCACTTTACGAAGGGCTCTATCTATGTAATTTTTTTTTTTTTTTTGTCAGTGAAAAGTGTCATGATGCCATTTCTAACCTTATGACCCTGGGTGGGACCCGGAAAGAAATGTGTAAACGCCAGAAAGCAAAGAAAATAATAATAATAATAATAATAATAATAATAATAATAATAATAATTATATATATATATATATATATATATATATATATATATTAGATGGATTTTTTGTCATTCGACAATATTTTTTATTGCTCTAAACAGTTTTAGTGAGTATACGGGTTTGAGTTGATATCCTCGTGTTTTATTTTTTTAAAAAGTGGCATTAATGACTAAATCGGCTGACTTTAATGATTAAATTAAATTAGTTTTATTTAATGTATCCAATAAAAATAACGTTTATAAACATAATACCTCCAAAAATTCGCTAATAAACGCATACATGATGATATAATTACACCAAACTTAATAAAAATAGTTTTATCTTCCAAATATTTATGCTATTATTAAGAGGAAAGACGAAAGGGTTTTTGATGATTAAATAATATTTTTTAATCCTTTTTAGAACCTTCATAATTTGGGGTTAAAAATTTTGTTTTTCTTGTGTCAATATATGATCATAAAATAGTATGGGGCATTTTGACGTCTTTTTGGAAATTCTTGTAAAATCAAATAATTGTCTGATTTTCAAGAAACTTTCGGAACTTATTCACAAATGGAGGAACATACTTTAGAAATGTTTCTTTTTTTTAGAAAATCTCGGTAAAAAAATATTTTTTACATCTATTACCCATCTATTTAATTTTATGAAATTTTAAGAAATTCATTCTTTGTAGAACCGTTTTTATTAGTTATAAGCACAATTAATTGGAGAATTTAAATCAAATTTTTTTTTGTCAGACTGGGCCCTCATTTACCAAAATTCTGCTCTTAATCGAAAAATCAAGAGCGCTATAAAATTAAGATATTTAATTTTTTAATTAAATGATATCTTAATTTTATAGCATATTATTTAATTTTTAATTGAATAATATCTATAATTATAATAATTTATAATGTTTTAAATCTTTTAATATTCTGTATTAATTTGTAGTTTAGGTGATATTTTTATTCAACAAATCTATATTTACAAATCATAAATGGAAAAGTGTGCTACAATTCAGCTATCCTTAGCATTATAAAAATAATTTTGAATTTCTTTACGTGTGTCTATAAATTTGCCGATTTTTTTATATACTGACGTCCGTACCCGACATTATCAGAAAATAAGAGCCGTAATTATAGTAAATTTAAAATTTACTGGTAGTTTTCTAACATTTCTTCAACAAGCGTCTTCCTTAATTATCGTAAATTTTAAGCCAAAGTACCCAAGTTTCAATAAAATATGAGATTAATTAAAATACTTTCCTAAATTTCAAAGATTACCGAGTAGTTAAAAGAAAATGTATAAAAAATATGTTCACGTTATATTCAAGTTTAAATACCCATTACTTAAAAATGCCAAACGTCTGGTTATCAATAAATGTGTCAAAAGCCCATAAAACATTCACCTCCGTCTTAAAAAAAATACAGTTATGTAATATTTTAAGGTAAAAGTAGGAGAGCAGGCAGTAAAAGTAAAAGATAGTGGCTCAGATTGAGGAATCAGAGAGCCGAGTTCGAATTCCAGTCAAATCCATTACATTCACTTACGTGCTAATACCCTTTGTATAAATCCTCTTCTTCTCCCCCAAGTTATGAGTAAATAGCAAGATAGACTGGGTTCTATAGTCTTGGATGGCAACTGGTCTACTGCCGAAAGAAATGGCAACTTACTGCGGGAAAAATCTGCCTCGTCTGTCATGTATCTTTTCAATACATGATCAGCTAAGCGTGTATCACGCATGCCACATAACAGACTGAAGTAATATTTGTTTTTAATTCAGATTAATTAAACTTGAAATTAGTTAATCTTCCTGAAATAAAATTTCAGAAAAGTATATTTTATTTTTGAAAGATTTTTTTAAATAAACAGAATTATGTTGTGTTGCTAGATTTGTTAATCTGGCCGATTTTAGCAATTTTTAGCTATTCAAAAAAATTATTCTAATCAATTCGTTTTGAAATGCAGCGAAGTATTTTTCTCATTGGAAATATTAAACTGAATCTGCTGTATACACTCGTGAATAAATATATAGTGCAAGCCCAGAATTTCTTTTTGTGATAAATCTTTTTTTTCCCCTTATAGCTCATGTATATAATGTGACCCCAGCTTCTGAGCAATACGAAAAGACCCATGGTAGTCAAGTATTGCAATATATATTTTATAGTAAATGGTAATTCTGGGCATATATATATATATGCATTTCAACTGCACTTCGACAGGTGAGAATCGATTTTTTCGTTTCTCACCCTTCGAAGTGCAGTAAAATGATTTTTCTATATAATAAATAAATAATTATCGCTCTACTATCAGTATCGATCCTCTTTTGGATTAATGCTGTGAACGTTGGAATTTATATATTACTTTCGTTCTCATCACATCGGATATATATATATATATATATATATATATATATATATATATATATATATATAGCAAATAAATGGTCGTTTTGTACTGTTAAGTTTAGCCAAAAGTACCATGAGAATGTAGGCCTACCAAGTAAGTTAAGGTCATGGAAAATGTATACCGCCTCAGAAAAAGATTTACCTGTGCAACTGATCACTATAAATGCATATTTTAATCTCTACAAAAATTACCTGTGTATAGAGTTAACCCTATTTTTTGCGTAAAAAAACTGATCCTAAAACCGCGCACTAAATTCATGAATATACGGGATTAGCTTAGAATTAAAACTAAAATAAAAGATTTATGAAAAATGTTACATTTTTAAAATGAATTTCTAACAATCGTTATCGATTTTTTTGAGTTATCTAGCTTAAGTAATAAGAAATATGTATGAATATATAATTTTATTCATATGTATATACTAAATAATGATCTTTTACAGCATACAATACGTAGTGTAATAATACATCTACACACACGCATATATATATATATATATATATATATATATATATATATATATGTATCTATGTGTGTATGTATATATGTATAATATAAAGTTTTCCCTTCTACTTTGATGATCAATTCAACAAGGCTACCTCTGTGAAATTTCTCGATTAATATGTTATCAGGTTAGGCCACGATCCGAATTTCTATCGGTCGAGGTCCACGATCGAGCAAGCGAGAAAAACTGAGCCTTGTGTCTCGGACAATGAAAAGATTAATTGTAAGGAGTTTGCGTGCCTGCAAAACGTGCGATAATACATATTCTCAGCATATATATATATATATATATATATATATATATATATATATATATATATATATATATATATATATATATATATATATATAAGATATGTCTGAAATGCAGTCTACCTCGCAACCCGAGTTTCGTCCGAAAAATCTCCTCAGGCAAGAGGAGATTTCAACTTGCGGTCGAAACCCGGGTTGCGAGGTAGGCTGGCATTTCAGACATTTCTTATAATATATCTTAGCTCTACATATTCGACTTTGAGTTTTGTATTGAGCACTTTTTTGTTGTCTATACCCCTTTTATCTATCTCAGTCTTTTCATATCTATCTATCTATCTATCTATCTATCTATCTATCTATCTATCTCAGTCTTTTCATATCTATCTATCTATCTATCTATCTATCTATCTATCTATCTATCTATCTATCTCAGGTAAGACGGTTCGAATGATTGAAAAACCTTAAGTAGTTCAGGTACCTTGACAAACATTTCATACATCTTTTTTCCGGCATTTTTCATTAATTTATGACATTTCTTTTTACGACAGCCATAAAATGCTTTGATAAATTATTGTCCGGCGATGTATTGACCGATCCTTTCAACGATTTTATTCTTTTCTTTTGACATTAAAGGAATAGAGTTTATTTTAGGTCATTAAAATGGGTGACTGTATGGGTATGTGTGCGCATGCGCGTGCGTGTTAATTTTACATATAGAAAAGAACAAACGGGAGCGAGGGAGCGAGCGAGATAGAGAGTGAAAGAAAGAGAGAGAAAGAAAGAGTGAGAGAAAAAAGAGCGATAAAATAAAGAGAGAAAGGAAGAGAAACAAATGAGACGACATTGGATTGAATTCGTTTTGAGTTTTATTCTGGAAGGAAAGTGCTTCTCTTTAATCTGTAAATGGCTTTTCGGATATATAACGAATTTGCTGAAATGAGCAATCGTGAAAAATTTAACCTAGATGATATACCTACTAAATAAAACCCTTTACCTAGATTATATACCTACTAAATAAAACCCTTCAACTTTATTATATACCTACTAAATAAACCCCGTTACCTAGTTTATATACCTACTAAATAAAACCCTTTATCTACATTATATACCTACCAAATAAAACCCTTTACCTAGATTATATACCCGCTAAATAAAACCCTTTACCTACATTATATACCTGCTAAATAAAACCCTTTACCTAGATTATATATCTAGTAAATACAATCCATTACCTAGATGATATACCTAGTAAACAAAACCCTTTACCAAGATGATATACCTACTAAATAAAACCCTTTACCAAGATGAAATACCTACTAAATAAAACCCTTTACATAGAAGATATACCTAGTAAATAAAATCCTTTGCCAAGATGATATACCTACTAAATAAAAACATTTACCAAGATGATATACCTACAAAACAAAACCATTTACCAAGATCATATACCTAATAAATAAAACCCTTTACCAAGCTGATATACCTACAAAATAAAACCCTTTACCAAGATGATATACCTACTAAATAAAACCCTTTACCAAGATGATATACCTAGTAAATAAAACCCTTTACCAATATGATATACCTGCTAAATAAAACCCTTTACATAGAAGATACACCTAGTAAATAAAATCCTTTACCGAGATGATATACATACTAAATAAAACCCTTTAGCTACCCTTTACCTAAATTATATACCTACTAAATAAACACCGTAACCTAGATTATATACCTACTAAATAAAAAACTTTACCTAGATTATATACCTACAAAATAAAACCATTTACCAAGATGATATACCTACTAAATAAAACCCTTTACCAAGATGATATACCTACTAAATAAAACCCTTTACCAAGATGATATACCTAGTAAATAAAACATTTTACCAAGATGATATACCTAGGAAATAAAACCCTTTACTTAGATTATATACCTACTAAATAAAGCCCTTTACCTAGGTGATATGACTAATAAATAAAACACTTTACCTAGATTATATACCTAGTAAATACAATCCATTACCTAGATGATATACCTAGTAAATAAATTTACTTTACCAAGATGATATACTTACTAAATAAAACCCTTTACATAGAAGATATACCTAGTAAATAAAATCTTTTACCAAGATGATATACCTACTAAATATAACTTTACCTACATTATATACCTTCTAAATAAAACCCTTTACCTAGATTATATACAAAGTAAATAAAACTCTTTACCTACATTATATACCTACCAAATAAAACACTTTATCTAGAAGATATACATAGTAAATAAAATCCTTTACCAAGATCATATACCTAGTGAATAAAACCCTTTACCAAGATCATATACCCAGGGAATAAAACCCTTTACCAAGATCATATACCTAGTGAATAAAACCCTTTACCAAGATCATATACCTAGGAAATATAATCCTTTACCAAGATCATATACCTAGTGAATAAAACCCTTTACCAAGATGATATACCTAGGAAATAAAACCCTTTACCACGATGATATACCTAAGAAATAAAACCCTTTACCAAGATGATATACCTAGGAAATAAAACCCTTTACCAAGATCATATACCTAGTAAATAAAACCCTTTACCAAGATGATATACCTAGTAAATGAAACCCTTTACCTCGATGATATACCTAGGAAATAAAACCCTTCACGAAGATGATATACCTACTAAATAAAACCCTTTACCACGATGATATACCTAGGAAATAAAACCCTTTACCAAGATGATATACCTACTAAATAAAACCCTTTACCAAGATGATATACCTAGGAAATAAAACCATTTACCAAGATGATATACCTACTAAATAAAACCCTTTACCAAGATGATATACCTAGGAAATAAAACCCTTTACCAAGATGATATACCTAGGAAATAAAACCCTTTACCAAGATGATATACCTAGGAAATAAAACCCTTTACCAAGATGATAAACCTAGTAAATAAAACCCTTTACCAAGATGATATACCTAGGAAATAAAACCCTTTACCACGATGATATACCTGCTAAATAAAACCCTTTACCAAGATGATATACCTAGGAAATAAAGCAAACACATAGAAATTCAACCTCATTCCCTTTGTATTTCTTTGGTAACGAGGAAGGTCCACTCAGAGATTTTATTCAGCAGAAGACTCCCGAAGGGATCCTTACCAGGTCACTTCAATCTTAACCTCTGCAAGACTAGGGTCAACATTTATCTATCCTACATATCCTTATAATATACACTTTTTTCATGTTCCTTTGCGCCCTTAAAATAATCTCATTCAGTAAGTCTCCAACTTGAGTGGCTGTTAGGCCTTTTGTTGTGTGAATAAAAGCGAAGAAAAAGAAGGGAGTAGAAATATGTATTAGAAAAATGAAAAAAAGAAGAAATTTAAAAATACAGAAAATCAAAAGAAAGAGAATAAATGGTGCAGAAAGAGAAAAAAGAGTTAATAAAGGAAGGAAAAGATGAAAGAGAGAGAGAGAGAGAGAAAAAGAGAGAGAGAGAGGGGGGGAGTAGAAGGAAAGAGAAGAAAAAGAGAATCGAAAGAAAAAGATTATATTGTAGAGAGTAAAAAAGTTAAAAAAGAATCAATAAAAGAAAGAAAAGATGTAAACATACACACACACACACACACATACACACATATATATATATAGAGAGAGAGAGAGGAAGAGGGGGAGTAGAAGGAAAGAGAAGAAAAAGAGAGTCGAAAGAAAAGATTATATGGTAGAGAGTAAAAAGTGCAAAAAAGAACTCCTAAAAGAAAGAAAAGATGTAAACACAGAGAGAGAGAGAGAGAGAGAGAGAGAGAGAGAGAGAGAGAGAGAGAAAGAGAGAGAGAGAGAGAAGGGGGGAGTAGAAATAAAGAGAAGATATGACGAGGAGTAAAAAAAGCCAATGAAAAAAACGAAAGGATAAAAAAAAGAAACTGATTCGAAAGAAAGAAAAGATTTGACAAAAAAGTAAAAGTGTGAAAGAAAAAGCCAATAAATGTAGGGAAAAGGTAAAAGAAAGAAAATGAAAAAAGAAAAAGAGAAAAAAAAAGTGACATTGGAGGGAAAATCGCGTTAATCATGTAAAGATTAAATGAACAAAGAAATAAAACGAATATCACCGCGATGCCAGAGCCTATGACGCAATAAAAGATAACTGCCTCATCCTATATCAAGCGAAGTGGCATCTCGCAAGAACAACCACATCAACAACAACCTTCTCTAGTTTTCCCCGGTTGAATGCAGAATGTGTTCTAATTTGCGCCTGCGCAGGAACTGATAACGCCTGGAAGCCAGACGCGGACAAATAATCGAATGGGCCGGCTTCCATTTGTCCATCCCATCCTCTTTAAACTACACCCTGATTGCTTTCCGCGTCAATTAACCACAGGAGATACTGGCAAGAGAAACAATAAAATGGTCAGCAGGTTTGATATATATATATATATATATATATATATATATATATATATCAAAACAACTATAAAAATTTTCTATTCTGTCTTTCACACACACACACACACACACACAAACACATTTATATATATATATTGACCTGTTTCGCCAATCGAACAATTTTCTGATATATTTATCATTCCGTTGGATTCTCATACAACTTTAGATCATATATATATATATATATATATATATATATATATATATATATATATATATATATATATATAATTGTGTATTTGGGCAACAATCCCTCTTTTATACAAGCTTCATTAAAGACGACCGACAAAGTACTGTGAATAAGTTTTTATTTAATATTTCTTTGTTTTCATAAGTCTTTTTTCTGGACATAAAATTGTCCAAATCTTATATATATATATATATATATGTCCAAACGCTTTCGACTATTCTACTTGCCATTATCAAGGATGTTTTTATTTTTTTAACCGAGTGTGGCAATCTTTATTTTTTATTTTCCAAGCACGGTCAGCATATCCCGTGTTCACAGTCGACGTTATATTGAGCGTTGGCTTCTGCTTTTCTTTTTTTTTATTATTAATGATTCAATTATTTTTGGTCTGTGGATGAAGCTATTATAATTCTATTTTCTACAAGAATGTTGAGGATGGAGATTGTAGTTTTCCGTGTGTGTTTAAATGAGTCCTAATTGAGCTATGGCCGGAAAGGTATAACGTGAGTCTTCTTAATAGGCATGTTGTGGTATGTCCAATATAATTATTCATGAATTTGGTTTGATCAAGAACAAAATTCCTCAAGGGTTATGTGAATTAATAAATAATATTGGTTCTCTGTAATATAGATCTTGCAGGTAAGTTGTTATTGACGATAATGTAAGCTGTTTTAAAGTTTTTTTTATAGCAGATAGTTTAATTTTCTTGCTCCAGTCGACTGCAGTTATGTATTTCTTTGTGTTTCTAAAAGAAAATTCATCTTAAAGTTAACGTGTATTAACTTTTATAAAAATGTTAATGTTACCCGTTTTTATCTGGTTATGTTAGAAAGAAAGAGTCTAATTTGATGATCTATGAGGTAGTTTAGGAAACTGTTATTAACTAGCGTCTGTTTCATGTTATTGAGTTCATTAAGGAAAAGTGGACGAGAGGATGAATTCTCGTGTGCTCTCTTGAGGAAATATTTTATAACGCCTATTTTATACCTAAGTGGACATCACTCATATAATTAAAGTGGCAACAGTTTCTACTACTGGGTCTTTTGTATAACGAAGTAGCGAATGTGTTACTGTTAAATTCTACATTACCGTCAAAGAATGGGAGTTTATTTTTGTCATATAGGAAGAAAATGAGTAACTACCGACACCGAGGTTCGAGCGTGACACTCTGGACTTATGAATATATGTTTTTCAACAGGCATATAAATAGCGGTGTCAGGCTACTGACTGCATTGATTATTGAGTGACTATTGAGTGGAACTATCCAGTCGAATTAGTGTGCATTATTGTGCGTCGATGATTCACAGAAATGGTTAATTATTTTTGGTTGATATTTTTGTTCTTGTTAAGTATTTATATGTGGTTGTAATTAAATACTGTTTTATCCTAACATTGAAGTCATAACTTATACTTAATTATTAACGGCCACCGTACGTCACAAATTTTTCTTTACTAAGTTCATAGGTCCTTAACTTTACCCGTGGACCTAGTCAAAAAGATTGTAATCATCAGAGAAGAATGTTTCCCGATCATTCCCATCTTGAACTCTTCAATTATTGGGTCTACCGTTATTTAGTTTACATATCATCATCTGGACATACATATCTGTTCTAGCATACCTACGGACGATAATAGGTATGTCCCATTGGCATAAATACAGTAGTAAATACTGTATGTTGGTCTGCAGTCGGAGATTCGTCTCCAGCTATGCTGTTCAAACTCTCTGCCTCCGGACTGAGAGGATCCCCAGAAGGGCAGAGTCTCGTCTCGGGAAACAGCTACCTGAACCCGTTTTATACAGAACCTGCGGGGAATTTTTGGTCGATCCCACGGGCTCGGATACTACACATTAAATTCGGCCTTGTGCCACCTCTGACCGCGTAGGGAGCTTGTTAGATATCCTGCAGTTGGCGATTCATTGTGGAATTCACTTGACTCACTTCTAGCAGTTGACTACTTCTTCTACGCGCCACTGGCGAATCTTATATGTGTTGTTCTTGTCCTAAGTATTATCATTTATTACCAACATTCGTTTTATTATTCTATTCAGTAATCTTTCCTAGGTTACAACAATATCGAAGGTAAAAGGGACAACGGAGTAAGCGGGAATGGATGGCGGAACAGGCGGTAAGATGGATAATAAAATGATAAACGTTACTCAGAAAGAAACCGTTGACATTTCTAGGATACGTGATGAGGAAAGAGGTTTTGCGAATCTGACACCCACATGGCATACCTAAGTCAAGAGAGACAGAAGACAGAATCGAGTAATACTAGCTAACGAGCGTGTGTAAATGGTTAGCTAAACAGTAATTGGTAAGGACAGACTTTACTAACATTTACAAAGGCTAGGAAGTTGTGGAGTGCTATGAAGGGGCACAGAACATAGAAGTTGTTGTTTTTCAGGGTTTTAAATGTTATACTATAGTTGACTGGTTATTTATACCTAGATTTCAAATGTCATTTTTTAAAAGAAATATCTGATATTGGTGGTCATGGCTCTCCACAGTTTCCTGTCTTTTGCTACATATATTCCCTTTCTTTCGACTCTCTTTCCTTCATTTATTCATCTTGATAAATTTTTATCTCTGCAGTATAACTCCCGAAATCATGTTCTGCCATCTATTTACAAAAGCTCTTTATATAGTCAC
This sequence comes from Acanthosepion lycidas, assembly GCA_963932145.1. Classification (NCBI taxonomy): domain Eukaryota; kingdom Metazoa; phylum Mollusca; class Cephalopoda; order Sepiida; family Sepiidae; genus Acanthosepion; species Acanthosepion lycidas. Next base: position 6,115,269 of record OZ010593.1, on the reverse strand, counting down.
ATTTGCCTTCAATCTGTCCTGTGAGTATCACATTTTCCAAACCCTATTTCCTCTGTCCGTCTTGCCTTCAATCTGTCCTGTGAGTATCACATTTTCCAAACCCTCTTTCCTCTGTCCGTCTTGCCTTCAATCTGTCCTGTGAGTATCACATTTTCCAAACCCTTCCCCCCCATATGAACCCTAGACATTTCGACTGTCTCTTTCTATATATATATAGGTGTTTCAAAAATTCTTTGGGACCGGGTTCTTCTCACCAAAACAAAGACAAAGCTGCATTTAACAAGATGTGAGTGTATTTGAAAAGGTCCATCACTCAATGATCAGCCTGGTGCATGAGTGTGTAAAAGCAAGCGGACGACATTTTGAACATTTGTCATGAGTTGCAGTGTTGAGGTACAACCATGATCTTTTGGATATATGTTTATATGGACATTTTACCTTGTTTTGATGCCAGGAACACGTCCCTAAATTTTGTAAAAGTATTTTTGATACACCCTGTATATGATGAGATGCGCACCTCGTTGCCCATGTTCTGAAAAAAAAAACCCAAAAAAACTAAAAGAATCATACTATTAATATAGGTACCTCTTTTAATTCGGTGGAAGTATGTATACGCAAGGTTTAAAATTAATTTTTAAAAATGAAAAAGGTTTCTTGCAGCTTTCATTTTAGCTTTAACTGAAAGCTAAAGGACTTAAGATTTACAATTTCCAGTCTGCAAAATAATCTGCAGACAGAAATTATATTGATCGGAATCATTTTTTTTTTTAGTAAAATATTCAGACTTTACAGCTAAGCCTCTTGTTACTCTATTGCTATTTCCATTTCAAATGTTCAGACGATCTAAATTCCTTAGTTCTAGGCGTGAAAGAGAATGTGAAAACATTACATGGAAGCGGAGACGCAATCCTAAACAGGAAACAAAGGATGAACCTCTACTCATGTCATGCTATTATCAGATTGGTTTTCGTCATTGGTATTTTGAACTTCATATATTTGTATCCGATGAAGTAGAGTAATGGATAGAGGCTCGGATTAAGGAATCGGAAAGCTGAGTTCGAATTCCAGTCGAATCCATTACGTGCTAATATTCTTGGGAAAGGTATGAATTCTCTTCTTCTCCCTCCAGCTATGGGTAAATAGCAGGACAGATCAGAATGGATGGCAACTGGTCTACCGCGGAAAGAAATGGCAACCTACTACAGGAAAAAATCTGCCTAAGCGTGTATTACGCATGTCACATAACTAACTGAAATTTAATTACGTGCTAATACCCCTGGGAAAGGTATGAATCCTCTTCTTCTCCTCCGAGCTATGGGGAAATAGCAGGGCAGACCGGAATCTATAGCCTTGGATGGCAACTGGTTTACCGCAGAAAGAAATGGAAACCTACTACAGGAAAAAAATCTGCCTCGTCAGTCATGTATCGAAAGATACATGATCGCCTAAGCACATAACTAACTGATATTTGTATCCAAGCGACACTTTGTTTCTCACTCAATAATAATAGTAATAATAACATTGAATGCAGGAAGAGATTATTAAGGTGATTTCTGTGATTGGCGCATTGAGGTCAATTCCATTAAAATGTGTGACTTACCCAGCTGGGGATACCATAGCAAGTTAGAGTGACTCAAAAATCGGCTCTACTGGGCATTGCGCATATTTTGAATAAAGTGTTCTCTATCTTTTGAGACTTGACGGAGAGGAGTTTTAAGCGGGAACAAGCGAACCTATCTACTCCCATTAAAATGTATATTCTATTTGTTATTGATGTGAAAACCATTTCTATATTACTTACTGCTGTACTGCCTAACTAATGATATTAATAACAAGTCCTTTTTTTCTTTTGTTTTCTTTGAGAAAACATCCATCAATGTTCTAATTTTCAATGTTCTGAGTCAATAATTTCTGCTTTTCTTTTTTTCATCTGTCCTCTAGTATTAAACGTATCGATGGCAAAATCTTTGAGAAGTTGGAGGTATTTACAAAATTTTTAAATAAGAAGTTAACAACTTTTAACGTTTGACAACCGGAACAAGCATTATACTCTCCGCCCCAAATTTAACGAAGCAAATGTTGACATTAAGTCGTTGAACAGTTAATCATGATTCTTGACTTAAAAGTCGATTATGATGTTTTACGTTTACTGCGATTTTATAAAAGCTGATACGAGTTGGGTTCTTTTCGGTGGTGTTAGTAAATATACCGTTCCGTATCATAGATTTTCTTGTCGGTTGCTTGGAGAATTTTTTTCAGGAGGCCGACGCACTTTGCATTGAAGGATGGGGCAGCTAAAGCGACTTGGAAGACACGGCTGGGTATTTGGGAATATTTTCAATCAGACACCGTCTGCTTTTACTGGGTTACCTGACATGAAGTTATTTATAAATGGGGCCCCACCTTCAAAATGATGCGCTGATGCGCTGCTTTCATCAAAACCTGGATCCGTCTCGTACACATGTGTCTGTTGAGCTTGTCTCTAGTATACCACAGATTGGTTGACATGATGGGTATATTGTTCTTCGTATATTTCTATCCCAGCGATATTTTCCTGGCATGCTTCCCTCTCTCGCGCAATAATAATAATAATAATAATTGTGTTAGCCCAAAATGCACATTCTGTGATAAATATCCAGAAACAATTGATCATCTTGTATCAGGTTGCACGACATTGGCACCCACTGAATATAAAACCCGGCATGACAGAGTTGGCCAATATCTGCACTGGAAAATTTGCAATTTCTCCGCGAAGGAAACTGAAAGAAACTGGCATGAACACCACCCAGAACCGGTTACGGAGATAGGACCTGTTACAATTCTATGAGACTACACAATACACACTGACAGAACAATCAAAGCCAACCACCCAGACATTGTTATTAAAGACCACAAACAAAAAAAGTGCCTACTTATTGATATGGCTGTCCCTGCAGACTACAATGTATCTTTGAAGATATTCAAAAAGCTGTCGAAATACAAGGACCTTGAAACAGAAATCTCAAAAATGTGGGACATGGGAACATCAACAATCCCTGTTGTAGTTGGAGCCCTAGGATTGGTTGGAAAAGATTCCAGTAGACTAAGTGAAGGGATTCCTGGAAGTTCATGCCTCAAAGAGATACAAAATAATAAATAAATGAGTATACAACAGAAATCAAAGGAAATAAAATAATAATAATAATCACCTTCAATGCATGAAGAGAATGTCAAGATAATTTCAGTGTTGATTAGCGCAATGGGATTAGCCCCCATTCTAACTGGGACTTATTTGACCAACTGGGGATACCATACCAAGTTGGAGTCATCCAAAAATCGGCTCTTGTGGGCACTGCGCCTATTTTGAGGAAAGTGTTGTCTATCTGTTATGACTTGACGGGGAAGAGTGATAACAGACGATAGACGAACGTATTTACTCCCTATTGTCTATCTGCTGATAACTTAATGTGCCCAATCTATTCAAAAACTTACATTGCGTGACAAAACATTAATAATAGTAATAAAAATTTGAAGCTCTTAAAAAAGCTATCAAAATACAAGGACCTTGAAATCGAAATCTCAAAAATGTGGCACATGGGAACATCAACAATACCTGTTTAGTTGGAGCCTTAGGATTGGTTGGGAAAGATTCCAGTAGACTCATTGAAGGGATTCCTGGAAGCCCATGCCTTAAAGAAATACAAAAAATTGTTCTCACGAGTACAGTCCACACTTTACGAAGTAAAGTATGTAAAATATTTTCTTTCTTTTTTTTTTCAGTGGAAAATGTCATGATCCCATTTCTAACCTTAGGGCTCTGACCGAGACCCGGAACGAAATGTGTACATACCAGAAATCAAAGGGTGTACACTCAAATTATAATAACAATAATACACTTTTATTGCCTCTCGCATCATCATCAGCAACAAGAATGTTTTTATTTTATCATCATCGTCGCCGTTGTCGTCGTCATCATCATCATCGTCATCGTCATCATCGTCATCATCGTCATCACCACTATTGCCATTACTGATGCTCTTAAAGTCACTATTATTATTACTATTATTTCGGTTTGATACAATCATCTACTAATTACATACTTAGCGTGACATATGTCCGTTAGGGTTTATCATCTCTCAGTTGTGTCTCCGTCTTCGGCGGACAGAGTGCCACCCAGTTGTGGCTCTGTTTGGGGACAAAGACGCAGCTGAGTAAAATACAAATAGTGAGGTGCCTGGTCCCGGGAAACAGCTGCTCGTGGCTACACTCCCCATTGTACTATTGAGGTGGGGATCGCTGTTCATACCAACGGTTGCGGGGGCTGGACATTTTTTGCCCTTGGCCCGAATGTACGCGCTCGGGCTCCTCACATTAAATCCGACCTTGTGTCGCATCTTGTTTCAGTGGGAGACTGGGGTAAATAAATAACCATTTACTAATTACATAGACTTGAGGTAAATGAAGTTGTAATTAATAAGGAGTTGAAAGAATTGCTTTCCAAAGTTTGAGAGAAGTACTCAGTAAACCATTTTTTTTAATTCCATAAAAAGATGCATTTGTCTATATTTCTGAGATGAGGTATTATGTACATTATTTACATTATTCGAACTATTGTCCTCATCTTTGTCGCCAAATTTATTACAACGTTGTATCCTCTGGCCTTCTTCAGTGAGCGAAATAAAGTGTTCAGTTCGACATTCCAAACACCTGAAATATGGCGACAAAGATGAGGACAATAGTCCGAATAATGTAAATAAAGATAGATTTATTAGAGTTTACCAAATGTGTCTAAGTATTCTAATTAATCATTCCTAGTCTTCCTATAACTACTGGAATATTGTTTGTGTTTAAATGCAATTTCTATAATTACATTTGGAGATTTTATTTCTTTTGCAGAAATGTTTTATTCAGACGGTATAATCATTTCGAAAGAATAACCTTTCTGTTTCTTGATGTCTTTTAGGTCAATATCTGATCTTTTAGTACGGTCGGTATGAAAGGTGAATTTCCAGAGCAAAGTAACGCAATCACCTTTTAGAATAAATGATGGCTTTTTTTTTACTTATAGCATTTTTCTGTACGCGGGTGGTTATAATGTTGGCAGATCTTCTAGGGTAGGGCATATTTAGAAATTAATTTGGTGCTAGGGTATTGCAACCTGATATAAGATCAATAGTCTATTCAACGACATTTTGGATCTACTCCATTTCTTAAAATGTCTTGTTAGTAAGCTTTGAACTTTTTCGCCTCTTCCTCCTCTTTCATTTTTTCTTCATCTTCTTCTTATTTTTTTTTTTTTTTTTATTATCCGCTTATTATTTTGTTCACCTTCTTTTTTACCTTTTATTTCGCCATCTTTTTACCTATTTTACTTCCTTCTCCTTCTTTTCTTCTTCTTCTTCTTCTTCTTCTTCTTCTTTACCTTCTTTGCGATCTCTATCTTCTTTTTTCATCACCTTCTTTTTCACATTCTTCTTCTTCTTCTTCTTCTTCTTCTTCTTCTTCTTCTTCTTACTATTATTATTTCATCTTCTTTATCACCTTTCACTTTTCACTTTTTACCCTTTTTCTTCCCGCCATTATTGTTCACCTTCCTTTTCACCTTTTACTTCGCCATCTTTTTTACCCAGTTTACTTCCTTCTGCTTTACCTTCTTTAAATTCTTTTACTTCATCGACTTCTTTTTCACCTTCTTCTTCTTCTTCTTCTTCTTCTTCTTCTTATTATTATTATTATTATTATTTCACTTTGCCACTTTTCAGTTTGCCCTCTTTTTCACCTAATCTGCTTCCTTCTTTTTCTCCTCCTTCATCTTCGTCTGATTATAATTTTTTCATCTTCTTTTTCACCTTTTGTTTCGCCCTTTTTCACCTAGTTTGTTTCCTTCTTCGCCTTCTTTAGCTTCTTTTTCTTCATCGCCTTCAACATCTTCTTCTTCTCCTTCTTCTTGCCATTATTATTTTTCACTTTCCTTTTCACCTTTTACTTCGCCATCTTTTTTACCTAGTTTACTTCCTTCTCCTTCTTTACCTTCTTATTTCCTTTTCTTCGTTTTCTTTTTCGCTCTCTTCTTGTTCACCTTCTATTTGTTCTTGTGCTTTATTTTTTTTTCACCTTATTTTTCGTCATCTTCTCTGCCTTCTTCTACTTTTTACCATCTTTTCTTCTTCTTCGTCATCTTCTCTGCCATCTTCTTTTTTTTTTACCATCTCTCCTTCATCTTACGCATCGTAATCATTGCTGTTATTATTATTGCTGCCAGATCCCCTGTTTGTTTAATTTTCTTCAAAGATTTCCACTCATTTTCCCTTGGAATATGGTTAACTTTGTTTTGTGCTTTGGTGTAAACAATTTGTAGTCTTATTTTCTCATTGGGGAAAATTACTTACGCAGTTCCAACGATCATAACTGTTTGTATTTGTCATATGGTTAATTGTAGATACTTTTTAAAATAAAAGTCTGTGTAATTATTATTATTGTGATTATTAATATTATTATTATTATTATTTATCTGGATTAACGGAATCATGTTTGGGTAGAAAAAAAAACGCCTTTTTCTTCTATATTGTATGTGGGTAGCAAATTAACAGGACCTGTTGGTGAATGTTTTATTAATTTGTCCACCAGATGTAATTTTGCTCGCCGCCATCTTTCAAATTGAGATCTGTGTTATCAGTTTGACAATATTTTCTTCCATAATCTTTTATCGTTATCCCTGTAAAAATAAGTACAATCAAATGACTCATTTATTTATTTTAATTTGAATAACCTACTTGTAATCAGAAAGACCTGTCGAACCAAGACCCGAGTTATACGTGAAAAGATAAGTCTTCAACGTCTCCTCTCTAGTTTACCTTTTTTCTGCCATATACAGCAGTACAATTTTACGGTCTTTTCTTTTTATATTATTTATTAACCTTTTGATCCTTCCGTTCATGAACAATTTTAACCCTTCTGTCTGAGCTCCTGAGTCAAAATTCGCAAATAATTGGTACGTAATGTTTCACGGTAGATATGAAAATAGTTGCAAGTGTTTACCAACCGTTCCACCGGTGGCTAGGCATTAAGTCATTTTTCTCTACCACCGGTAAAGCGATGGTCAAGGCTCAAAATGTTAATAACGCTTTTTAACACATTTCTCGTCTTGTTTTGATATCGTCCAGTTTCAAAATTGCGCCATTGAAGTTTATCATCCTGAAAAAGTTGAAAAGTGTTCCTGGAATAATAATGAAAATATATTTGAATTTCAGTTCAATCCTTCATGAGCTTCCGATCCTTAGCTATGATTAATTAACGATGAACATGTCATTTTCGTTTAGGATCAATTTCATCACGATTCTTCTGTTAAGCTTGGAGAGTAATTATCCATTCTCATTGCTCAAAGTACATGGCAACAGTGTTATGAAGACCTCGGAGAATTCCAGTAAGATATCTTTAATTCTTTCTAAGACACAACGCTTCAGAGCTTAATCTAACAATTGGAAAAATTAGTTGCTACACGATTTGGACAATTTTGCTGTTATCTGTAAAATAAAATATAAACAGAAAATATATTAAAATAATTGTTAAATTGAATCCATTTCATAATATGTTGTTATTATTTCTGTTTCGTCATCAGAAATGATAGATCGAGAAAAATCGTTGAAGATAGTGTGTTTATAAACAGTAATTTGGACATTGTTAACCAGACGCTTCTCTGTAGCTGTGTAGTACAGCACGTCAGGTCAAATTATGGTTTCCTTATAGGAATACAGGTTCGATTCCTGTCGGAGAATGCATATTCTCTACGAAACATTCAGGCCTGTATATTTAATTAGTACTTTTTAATTAAAAATAAAGCATTTACTTAAATAAATTGTATGTATGAAAATAATGTATAAACAGAATATATGTGTGTGTGAGAGAGAGAGAGAAAGAAAGAATAAAAGAAAGAAAGATTGTGTTTCGCAAAAACAAAAAGAAGAAAAATAGAAAGCACAAAGCCAGGGTATTTCTGGAAGATAATATTCGTAAGGTAAGAAAGAAATCATTAATAGTAATAAATAAAATTATATATTCATTTATTTGGAGGATCGGTAAAAATTGATCTTTCTTTTTGTTGTGGATTCCGAGATGAATTCGGTCTCCAAGGAATGACAAACGCAATAATTAAATATAAGAAAGAAAATGTATTTACACAATCATACAAAGAGTAATACTGTTAGTAAGTCCAGGAACGTGGTTAGTAGCAAATACAGATAGATATATACAGTCTCGAAGTAGGACTTCCTTAGTCTAAATGCTTGTAACTGACTTCTACAAGAGGTTATCTCACACTATCTCCGTTCGTATATTCTCACACTCTCCGACTGCCGACTGCTCTTCTCACTGACGGTAACTCTGGGTATTTAACGGCAGCAGTCCAGGTACACTTAGTAGAGTCCACTTACATGAAAAAGGGGTGGACCCCATAACACTTTTATTTTATTTTCTTGCTTGTTTTTAGCTTGTTTTTGTCTCTATGCGTTTACTTGATTCGGGAATAAGGAAATTATAATCGCTTATAGTTGAACCTAATTGGTTAGGGCATAGGTAAATATTGCCCGTTTATTTAAGAGACTACAAAATAATTACTTGTTTCGGGAATAGGTATAGAATGGTCATTTATATTTTTATCTGCAATCATTTAATTGATAGGTGGCTAATTTAATTCTAGGAGGTTAAATCTCTGCAGAGGTTTCAATCGGTCTACAGTACGATGAATAAATAATAAACTACCAAAACCTTGCTGGAGGTCTGAAGAAGCCGTATAACTAGAAATACAGAAATAGATAATCCGTGATGTTCCAAGGAAAATGAATTTATTAATAACACTGATCAACAAAAAAAGAAGAAAAAAGAAAAAAAGATTAAAATGGTGTTGGGACACCAAACATTTTGTTTAGTTAATTAGAGAGCACTGAATTTGAAAATGACCTTTTCTTGGTTAGCTAGCGTTTTTGCTGTACAGAAATGCCTCATTTTTGGAAATAAAATTATTTTTTTCATGGCAATATTTCTCCGAATAAATTCGTAGAAACCTCTCAGTTCATTAAACGAAAATGACATGTTCATCGTTAATTACTCATAGCTAAGGATCGGAAGCTCATGAAGGATTGAACTGAAATTCAAATATATCATTATTATTCCAGGAACACTTTTTAACTTTTTCGAGATGATCTTTTCCCTCTCTAACCTTCTAACTTTCTGTCCTGGAGTAGCAAGGTGCCTCACACTTTTCACGTACGATTTCATTTTCAAGTTTTTTTCCACTGTTCTTCGCACTGACATAAGTGAAACTCCTCTCTCAAGTGCTAAATGTCTTATGGATTGAGTTGGATCTTTTCTAATCGATCTCTTTATCTCTAAATTGAAATGGTGATCCTTCTTCCTGTTGTGACATCCTGATCCAGTTTTCCTCTCTACTGTTCTCTCTTTCTTAAAATTATTCACCGTTCTCTTGATTGTTCTTGAATGGAATATGAAGGTGGAAGCCAGAATATGAATGTTGGTACCATTATTGAAGGCCTGAATGATCTTTTTCCTCTCACCATTGCTCAGTTGGGAAGAAAATAGGTCTGACACAAACAATTTTAAACTGCTCTTTTTTTACCTGAATAACTAAAGGGTTTTTCAGTGATTTTTACGACAAATGGTATCAAGATGTCTAAACGTATTATCTGAAGAAATGGAAAAAAAACTTAGGTAGTTTAGCATTTTTTTGAGATATTAAACATATCTAATTATTCTGTTATACGATTTGGCAATTTTGCTGTTACATCCATTATGTATATATATATATATATATATATATATATATATATATATATGTGTGTGTGTGTGTGTGTGTGTGTGTGTAATATAAAAGGTTAAAACACTAATATTCTATGGTTATAATTTATTACATTGGAATCTGTGTCGTGGATTCAGGTTTGAAATCCGGTACCAATAAATAACAAACGCCAAGAATGAATATAAGAAAATAATGTATTAACGTAATAATACAAACTGGTAAAACAGGTTAGTAGTTCCAGGAATACGGGTTAGTAGCAAAATATATATACACTCTTTGGTATTGAAGTATCGCTGTATGACTTCTTACTGAGTCTATGTGCTCGCTCACTGTGACTCCTACAACACTGTTACCTCACCCTCACTCTTCCGGTTACCTACAACCTTTTACTCTGTCACTCTGGATTCGACTTTTCGGTCTTGCTCCCCCGGGTCTTCACGTAGCCGTAGTATATATATATAGTGGGTGAGTCCACTTGTGTAAAAAGTGGTGGAGTCCTCAACAGAATTGTATTTACGATCCAATTCATCAGACCTATATATTAAAAAAAAAATTGGGAATTTTTATATATATATATATATATATATATATATATATATATTGGCCACTAATATTATCTATCTATCTATCTACCGGGTGTAACAGAAAAATTGTCCAAAACGTAGATGATCCACATTTTAATTTTACCTACTGGCCATTTTAAGAAGCTCCCTGAATATAAAATTAATTAAGAATTTTTTTTTCTTAATATTTATTTCTTTATATCTACTTCAACTAATCGGAACATCTTACTTGGCTACATCCACAATACATTTGTCGCTGCCATGTTTCCTATGATCGCTGGGTGACATATCTCGGCGATGTCTACCTATTGTGATGAAGGCCCTATCAAGAGCCCTTCGCAGGAACTAGCTTAAATGCTGCTCGATAAGCTAGTATATATATATATATATATATATATATATATATATATATATATATATATGTTTCGAGTGTGTACCTACGAATTATCTTCAGGTGCTTATTGTTTTATTTCGAGCTGCTGGGAATATATTACAAATTAATGCAAACCTATCTACTTTGCTATGTTTTATTCCCCTGTTTGGTTTTGTGGCCGACGAATCTAATCTTACTAATTATGAAGAAACAAAGTACATATTTAGAAACGGTGCAAGCATTCGGAGTTTTATCGCAGCTAAAATCCTGCATCGCGGATACCATCTTTCTAGTGGAACCTCTAGATTGGCACAACAGAATCTTTCTAATTGGCTCCTTTAGAAAATATCGGAAAATAGTTTTCTATACAAATATATTTAATTGCTTTTGGCTTCATTGATTTTCAAAATGTATTTTTTATTCGCGTTGCTCTGATTTTAATATTTACTGGAAAATGATGTATAGACTTTTTCGCTATATGACAGCTGCAAATGAGACGCAATGACAGATGTTTGTGCCCGGATATCGAATTCAGTATGTTTTTTTTTAAAAGAGGAAAATGGTATTAATAAATTAAATTGATTGATACATGTGAACAGCTTGATAGATATATAGTTTATGAACAAAGTGAGATAGATTATGAAGAGTTAGTCTGTCTGTGGATGACAATAATATATATAGAAAGAGAGAGAGAAAGAGATAGATAGATAATATTTGAGAAAGATATGCACGTAGATAGATAGATGGGTAAACAGATAGATATATAGATTATGAATAGAGCCAGATAGATTATGAACAGTGAGATAGCTAGATAGATAGTATTTAAGAAAGATATACACATAGATAGATAGATAGATAGATAGATAGATAGATAGATAGATAGATAGATAGATTATAAACAGAGTGGGATAGATAGATTATGAAAAATGGCACACACACACAAACATATATATATATATATATATATATACATATATATATATATATATATATATATATATATATATATATATATATATATGTGTGTGTGTGTGTGTGTGTGTGTGTGTGAAAAGTGTGTGTATATAAATATAAATAAATATATATATATGTATAATTATTTATATATTATATGCGCGGTACTTATTAGAAAGCGCTCAGTATCAGAGATAGAGCTAACATATATGGTTGGATAGATGTGAGTTTGTGACCCTGGGTTTCACGCTTTACCGATCGTCAGACAAACTCTCTGACGATCGCTAAAGCGTGAAACCCAGGGTCACAAGCTCACATCTATCCAACCATATATATATATGTATATATATATATATATATATATATATAGATATAGATAGATAGATTTTGATCTTATTGTTTTTGTCTGTCATTTGATCTATGTGAGTAAACAGAAGCACCTGGTTAAGTGCATTGACAAGGAAGAAGATTACAACAACAACAACAGCACTACTACTACTACTTCCAATAATCATAAAAATGCTAATAATAATAATATTGTTAATAATAATAATAATAATAATATTAATAATAATGATAATAATAATAATGCTAATATTTCCATCGATATTTATTTTTCAAAATATCTAGACACGTCTGAATTCCATGGGTGTACACAACAAAGAATGTCCATTATCTCATGCCTTTTCATCTCTCGCTTTATCTGTATCTTCACATTGTCTCCTTAACCCTTCCAATCTTAGTTGTCCGTAAATGTAGTTATCAAAATGTTATATAAAGATGGAGGAGTTTCACAGTCAAAAACTGAATATGTAAAGGAAAGCACAGTTATTTTCTAGTGCATTTTTTTTTCTTTTCCTCTTTATCTCCAGAAAGAATTTTAATGCATCACCATTTTGTATGCCTTTCTATTCCTCCGTTCTTTTTCGTCTTTCATTGTCTTTTGATGTCTTTTTCTTTCTTGCCTCTCATCCATTTCCTAAGCCTTTTCTCGCATATGTTCATTTGTTACTTTCAGTTGGTTTCCTTTTATGTTTTTTTTTCTTTCTCAGTGACGTTCTATTTTTCATTCTTCACTTTCTCTTATCCTCATCCTCCCTTCTGTTTTTCCTAAGTCCTTTACACTTAATATTAATAAGTACTGAAATAAGGGATAAAAGCCTATTGCGTCTCAGAAACACCAAGGATCGGGCAAATAGTACACTATGATCCTAGTCCGAAAAGCGTAAAGTCTGAGCCTAGAAAAAAAAAAAAATGAGAATAAAAGTACTGATTTTTCATCAAAGAAATACACGGATTATTTTTCTTGATTTTTTTATTCCTTTCAGCTAGCCTTCAATGTATTTCATCATAAAAGAACTATTCAAGTTTTGATTTGCCGACTTTTTGCAAGGAATTTTTCGACATCATCCAGCTTCTTTCAACAAAGAGAATTGCTCGAAATAAAGAAAGCGTAAATGGCGGAAAGATGAGAAAAATGAGCGGGAAGAAAAGCAGAAGAGAAAATGGAGTGAAAATTCAGTAAAATGAAAAGAAGCAAAAATAAACGCAATGCAGTTATAAAACGGTATGGAATAGGAAATGAAAAGAATTTAAATATCCGGTAGAGTTAGTGTGCCTATCGGATTATGTTACAGTTATGTCGTCTGCTCGAAGCAATTAAAAGACACCTGGTAATCACTAAAAGGGTAGTAACAACAAAAAACTTGCCCATTTCTTCCAGCTTTCTAACGATACCGGTTAATATTACGTTCACGCAACAAATTCCCAAAGGGCATTTTTCCATAATTTCAGGGAAATCGTTGTTTACTTTTTCCTACTTGGGCAATTAGTCAAGTGTCGGACGTTTTTTTTTCTTCTTTTATGTGCTGTGTTGCTTCAGGGAAAAAAAAAGACAAAACTTACTACTAGTTATATACGATATGATTAATCTGCGAAAAGTATATATAAGCTTGGAGTGTTTAGATTTTTCTTGTTATTTGAAAATGGATTATTGTTCATTTTAGCTCTGATTCGTTAGCCTTTTCTAGAAACTTCAAAATGAGTGTTTTCTACAACCATTGCTACGTGTCGGGCGTTTTTTTTTTCCTCCTTTTATTTGCCACATTGCTTCAAGCAAAAAGGCAAAACTTACTACGAGCTACAAGGGAGAGGAAGTTGTGGAAAGCCAAGATTGCTAACGATCTGAAAAGAAACGACACATAGAAGAAAAAGAATTAGATTGCTTGCTGTTACATAGATAAGTAGTTTAGAATTGGTCTTTAACATGTTTATAAAATTCCTATTAACTGGGACTTTTGCTACTAGTTCTTTTAAATGAGACATGGATGTTTGGAAGGAAATTCCCATTTATACAGGGGCGTTATAAAATCCGTGTGCAATTTTAATTACCTAGAGATTTGAACGTATACATGATATGATGAAGCTACGAAATTTATTTATAAACTTGGAGTGTCCTGTTTATTTTAATTTTTTTTTTTTTTTGGTTATTTGAAAAATGGATTATTGTTTAGTTTAATTCTGATTCGTTATCCTTTTCTAGAAACTTCAAAATGAATGTTTTCTTCCACCTTTGCTATTGATCTGTAACTCCACTAGAAGAGAAAATAAACTATGATTGGCTGAGCTAAAATTTCTCATTGTTACCCAAAGAAGGCTTAGACCCCATTACAATAGATACTACACAGGAGAATTCCATATCCAAGTAATGAAAACATATGAAACAACAAGTTCTATTGATGGTAAGCCACGGTTTGACAGACCAAGTGTAAGTGAAGAATGTTTAGCATCCGTAGAACATCATAACAATAAATGAAAATAAAAATTGTCCTATCCTTTTTACAGATTAATTCAATCAGGGATAGTTACAAAACTATATTTATTTGAAATTACACATGGACTTTATAAACTCCATATATTAGAAAGATCTATAACATTTAATGGACTTGATAAGTCGAATTTCTTGAAAAACTGTTTTAAGGTGAAATTTCAACTGCCAACAACATTATCTTTTCGATCAATGAATGGTAAAAATTTCCTGTATGGAAACGGCTATTCATGCCATTATTATTTAAACACCTTGATAAAATCTTTTGAAAATAGTTGTAATTCATTTAATTTTGTTTTTTCTTAAAGAATAGATTTGTTGATTATCTGGAAAAAAGAGATAATTAAAAAAAGATTATCTTAGATCTTAGGGGTTGACTTACACACTATACACACTACACACACACACACACACACACACACACACACACACACACACACACACATATATATATATATATATATATATATATATATATATATATATATATATAAAGACATTTTTATGTTTATACATTCATTTTATGAATACAAATATTTAAGTAAATGCTCTGTTTATAATATTCACCGGCCTGAATGTCCGAGAAATTTTCATAGAAAATATTCGTCCTCCGACTTTTCTATGAAAATTTCTCGGATATTCAGGCCGGTAAATGTTGTTTAATACTGTTTATTATAAAACAGAGCATTTACTTAAATATTTGCATCTATAAAAAGAATGTATAAACATAAAAATGTTTTAGAATAATTGTCGGACTCTGTCCATTCCATAATATATATATATATATATATATATATATATATATATATATATATATGTATATATATATATATATATATATATATATATATATATATATATATATATATATATATATATATATCAGAAATGACCTGATGATTGCTTAAAACAGGAAACTGCTAGTTACGATGCAGTATTGATTTCTCTGTACACACAGTCTCTCTCACCCTCATATATATATATATATATATATATATATATATATATATATATATATATATATATATATATATATATATATATATATCCATACATATATATATATATATATGTAGAGAGAGAGATAGATAGATAGAAAGAAAGAAAGAAAAAAGGAGAATAAGAGAGTAATAAAAACACATTTATTTAATTTATAATTTTTAATGTTCTCTTTCTTGATATCAAGCACTTTAATTACAAAAACAGTTTGCCTTAAATCCGTGATCTTCAAGAATTACACTAATAAACCATTTTGGGGTGCAATATTTTCTTTGTTATTGTTGTTATAAGTCACTAAGTATATGTGGATATAATTTGTGCATAATGATTGTAACATTTAATGTCAACAGTGTAAGGAAGATGAATGTAGTAATCTGAATAGGGCTGAGGCCGTGCATTCTAGTGTAATGGATAACGGAGTTCGAATTCCTAGTCGGATCCATTCCTTTCACATTCTTGGGGAAGGTATGAAACCATCTGTTCTCAACTCTATCCTGGGTTGACTAGCAGGACAGACTGGGTTCTGTAGCCTTGGTTGGTAATCAGTCTACCGCCGAATGAAACGGCAGCTTACTGCGGGAATATCTTCTGCCTCGTCAGTCACGGATCAAAATAGACCTGATCCCACAAGCCTGTATCAAGTATACTTAACTGACCGGCTGAATTAGACTGACGTTGGCAAAGTCTTTTTTTTTTATTTTTGCTAATAGTGAACTGAGAAAATGAACACTGTAACGGAATAGTCATTTGG
>OZ010593.1:5919012-6094012 GCA_963932145.1 Acanthosepion lycidas | reverse complement strand
TTTCATACTCACGGATAAGTTTTTTGATGTCATTATTAAAGGACGTGAGAAAATCTCCGTGTTTATATATATTTGTTTTATATGCAAGTACTTTCGACATATCCATATCATCATCAGGGTATTGTTTATTATAATATAATATAAACTCCATTTGTAAGAAATTTAACTTTCAAAGAACACAACAATTTGTCTCTGACAAAAATACTATAATATCTATTTAATAATAAACAATTGAAGAAACAACAAAACAAATATATATAGTTTCAAAACATATAATAAAAAACTGAAAGGCAGAAATATAAAATATTTGAATGAAAGCTTATTCTTTAATATACTTTGATCATTTTAATCAGGAAATAATTATACAAAATGAAATTTGGGCTAACTAGTAAACAAGTAGAAAAAAATTCTTTTTTAGATTAGTCCACAAAGAGAAGCGTCAGAAGCCATTATTTTGGAGACGTTCGCGTTGATGTTCATATTACTCAAACATTTGGGTATTTCTTTCCGCGCTGGCATGCAAACACACACACACACACACACACACACACACAGCACAGACAAGCAAACACACATACACGTTCACCCACACATGTAACCTCGCATGCGTCACACGAAAACTCTTTCCTTCTTGTCATAGTTTTTCCTCTAAAATCATAACAATATATATTTTTTATTACTTCAATCGTTATTATAATGAATAAAATATATTTGAATTAGACGCCCTATTTTTATTTATCAAACATTGAGTATTACATCTTGATATATATATATATATATATATATATATATATATATATATATATATATATATATATGTGTGTGTGTGTGTGTGTGTTTATTATAAGAGATTATAATAAAAACAATTTTAAATCTCTACACAAAAGCTTTCATGTTTCAATACTATGATTGTACTTCCTCAGGCGATGGTTGCTGACTGATTATAAAATAATTTCTTAGGGAAATTTAAAAACAAATCGCTACCTCTTTTCCGAAAGTGTTAAAGTGGTGATCAGAAATTAAAAATAGACTTCTTGGTATATATATATATATATATATATATATATGCATGAGGCTTTTTTTTCGCAATACCCATATGGGATTGCCTGACTTTCGTATTCTTCTAGTGAAATGTCTTGAGAAGTGTATGTAAATAAATAAATAAAAAAACTTTGAAATATCTGAAGTTTCATTTACGCATGAATACCACGGTTTCCTTCCTGTGCTCCGCCTATGGCTCGCAACCTGAGCCAATGATTACGCTTGGAACATTCTCAAAGTATTCATTCCGTAACTGATGTACGTAACTAAATGAGTCGTGGACAGAACAAAAGGATACAGGCTCTTATTGGATTTTCGCCATTAGCACCAGTCCTTGTACTTTTGCGACTAGATATGCAATCGGATGAAAGACTTTTTTAAAACAAAAGAAACTAAATCCTTTTACGTCCAGCAATTATTTCTCAAAATTTTTGTACTCATTGGTTATATAAAATTTTTTAACACATACATATATTTTGAATACAAATGGCTGATCGCCTATATTTTCATTTCTCCATGAATCATTCGATCGTGTGTCTTTATCTTTGTTATTTTTAGTGCAACAGTTCGGTCGTTGTTTTCTTCGTTCGTTTTAATGGTTATGCTGCATTTGTAAGTCTATTGGTGCCATAAGAAGTAGAGCAAGTGATAAGAGTCTTTTATTTATGTATTTTCGTCTTGCGCACATTTCGGCGTGCATCAAAGCGCGCTGATATATAACTTTATAAAATTTGGAATATTGCTGTTTATTAATTGGGATATAAAATGAAATTAACATTTTTAAACATTAACTTTAGACATGCGTAAAAAATGTAAAGACTAAAAATGCGACTCAGTCACAAAAAAAAAAAAAAAAATGAAAAAATTGAGAAGTTTATGGAGAAAGTACTGTGGCTGTTCAAACGTGTCAAAAGTGGTTTGCGAATTTCTATGGAGATTTCTTGTTGAATGATGCCACACGCATATACTAGTTGAGACTGATGGCAGTTAATTCAAGGTATGAATTGGGAATATTTAACGTTATCCAACATACTCAAAATATCAAGTATTGAAATTAATTTGACTAAGTTTGATTATGTTAGTCGCTTTAATGTGTGGCATCCATATAAGGTAAACGAAAAAATACTGGAAATAATGAGAGAATATGAATATTTTATAATGATGTGAAACGACAGATATAGTGGAGACGTCTATCAACTCACTCAGATAATCTCTTCCTCATATCCTGCTCTGGCAAATGCTTCTCGGGTGGTTACCCCCACCCCCGACCGGGCAAGTCAAACCATTGTTTAGTTAAAGGCATCCCTTGATTTGCCGTTCCATAGAACGGTTTTTGGCTACACGATGGCAGCTTTAGATCCTACATGGCAACTTTCGTAAAGATGAAAAAAAATATGGGATCCGTTTAGACTCAGTATTGCATAAGAGTAAGTGTTGCTGCCGACACTGTGGTTTGAAACTAGATCGCCATTGAGTAAAACGGGCGATTCCATTATTAAGTACACCATGGAATCATAAAGGAAGTGAATAAATAGGAAATAGCGTGATGACTATACAATTACTGCTCACTCTTCTTGTCTATCCACTATTGCTATACTTTCACTCTCTCTACTTCTATACGGATTGCGATTCTCTTCTGATCATTATACTATTTGACGATTACAAGTATTACTAGTGCGGATATTATTGGAAGCTGTTACTATTAGTACAGACGTCTACGAAGTATTGAATGTAACGAGCATTTTTGGAAGTGATAAAAAGCTTTCGCTTGACGTAGCAAAAGTGACAAGCGAAGCTGTTCAACATCACAAAACATCAGTCAATATGAATTAGCTCATCAATATCCGAAATAACCGAGAGTTTGTAAGAAAACTTTAGGTTTCGATCTTTCAATTTTCTTCTTATATTAGCAGCTAGCAAAACGGGTTTTAAGCAGCAAGCGATAAGTGACTGCCGAAACGGTACTAAATGAGAGCGGAAATTTATATACACATTATAAAGAGATTCGTGCATATCGGGAAAGAATGAGTGTTGTTGAATTGCTGCCCTCTGATGATAGTTACAGGCGGCGTAAGATTTGAGAGAATCCATCTCTTTCTTGGTGACTTTTCACAGCGAAAAAAACGTACCGTATTTTCCGGCTTACAAGACGCTGCGGCTTGGAAGACGCACCCTATTACTGGAAAGAAATTTCTAAGAAAAAAAGTCATTCTCATGCAACAACACATTCACCATGCATGCCTCACATATTTTTTACATTAATCACTCGTCCGATTTTGTTTATATCGCAATGACATACTAGGCAAGAGTAGAAAGGCTCCCTCTGCTGCAAGTAAACAGACCATGTTTAAGCTTGTGGCTCGGCTCCAGGAAGGTTTATAGTCTTGGAAATACTTGTAACAGATAAGTACTGAGGTTACATCATATAAAAGGCTGAATTAGGTAGATAGTTAACACTATAGTGTAATGACTCAACATACAAATTCACGTCCCTATCAGCCAAGCCAATTAGGTGACTGTCCAAGCTTACTTGAGCCTGGCCTTTGTCTTACATTCGTCTTGGAAGACGCACACGTATTTTCAGGGTATTTTTTAGGAAAAAAAGTGCGTCTCGTAAGCCGGAAAATACGGTAATCTTTTCGCTCCCGTAAAAAATGTAAGTACCTCAACTATAAACACTGAATGTTGTTTTGAACTTTTCACATTTAATTTTGTCTCTCATTTTCCCTTTTTGTAAAATGTCCTGTCAATATATTTAGTTAATATTTCTTTGTTCCAATTCTATGTCTTATTTTTCTTTTGGAATTACACGAGTCCCGCCAAAAATTGGTTGCGGGTCAAATGTACCAGGAACATAAAAATCTCATCAAAGTGTTGAAACCCTAAACAATGTCCAAATACAAATTTATTTTTTCGTTAAATTTTAAAATTAAAGTTTGTGGCCGTACATATACTTGTATGGGATCAGGAAATCTTTTCTTGAGGTAAAATATAGAAAAAAGTGTTGTTGATAAACTTAATGGTCAGTTTATCAAGTAGCCGAACGTCCAAGCTTAAAATGTTCTGTTGTCTGTGTCGATGTGATAAAGAATGATATATTGCTGTCGGTAGCACAAAGATATATTGATGCATAAATGTTGTGAAGTTCAAAATAGATTATTTTACAGCTTTGTAGATACTCTAGAAACAATTATTTTTGGTGGCTGGTTTCCGTATTTTTATTGGTTGAAAATATCGTCTGGTTTGTGCTGATTGGCCAGATTTCATTGTTAGGATTCACGTTTTAATTTTACACTTATAGAAAAGTGATTTTTTGCTCACTTGCGGCCTCGATGTGATAATACTCAGTTTAAGGCTATAAGGACTCACGTCCAGATCGATATGAACATTATCTCGAAAAAAAGTGGAGGCTATGTAGATTAATTTTATGTACTAAGCATAACTCAGTTTTGGCATAAGGTCAAATATACGGGAGAGTTTGTTGTTTGATAACATATGTTTTAAATTGCTTTGGCCACGCAGCAGTTCTGCGCGTTTGGTGATTGCGCTGTGGCACAGGACTGGAGGGAAGCCAATTCATACCGTAGACAGAGCCAAACAATAATGCTTCTTTTAGCATTCTCCTTAGGCCTAAAGTTATTGCGTTTAATTTATTAATTCTTTCATACAGTTCAAATATTTACGTCTTTATGTTGGAAATATCATTTAATGTCGTGCAAACATACAACGCCGAAGCAAAAGGAGGCGAATTGTCTGTATATGTGTTTGTAGACATCATAGACCTGCGAGGCGAACTTCGGCAAATCAATATTGAAGTGACACAGCGCATGCGTTATCGGCGAGAACGAGGCTAACACAAGCGAGAGATCTTAGTTTCTTACCCGAGGCCGAGGAAGGATAAAAAGTGCTGACATTTTTGTTTAAGGGGCAGTTTATTCTTTGAGACTGGTGAAAGTTATACCCGTTATGTTCCAGAGAAAGAGTGATAGTACTGTTGTTTACGGTGCGCAGGAAACGGAGTCCTGAGCGAAGCGTTGTTCCGGTTTCCACGTTAGCTGTCAGCGGGAACAGATTCGTGGGGAAATTTATTTTTCCTACCACCCAGTTTTCGTTTAAATCTCACTTAAGTAGAAATTCATGAACTTAATTATGACTTCAAACATCTGATGTCTTGACGAGCAACGAAGCGCTTGATGAAAATTCCATAAGCGGCTCGTGAGTTTCATGTTTCAATGTAATTTTCAGACCAAAATCGACAGTCACCATTCAGTGTTGATTCCCGCGTCCATATATATATATATATATATATATATATATATGAATTTAATTAAAATTAAAATTAAGACAACCTTAAGGATCCATTGATTATATTTTATTTCCCCAGGAAGGTGTTTTTTTCCTGGCTCTTCAAATCAAATTTCCAAACATAAAAATTGTTTTAAAGTTACGTATTATTTTTGTTCGCTTTTGAGTGGTAGTTTTAAGTTTTACCTAACTAAATAACTAACTAACTATATATATATATATATATATATATATATATATATATATTATATATATATATATATATATATATGGTGGGGGAATAATCTTTGTAACTGAATGATAATCCCTTTCCAGTTTCAAGTATTCACATTTGTAATGACCTTAACGATCATCATAATACTTTTCCATAAATTGTATTCATCCAGAACAGCCGTTATTCATTTGACAACAGTATCCCCCTTTTTTTTCATTTGGTCGATCTAATGATTATAACTTCTCTTTTTTCATTCTTCAAGACAAGCGGTTGATATTCTTGGCAATCAATTAATTTAGCATCAAAATACAATGGCCACTTTTCTAAATGCACAGGTTGTTGCAGCAAAATCCGTCACTTGACAAAAGTAAGACGAAATAGGCAATAAAAACAAAAGTTGTATATGCAAAGACCCGACTGTTTATTTAACAACAGTTAGAGTTACATACTACATAATTTTTCAATGTAACCGCTGCCGGCGAAAAATAATGTAGTATGTTGCTAAATAAACTGTCGGGTCTCTGCATATACAATTTTTGTTTTTATTGCCTATTTCATTTTCTTTTTGTCAAGTGACGGATTTAGCTGCAACACCCTCTAGTTTCTTTCCTCTTTAAATTTAACAACTCCTTTAATAGTTGATCCTCTAAGAAGGTATCTCAACGTCAATTCCTTCTTGGGAGAACTTCTGACAAGTATTTGCTGCTTTGCTGTTTGAAGATGTTACTAATTTGATAGCAGTTTTAGTTTTACGTCTTTTTTCTTGTAGAATGTTCTTCAGAACTTCCGGTCTCTTCAGATTCACCCTCCGATTAGGTCTCTGATTCAAATATCTATTTAAGCAACTTCAGTAAACTTTTGGGACAAAGACTAAGCCAGCTAGTATTAATTAGACGTAGGTTGCTTAAAGATATCATGTAAGTTACTGTCAATCTTACCGATACTTGCGTGGACCAAGTCATTTTCTTTTGATTGACTATGCTACGCGGTTTCGTTTTTTTTTTTTTTTTTTTTTTTTTTGCTGAGATTGCCCGGGTCGTAAAAAGCTTTCAAAGAAACTCTCATAATAAAATATGTTTGATAGCTCCAAAATGCTGTCACATTAGACGCAAACAGAATATTTTATGTGCATAGATATGGGAAGTGTTTTAACGGAAAGTGTGAAACGGAAACCAGAAAGCTTGATAATTGCCCTTCTGTATGACAGTGAGTCCTGGCAATCTTCAAGAAGATGAAGAAACCGGACCTACGTCTAGCTTTGTGTCTCTGGTACAAAACCGAGCTGTGTTTATAGTGCAAACCGGATCTGTAGTTAACTTTTTAACTGACGTATAAACCGGGCCCATGTCTACTTTTGCCTCGAGTGCAAACCGAACTTAGGCCTAACTTTTTACCTCACACATATATCGGACATACGCTACTTTTTGATTTAAGAGCAAGATGGAACCAGGTCCATTATTTTATTCTAGTGTAAACCGAATCTATGTCTAGCTTTATTTTTTTTGTGGAAACTGAAATTTTGTCTACCGTTTTGACTCGCGTATAAACTGGACCTATGTCTACTTTTTGTCTCAAGTGTAAACTGGACTTAGGTCTCTATTTCTTATTCTAGTGTAAACCGAACCTATGTCTAACTTTATTCATTTTAATGTAAACTGAACCTTAGTAACATTTGTATAAACGGGACTTATGTCTACCATTTTATCTTTCCTGATAATCTGTACCTATGTTTACCATTTTTTGACGATTCATTGTGATGTTATTTCTATGAGACTTATATTCTCTATTAAATACTCCCGCCATGTTTTTAAACTCAACAATCTAATTCATCATATTCTCGAATTCATTAACTTCTCGCGAGTGCCAATCGTATTTGTTCACTCTGAACATTATACTCTTTTTTTGTGTTCGTTCGCTTTAGATTTTTGTTTTTCTACTTTCTTCCATTTTGAATTCTTTGTGTCCCTATTTCATTCTCTGTTTACGAATTGTCATTTGTTTATTCTTATTTTCCAAATCGCCATTTTCCTCTTCTTAAAAATATATCACTTCTTGAAAATATTTGTTAATAAAAAAAAATATCAAAAAATAATTCTTTTCTGCCTCCAAATACTCGCGTTATTTGTTGATAATACCTATTTTAACTATCTTGTCATTTTCTTTTTTTATTCTGATACGTCGCCGAAATCTCCCAGAAATTAAATGTGCTTCTCTTTAAGATATTAAAACAACGTCAAGAAGTTATTAGGTTGGTGCAAAAATAATGTCGGTTTTTGACGTATTTTGAACGTCAAAAACCGACCTTATTTTTGCACCAACCTAATAAAAGGAAAGAGAAAAAAAAAATAAGGAGAAGAAACAAGACAAAGGGGCAGGTTGGGAATAGAAAGAAGCAAGAAAGAATTCATTGAAAGTTAAAAAAATAAGAAAGAAAGAAAAGAAAGAAATATGAAAGTAAGAAAAAAAAAAAGAGGAAAAACCCAAATAAAAGAAAAGAAATAATATAAAGAAAAAAAGAAAGATAAAAGAAATAGAAAAATATAGAAAGAAAATAAAAAGAAAGAAAGATAAATCAAAATTAATGAAAGTAATAAAAGAAAAAAAGAAAATAAAGATGAAAAGAAAAAAAAAAGAAAAATTGAAGAAAAAAAGAATGCGAAAAACATATGAAGAAAAGAACAAAAACTGACAACGGATCAAAAGTAAAAAGAAAAAATATAGACAGAAAAGAAAAAAAAAGAAAAAAAGAAAAAAGAGAAGAGAGACAGAAAAGAAAAAAGAGAAAGAAAAGAAAAAAGAGAATATAGACAGAAAAGAAAAAAGAGTAAGAAAAGAAAAAAGAGAAAGAAAAGAAAAAAAGAAAGAATAGAAAAAGAGAATATAGACAGAAAAGAAAAAAGAGAAAGAAAAGAAAAAAGAAAGAAAAGAAAAAAGAGAAAGAAAGGAAAAAAAGAAAAAGAGAATATAGACAGAAAAGAAAAAAGAGAAAGAAAAGAAAAAAGAGAAAGAAAAGAAAAAAGAAAGAAAAGAAAAAAGAGAATATAGACAGAAAAGAAAAAAGAGAAAGAAAAAAGAGAAAGAAAAGTAAAAAGAGAAAGAAAAGAAAAAAGAGAACGAAAAAAAGAAGACACAGTAGTCGAAGAAAGAAATAAAAAAAAATAAACAAAAGAAAGAAAAAAAGAAATAAATTGGCTGAGATTAAAGCGTAGTATCTGTTCTCTCCTCATGTGAGATGGGAGAAGGTGCCTAGTCCTGGAGATTCCAACCTTGTGACAGAACCTTCCTCATTACACTAAGGTGGGGTGGGTGTAATATCGACGCCAGTGTGACAGTGATTGTGTAGACAGCTTTGGTCCATATCTATCTATCTATCTATCTATCTATCTATCTATCTATCTATCTATATATATATATATATATATATATATATGCGTATGGGGACTCGTATATAAAATAGAGCTTGTGTCATATCCTGCCTTAGTGGGGATGTCAGATAAATAACATTTTTTAGAAAATCCGGTTATTGCTTTATTACAACGCTGGCTAAGCTAGGATCTGAATTCAAACCAAATGTGGGAGATTTTATCATTCAAAGTGTTATATCGCATACTTCGTCTTAGCCGATTTTCTATCAACCATTTTTATGAGCAGATGACCAGCCATTTCTAATTAAGGGATTTTTGGCAAACACTTCAGTCAATTGTAAAGAATGTGAAAAGATCAATAAAGCGGAAATAACACAGATTTAAAAGAAAAAGAAGAAGAAGAAGAAGTTTGGTTTGCTTTGTTTTGTTTTACGGCATATAAACCTCAATGGCTTATTTAATGTCGACAAGAGTTTTATTGCTGGTAAAATATTTTTCCAAAAATGTATTGTTCCAATATTTTTTTTCCAAAAATTTATTGCTGGTAATATATTAAAAAAAAAAAATTATTGCTGGTAATAGTTTTTTTTTTCCAAAAAATGTATTGCTGGTAATATTTCTTTTCCAAAATGTATTGCTGGAAATATTTTTTAAAAAACATATTGCTGGTAATATTTTTCCAAAAAAGAATTGTTGGTAATATTTTTTTCCAAAAATGAATTGCTGGTAATATTTTTTTTTTCGAAAATGTATTGCTGGTAATATTTTTATTTTTCATACACGTACTGCTGGTAATAATTTTTCCTAAATAGTACTGCTGGTATTAAAACCTATGTTTATACTTTTATAGTGTTTTGACCCCTTTTGAGGGGTTAACAATTTGTCCATATCTGGGACCCTGACATGTATTAGCATCTCGGGTAAGGGTAGACCTAGAAACACCAACAACTAAGAGGTCGTACCATGCTCCTCAAAACCTCCTGATCAAAGGCCTTGGTGCTAGATGAAGTTTATCGTCATACCTAGGATGGAAGAAAAGAAAAAGTTTAACTGA
The DNA here is from genome assembly GCA_963932145.1 of Acanthosepion lycidas. Taxonomy (NCBI): domain Eukaryota; kingdom Metazoa; phylum Mollusca; class Cephalopoda; order Sepiida; family Sepiidae; genus Acanthosepion; species Acanthosepion lycidas. The sequence goes on along the minus strand of OZ010593.1, from coordinate 6,084,033 downwards.
TAGCCGGGAGAAATAAAAGAGAAAAATGTTTTCATTTTTTTCTTTTGTTTGTTTTTAATGTTTAGCTACTTTGAGGCAAGGAAGCCAACGAACTGAACATCCAAGTTGTAGACTGCCATCATAGTTCCATCGACATTATTGCTTTTCACGATCGATATTTTTTCGAGCGTTAGAGCAAACATTGTGAAGTCACACACACTTTGGAAGCGCATCATTCATGGACGTCGGTTTGACAACTTTGGCCATGGAAGCATTAAGGATTAAGTAGAGCCCAAATCTAAAATCATTCTGCCAAACCTTTCTCTACTATTCTTTATGAGATTCTTGTTTTCTTTAATAACTAGTAGACATTTCAAATTTAAAAGTTAGGTTACATTGTTAATTTAAAGACATCAAAACTTCGTACTATTATTTAATATTGAATAGGACAAAAAGCACAATCTTATATATAAAGTACTGTGTATGTGCGTGTGTGTGTGTTTGTGCATGTGTGTCCAAGCAATTCCTCCTCCACTGGCACGATTTCAATGATTCATATCTCATTCAAAAGCCCTAGAAAAATTAGGCAAAGAGAGCGATTTTCGTTGAAATCAGATTCAGGGTTGCCAGATTATGCGAGGTTAAAAATATATATTAATATATTATACTAGCCCTTATCGTTGGATTCATGGTTCAAGGGAAGTAACTCTTATTTTTCTTTTGTATCCAAAATTGCAGTGCACATTTTATAAAATAGCTTAAATAAAATTGTCCCCTGTTCTGTCACCCATGAAATAAAAATGATTGTACGGAAAATAAGGATCTACATACATTAAATCATCTTTAAATTAAGTGGCTGCAGAAGAATTATCGTTGCACTTTTTAAAAGTTTAGCTTAAACATTAAATCAATACTTAAATGCAGCGATCAATTTTGAGTTCTTCTGTAGTTTATTGATGCCTATCCCATCTACTCCTCCCTAGCTATTGGGATGATGGCCAAACCACGAGTCCTCCACAGTAGCTAGCTTAAATGCCATCTGAAAAGACGGTTTTTAAGCTAGTGTAGATAGATATTTAGACAAGTTTTTTAACAATTGTAGATATCGGTCCGTTTTATACTCGAGTCTGCATGCCACGAAACATCGCAATCTCTCGCTTTCCATTGAAAGTGCTCAGACGAACTACATTCTTTAATTTTACCAGTTCTAACCGTCATTGCTTAAGAGCCGCTATGCCACACCCATTGTAGCGAACCACTCTCATTCTTTTCATATTTCTGTTGGTGAGATATAACTTCCACTTGAGCAGCTTCTTCCCACGAACCGCTGTTTCACTAAATTCTTAACCTGTTCAAGTCTAAGGTTAACTGTTATCTTCCCCAGCTATCCCCATAAGGTGTGTCTCTTATTCTGTAGCTTTCTACCTCGTGTGGCACTTGGTCCTTGTACAGGGTGAATATTATTGTAAATAGAATCCACTCAGAATGTGGTTCCTGTTGGATCATACCCTCTTTGAAGAGGATGCAATCAATTAATTCGAAATTCGAAATCCCGCCTATCATATTTGCAGATATGTATTTCCACTGTAAGTGTGCAATTATTTATATTAGGTTGGTGCAAAAATAACGTCGTTTTCTCACATAGTAACATATGTGAGCAAAACGACATTATTTTTGCACCAACCTAATATTACAGTGTAACCCGGATATAAGAGACCCTGATATAAGATAAACCCGGATATAAGAAAGATTTTCTCTGGTCCCAAATTAGAGCCATACTTACCTAAACAAAATAGACCAAACCCAGATATAAGATAAACCCGGATATAAGATACTTCTCCTGTCCCGACAACTCTCTTATATCCGGGTTACACTGTATATCTTTTTGTCGGTGCTTTTTAACAAAGCTTTTTCTTTTTATTCCTGTTTTAACGTAGACCAATTTAAATAATGGATATTAGAATTTTCTCTATATTTTTATCGTTAAAGTAAAGTGTTTTAAATAATGCATATTAGAATTCTCTGTATATTTTTTAATCGTTTCTTGAACGTAAAGTAGGCTCATCCATTCTTTCGGTATAAATTTTTGATACCTAAGGTTTAAAATGAATTTTTTAAATTTCGATATTTAAGAAGATGACTCGAGTTTTCAGGTTGATGTTTTTGGTTTTGTAGAAATTTGCGGTGTTGTGTGAAATTATCCGTAGCACAGCCTATTTATTCTATGTTCAATTTTTTTCCTTCTATGCGTAATTTGATCAATATGCCGAGATATCGGAAGCGTTTAGAATTTACTAATTCTACATAGTATATTTTTATGATGGATTCGGTGTAGGTGCCATCATTGCTTTCACTCCAATTCCAGATCCGTTCTGGAAAGGGTTTATCTTGAGTCCCACTTCTTGGAACGCTTGATAGAGGATGCTGATTAAATTTTGTCCCTTTGCTATTTTCTCCAGACTCAGTTCTGTCATCCGCTTGGTATGTCATGCATTGCTTTCCCTTGTCTCTCTTTCCCTCTATTCGATCTGTGAGTATCAGATTCTCCAAGCTTTTCTTTCTCATTATGTGTCCCAGAAATTTCAGTTGCCTCTTCTTTATGTTAAATATAAGCTTCCTTCTTGTTTGCATCCTCTCCAGGAGCTCATCGTTGCTCACAGGTTTGGTCCATGATATCGTTAGCATCCTTCTGTAGAACGATACCTCCGCCGCCTCGGGTCTCTTCTTCATCTTTGAGGAGACCGTCCAACATTCCCTGCCGTAAAGGAAGAGAGATGTCACGTAGCAGTTCAGTACTCTTTTCTTTGTCACCAAAGAAATCCTCCTGTCTTGTAATACTCTGCCTAGCTTTTGGAATGCGTCTTTGGCCATCCCACTGTGTTTTCGGATCCCAGCGTTGCATATGGCGTCCTGTGTCAAAAGACTTCCCAGGCATCTGCTTGATTTTAGTGTGCCCGACTTGTAAATCGCTTTTCGGGCTCATCTTTAACTGATGACCATGCATTCTTTCTTCTGAGTCGAAAGGAATTGACTTTCCTAAAACGATGAGGGCCTAGTTAATATAATGTCCATTAATATTTTCAGCATGATGAACACAACCGAGAAACTCTGTGAGGGTCTTGATTGCTGCTACCTTTTTGTTTCAATAATGCATGGAAACAAACAGAGAAACAAGAAAGGCTATATTCAAATTTGGCGCATTATACATAAAAGTCAGCGTGATCATATATATATATAGATCTAGACAATTCGGAGGATTGGTTAGTATAGTGATTTTCCAAGCGTAGCTTAGATGTGGCACAAAGCCGAAAGTAGGGTGCACCCAGTGAGGATCGAACTCACTACTCAGTCGTAATTGTTCTAGCGAAATAAGATTTCTAACCATTACATCACGTCGAGGTTTCCAAATATAGTGATTTTCCAAACGTAGCTTAGATGTGGTACAAGGCCGAAAGTATGGGACACCCAGTGAGGATCGAACTCTAGTCGTAACTGATTTAGCGGGACAAGCTTGCTAACCATTACACCACGCCTAGGTGTCCAGGATTTGTTATTATAGATCATTGGCTCTTTATCGTGTAAGCTCCGAGGAAGAACTTTTGAAAAATTTTGCAAAAGTAGAAATTTACATCTGGAGAATATCGAAGGTAATAAACGTTATAATGAAATAGTTTGTAGCTGGACAATCTTCTCACAGACGAAGAAATAATCAAAATGTGGTTCTATAGAAGGAGGCTAAGAATAACATGCAATAAGCGTATGAGCAACCATGAGGTTTTGGAGAGAATTCAAAGTAAACAAGAAGAAAGCTTATACTTAACATCAAGAAGAGGTAGCTGAAATTTCTCATGGGAACAACGACGGAGTTTTAGAGAAAATGGAAAAAAGGACCCGTAAGATTAACATCAGAAAGAGGCAGTTGAAATGTTTAGGGTACATAACTAGGAAAGAGGGCTTGGAAAATTTGAGACTCACGAGACTGATTGAAGGCAAGAGGGACAGGGAAAAACGAAGCATAACCTACATAGCGAACTTGAGTAAATGGATGGAGTAAAAAGGTTTAAGAAACATATCAAGAAGACAACATTTTTTAAGAGCTGTAAAGAAAAAGAAATTGTGGAAAGCCACGATCGCCGACGTCTTGAAGAGACACGGCACACAAGAGAAGATTAAGGAATTCCTTTCATATCATTGCTCACTGTAAATGAAAAATGCAAACGATCGAATGTTATATATATATATATATATATATATATATATATATATGTATATGTATATATATATATATATATATATATATATATATATATATATATATTCATGAATCATTCATACAAAAAACAAATATAGAGGTTAATGATTTAAATGGCGAGAATACTTCGTCGCAAACAATATAAATAAGATACATCAACCCCGAACCTGTATATGAATGATATGATCCCTGTTTATAAATTCCAGTTGCATAATGTCTTTTTAATTTTTTACAAGCTTTCGTCTGTTCCTACAGACATCATCAGGTATGGAAATAGATTTTGTTCTTGTTTTTACTTCTCGGTAATAAGAGGACAACGAAAATAGAGATGTAATCCGAAAAAATGCTATGAGAAATGTGTTATTGTTTTGGAACGTGCGGTCGCAACGCTGAGTTTGAATTTAAATTTTAAGGTTGTGCGTTTTTGTACAAATATAGCAATAAGAGAATTCTTTTTCACTGGTAGATTTTCCGTCAATATGGCATGAACTATATTGTTCAATAATTACAGTAATGTCACACTTATTATCCGAGAGTTGCACGTTGGATCAGCTATTTTAATTTCAATTAAAAGGTGCAATTATAATTTGTAAATTCATGAATCATTCATACAAAAAACAAATATATATATATTACGAAATGGACAAAGTCCGACGATTATTTTCAGACATTTTTTATGTTTATACATTCTTTTTATAGATATAAACATAAAAAATGTCTTAAAATAATTGTCGGACTTTGTCCATTTCATAATGTGTAACGTCATTTGTTTACATTTGGATACGCATTTAGCAGATATGAATGTACGTGGGAGATTCATGGAAGATTGAAGTTTAAAGGCAGTAAATTTGACCTTGCTAACCGAACGCTCCTCTGTCGCCAAATCGGTTAAAGGCACGTCAAGCTAAATGATGCTTCCGTATAGGATACAGGTGAGATTCCTGTCGGAGGACGAATATTTTCAGTGAAAATTTGTCAGGTATTCAGGCCGGTAAATGTTGTTTAATACTGTTTATTATAAACAGAGCATTTTCTTAAATTTCTGTATCTATAAAAAGAAGGTATAAACATAAAAAATGTCTTATATATATGTGTGTGTGTGTGTGTGTGTGTGTCATTAGCAGACAGTACTGTTTCGCTCTATCATAGCTCCTCAGTGCGATTAGACAACCGAATGCCTGAAGCCTGGATTGAAACCCAACCGATTTGGTGTCAGTCAGAGTCTCTACCACTGACCTATCTTTAGTCGACAGACGACACAATGAGTCAGCCAAATCTAGCGTATTGTTTTTACAAACGTAAACAAATGCCATAGTGCTCCATTCATTTGTCTGATGATCGCAAAAGCGTGAAACCCAGGGTTACAAATTCATATCCATATAACTGAATATGTTAGCTCTATCACAGATATTGAGCACTTTCTTTGTTGCTTTCCGCCTGAGCAGGCGTCAGCAACAAGGATTAGCTAACCCCCATAGTAAATAGATGTATTCGAAAACGAACAGCCACATATTTCTTATGTGATTTCTCGCAAAAACTTCACTCAAAAATCAAAAACGGCGAAAACAAATATTCAATTTAAAAATATTCCATTATTTTTGTACCCTATACAAAAACTAGATAAGCTGAGAAATTGGTTTCAAGAGAAGGAGTCACTTTTGCTTGGAGATTTTCAGCGAGAAACAAAGGAGGCCAAAGCTGATTCCTCATAGACCTCGTTGACGACAAGTGCCCTGAAACGATAAATTGAGAGCCGTATACAAGTAGAATCGGTTAAGTGTAGGCTGCGTGCAAAGTAGATGGAAATTCTGACACATCATAAGTGTTTGTGAAATGAAAATACAAGAGCTGCCATGGCAAAATGTGTTCGCATCTCCTTTACTGTTTTTGCCGGAAGTATGGATTCCAAACTTCCGGCAAGTGATACACACACAATCCTCCGACGATAATATTCGAAACTGAGCATATGAAACTTCCTGTGGTACTTCACAAGTCACATTGAGAGAGTTATTGACTGCAACAGATCATCGACAAAAACTTACAAACTTACTGGTTAAGAAAAGTTGTGGAAGAAAAGCCTGGAAGAATATCTGAGCCGGAAGAATTTGACCTCTTTCAATAGAACCTGAAGTTTCTTCCATGTCTGTTTAACGTCCAGTTGAGAATAAAGTGGCAAAAACATTACCATGAAAAATCAGAACCTGCGCCATTTTATGTTTTACCCAATTCTGTTTATGGTGTGTTATTAGTTGCAATAGAAAATGGGTGCCTTTACGTTAATTGTTAACACATATTTTGATTAAAACTAAAAGCGTTTTTTAGTTCTACTTCTTTTCCCTGTCAAAATATTACATTCAATATATTGGGTTGGTGCATAATTATCAGGCGTTTTCTTAAACAATATTTATTATGAAAAGAAAGAAACATAACAATTCAATAATAACATTTTTAAATGATTATTCCAGAGCGGATGATTATGGACACACATTTTTATAACCTGAAAATAAAATATTATTTTTAATAAAAACGTAAATAAAAGAGCAACTTTTATTAACAAATAACTCGCAAAGAAAAACGCCTGATAATTATGCACCAACCCAATACTACATCTAACAGCAAATAATTAATTGGAACTAATTATTTATTTTCTTTCTTTCCATTTTTTTTCGCTTGTTCACTTGCATTCTCGTTTAAACATCCCCTTATCCATTGCCTTATTTGTCCACCCATCCTATTTTTCTCTTCTGTCCATCCTTACTTTTCTATATTTTTTTGTTTCTTTTTCTCTCGCTCTTTCCGTTTCAATTTTTTTTTTACTCCGTTTCTTATCCTTCGACCATTCCACGTTTTATATATTCCTCTTCAATTTTTCTTTTGTTCTTCCAAGCCATCATAATCTGTCTCTTTGATGTCATTTTTTTTTCTTCCGTATTCTCCCTTTTCGCTTCTCTTTAAACTGAACTCTGTTATAAAATATAAAGAGACCAAAAAAAAAAAAAAAAAAATTATCCACTGATTTTTGGGACTGTGTTAATAGAAGCTGGTATCGTATGCTGGCTAATTTATTGCTTTCATCAAAAAATATCCTTAAAAAAATATTAGGTAATCATGATATGCACTTCAAACATTAAAATATAATTACAAGGCAAACTTAATTAGAAATATCGTTTAGTCATGCCGTTTGTGAAGAGCATTTCTTTGTTGGTAATTAATAAAATTTACTTTAAGAGTACAGCATTTAAATTAGCATCTTGATTGATTACGGCCCTTATTCCTGATAAGAAACGATGAACGAGATTTCCTTCTTAACACTCCTTTAGGGATTTAACTCAGTAAGCCCTTAATTCAGCGAAAAACTTTATTAAAATTTATAATATATCCAGAACTTTGTTCTATTACATTCATTTTGAGACATATGCTTAGTAGTTATTCCCGGTAGCCATTTAAAAAAAGAAAAAGAAAAAAAATGTTATGTCAGCCATTTTGAATCTAATTCCATCAGTCACTAGATGCAATAAATGCGTTGACATTTGTTTACAAAGTTTAAAGGTATTATTAAAATTAGAAACACACTTTTGAGGGATCAAAAGAAAATGCGTTTAAATTATAGTTAGAACCGTTTTGCTTTCATACGAATACATTTTTGCTAAAGCTTGTATTTTTTATGAAATTTCGACACGAAGATATTTTACAGAAAGAACATCTGTAAAATGTCCTAGTGTCGAAATTTTATTAAAAAAAAAATACAAAATGTCAAATAATACAAAAAAAATACAAAATGTCCTATAAAGTTTCAAGAAATTCATTTGGCTTACATCTCGTTGAAACAGCGGTTCACGTACGATCGCCGAAGTTAAGCATCACTGAGCCTGGTCAGTAGCTAGATGGATGACCGCTTAGGAATACCGGATGTTATAAGGTTGGGTGTGCGGGTGGTTAGTAGGTCGGAATTTTCAATCGGAGAGGCGAATTCCAATTTCAGTTGCGTTCATTAGATTTGCTTACGTGCCCTTGGAAAAGATATAAATCCACTTCTCTCCCTAGCTATGGGTTAATTAGTAAGAATTGTATCACTAAACTATTATTATCTCCAAAAAGAAGAAGAAATATTATATGGCTTAAAAAGGAATCACTCAATGAAGAAATTGAATGGCGTCACCTCAACTTATCACTTGTTTTCATCCATTTTCAATCATTTGAGCAATTTTTATGTAGTTTCACTTAATTTCGTTCAAGGGAACGCATGTTTGGATCAAGACTCCCAATATGATCCATAATTCTTATCGTTGGTTCGAACGCTTTCCAGCTTTCCCTGGACATAATCAATAACAAAGCATGCCATTTGTCAAAAGATGAGATAATGAAGATAATCTGATTCTGTGTTAGAGTTTCTCTTAGAGCCAACATGCACAGACGCTCATCTGTAAAATTCTCTCTCTCTCTCTGTATATATATATATATATATATATATATATATATATATATATATATATGTAGAGAGAGAGACAGAGAAAGAGGGAAAGAGATTTAAGAGAAATTTATGAGAAAATACTTTTGTTGCAGAGTAGATAAGGTAAGTTAATACAATTTTGCATATCAAATAAATAAAAGAAAACGCAAATCTATCTATCTATCTATCTATCTATCTATCTATATATATATATATATATATATATATATATATATATATTTATATTTATATATATATATATATATATATATATATGAGGAAGAGGTTATAGTCGTTTTAACGAGAGAAAAGTGTGTATATTAAAAAGAAGAGAGATACCGCAAAGGTTTTGGGTTGTAATAGTATGTCTCTTTTTTAATATATATATATATATATATATATATATATATATATATATATATATATATATATGTATGCGTGTATGTGTGTCGGTGTGTGTATAATGCGGATGTATATAAATATAAATATATATGCATATATATGCAATTTTTTATACATTATTTATATATTATATATGCGCGGTACTTATTGGGAAGCGCCCAATATCAGTGATAGACCTAACGTATTTAGTTGGATTGATGTGAGTTTGTGATCCTGGGTTTCACGCCCTTTGCGATCGTCAGACAAACTCTGACTTTTGTCTGACGATCGCAAAGGGCGTGAAACCCAGGATCACAAACTCATATCAATCCAACTAAATATATATATATATTGGTGCAAAACTAAGACGTAATAATGTCGTTTTTGACGTATTTTATACGTCAAAAAACGACATTATTACGTCATTATTTTTGCACCAACCTAATATATATATATATATATATATATATATATATATATATATATATATGTGAAGAAATATAGTTTTAAGGATATGCTATATTATGGGATACGTGCTCAATATCAGAGATAGAGCGTATGTAAATATAAAGTGAACATCGAAGTCAACACTCAGTGGCGACAGTCTGTTTCATGCTAAACGCATTCATCAAGCCACATTAAGATGAAACAGCCTGTCGCCTCTGAGTGTTGACTTTGATGTTCAATTATATATATATATATATATATATATATATTATGCACATGTTACATTAGAACATGTATATACGCTCTACAAAACTGTATATCTTGTTTCAACGTAAAAAATTAACGTTTCATCAGGTGGGAAATCACGATGCTACTAAAATATTTTATTCCGAAATATAGTTAGCAAATCCCATCTTCAACTTTCGTCATTTCTCATAAAAGGTAAAAAGGATTTACATATGGAGAAAGAAAGAAAGTTAAGTGATTTTCAGCAGCCATTTCAGTCTGATTTTATGTCGCTTTTGTGGGATAATTTAAGATAGCATTATATTAAATGTCATTCGATTCTATTCGTTATCGCGGTCACGTTAAGGGCTACTGTCTATTTTAATTATACACAAGATTTTGACGAATTCTAGGGCAATACCCAAGTGTATACGTGTCTAGATTGACCTGCGACAAAAGTAATGGTCGGCTAGAATGAATTTCTAATCACTTTTCTACGGCGACACACCCTAAAGTAGATATTCATTAGTATTAACTAAATTTGACAAGTTTAGAACATCCAGTTAGAATTTCTTCAATACATCAGCATATGACGGGCTTCCGAAGAATAATTTTCACTATGTGCCGGACTGGAGTGACCTGGTGATAAAGCACTATGTGACTTTTCTCTGTGCATACAGAGTTTGATGCTACATACACCCTTGTGTAAATTATTTGAAACAACCGCTTTAGTTTCTTTCCTTTCACCATACGGTCTGTTTTAGACCCAACAGAGTGACAGGGCGTAATAGATTTCTATTTTTTCATCAGATTAGGTCATTTAAGTGTAGCGTGCAGTAATAGGAATATATTTTCGGAGTGTATGGTGAAATTTGTTTGGCCTTGAAAAATATTCCGTCATCCATGATTGTTTCAGATGTTTTCACACCGAGACACTATTGTCTCGACTGTCGATTAGTTGTCCTACGACCATTGTTTGCGATGGACGTTACTCCAAGGAAGCGTACGGATATTGTAACGCTGTAACTGGCATGCTTTACCAGTGAGCAAATCAAAGTACTATAAACTGACACGGAAACTCTCCTGATTTAAATCCAATCAAGAATCGGTGATCAATCTGCAAAGAACGACTTCATGGAATGGACATGTGCACTGGGTCATGTCTCTTTGGAAAAAATACGAAGAGAAAGTAAATAATAACGGAATTATTCGTTTTGTTTCAATTAATTTGCACAAAGGTGTAATGCTGTCCGGCTAATGAAGATCGGTGTTACTAATTTCGTACCCTCTGAATTAAAACATTAGCAACAGTTTTATTATACAATTAAGGAGCATATAACGGTCACGCGCGAGCAATTCGCTCGGACATTTTACATGCACAAGACTACCTCAAGCATACTCTGTCTTCTCAGAGACAGTGTTCGCTTTCACTGAATAAATCTTCGTTGTTTCTTAAACCCTGTCAATTTTTTTATTCGTTTATTTCAGCGAAAGACCAAGATCACCTTGTTCGTTTTGCCTTTTCTTTTCTCTTTGTCATAGCTTTATTCTATACCACTACTTAATTCAACAGTTGCCGACTACGTAATTTTAGCCCACACTGACTAGTAACAATTCCATCAATTAAGCTAATATCTAATATAGCAACAGTCGCTTTCTCTCTTTATTCTTAAATCAGCAACCTGCTTTCTAATAAAGTTAGTTGCTAGTGTCAAACAGCATCTGACCACACAACTCATGCAGACTGTGATAGTGGTGTGCAAAGCATTACTAATCAGTTAGGATGATAACATCACACAATAACGAAATAGATTCTATCTTCAATGGTCTGGGGTAAGACAATAAATGACATATACGTCCTGAGTAAAACGATAAACTACATCCAACAGCAAGGCCTCTGATCAGAAAGTTTTGAAGAGCGTGAAACCACCACTTAATTGTTGGTGTTCCTAGGTCCACCCTGGTAGCATCCGGTAGGGTCCCATCAATGGGCAAATAGTTAACCCTCAAAGTGGGGTCAAAACACTATGAAAGTGTAAAAATAGGTTTTAATACCAGCAATAAATTTTTGTAAAACATTATTTTTTGTTTCACCCCAAGCAAGTCGGGAAACCACAAGCAAGCAAGGGGTTACAGAGAATTGGAGTGAGAGCAAATAAGAGTCATAGAGGAACGGATGAAGAGAAGGATAGATCAGGGCATCTGGAGACGTCGATTGACATTACATTTGAATAGTTGGAGATTATAGCTATCAGGGAAACAGGAAAAGGGGAGGGAGTTCCACAGGTGAGAGGTGAGAGACATGAAGCTATTGGAGTAGAAGAGACGGCTACATTTAACAATTTCGACAGTGAAAGGGTGAGAGCGAGATGCCAGCCTAGTAGAACGCTTAAATTCATGGAGTCTGGGAACCAGTGAAAGCAGCTCATTGGAGCAGTTACCATGAAAGTATTTGTAAAAAAGACAGAGGGAGGCGACGCCATGTCTCTGAGAGAGAGACTGTAGACGAGATGCCAGATCAGGGCCAATTACGTTGCATATCTGTCTCTGGATTTTATCATGAACCTTGAGACAAACAGAAGAGGATCCAGACCATATATGGCAGCAATACTCCATGCAAGGGTGAATGGTTGATTTGTAGATCAACGAACTTTTAAAGAAAAAAATGTTAGCAACAATAAAAATTTTGTCGGCATTAAATAACCTATTACGGTTGATATGCCGTAAAACAAACCAAATCAAACCAAGCTATCTTAAATGAATGTCCCATATTAGTAACCTTGTGTCATATTAAACATGCTAACTATTACTCTAAAGGTAGAAATGCTGAAACATTTATTTCCTGTTTTTTTTTTTAAGCTTGGCGCACAGACACAGTTGTGTGGCAAAATTTGAAATCGTTACACTAAATTGTCTTCTGTCGCACTGCTGTAGATGTCTTATTAATCAGCTTCAGTGCTTCGTAGCATTTTTAGACTTTCTTGTCATCCAATAAACATGCATGGATTAAAATAAATCAGTTCGATGAAAGATCGTTTCTGCCTTTATCAACCAATAAGATGCAGTAGAAATTCCCGCCTTTTTCAGGTGAGTTATAGAAAAGCAATGCTTTAGAGAATGTTATGAAGGTGAAGGATAGAAAAATGGTGACGTGGAGGAGGAAGAGAAAAAGAGTAAACAGGAGGAGGGTTAGAAAGAGAAAATAGTAAATAGAAGGAGAGGGAGGAAGAAAAGACTGAAGAGAAGGAGTAGGAGGAGAAGGAGAGAAAATGGTGAAGAAGGAAGAAGAAGAGGAGAAAGCGGAGAGAAATGTGGTGACAGAGAAAGAGGAAGAATGAAAAGTGGTAAAGGAGAGGAAGAGGGAATGTGGTGGAAGAAAGAAAGAGAGGTAAATGGAAAGAGAAGTGATGAGGATAAGGAGGGAGAGGAGGAGGAGATAAGTAGTAAGGATGTAGTGGAGAGTAGAAAATGATATTGAAAAGAAGCAATAAATAGAGGAAACTATTAAATTGTGAGAAAGGGAAGAAAAAGAAGGAGGAAGAGGAAGAGAGCAGGAAGAGTGAGGGGTAGGAGGAGGAAGCGAGGAGGAGGAAAGGAGGGGAGGAGGAGGAAGGGATGAGGAGGATGAGGAAGGGAGGGGGAGGAGGAGGAGGAGGAAAGGTGGGGATGTGGAAGAAGGGACGAAGGGAGGAGGAGGAAAGGAGGAGGAAACCGAGAGAAAAGTGTCAAGAAGAAAAAACAGAATGGGAATGAGGGGAAAAGGGTGAAGTTAAAAAGAAAGGGACAAGGAAGAGGAAAAAGAACAAAAGAAGAAAAAGAATTTTCGAAATGCAACAAGATAAGGAACAAATGTCAGTATAAAAAACGAAATGGTGTAATTTGAATTTTTGTACATTTTCTATTTTCATTCCCAAGCGACAAACTAAGTTTTCTTTTACCAAAGACCAACAACCATGCAACAAAAAAAGAGCCATAATGCCTCTCATCTCAAAGGATCATGAAAAAGATATATATATATATATATATATATATATATATATATATATATATTGAGAAAGAGAGAGAGAGAGAGAGAGACAGAGAGAACTATTATTATTCCCGTTCGCTTGTTACCCTCCTTTTTTTTTTTAAATGATACGAAGATAACGTATGACTTTAAGGTAATAGGGTCATGATTTCGCTTACCCTAGGGTTTTTGCTTTTTACTGACGGCTGGACTGATTCACATTAAGCCGTACTTTATTTGGGCGGGCACAACGTTAGGTCCATCAGAATTTTTTGATAAGGTGAGTTCTGTAAAAGAGGGCAGGAGGCACTTTCGGGACTCGTTAAAAAGGACAAAAGATTGGGGTGGGGGGAAGATGTTGAGTAATTTGAACTTTTCTGCAAAGTATTCGACTAGTTACTCTCTTTACTAAGAATATTCATTTTACTCTTTTTTTTTTCTATCTTTTATCCCAAAAATTACTTACTTACTTACTTACTTACTTTCTTTCTTTCTTTCTTTCTTTCTTCCACGTCGATTTGTTTCTCACATTTTATTTTTTGCTTTGTATGAATGTTTTTATATTCTTTTCTTGTTTCGTTTTTTCGTTCATTTCTTAACATTTCCTTTTTCATTCCTTTTTCTTCCTTTGTTTCCCTCTTTTTTCTTCTTCTTTTTTTTCTATCTTTTTCTTTCTTGCTTTGTAGGGATTTATTGGAATTCTTTTCTTGACCTTTTCTTCATTTTTCTTTTCCTTCATTCTTTTTAATCCATTTGTTTACATTATTTTCTTCGTGGTTTGGGAGAAAAAATTCTTATTTACTAAAATTTCATTTTCATTCATTTATCCCTTTCCGTTTCTTTCTTTCTTTCTTTCTTTCTTTCTTTCTTTGCTTTTCATCAATTATATAATTTTTTCTTTCTTTCCTTCTCCCTTCTAAATGTCTTTCTTTCTTTGCTTTTCAACAATTGTATAATTTTTTCTTTCCTCCTTTCTTAGCTTTTCATCAATTATACCATTCTTTCTTTCTTTCTTTCTTTCTTTCTTTCTTTCTTAACAATCTTCCTATTCTTGCTTCCTTTATATCTATTTCCTTCCAATAAAGCTTCAAAGAATTGATACTTTGTTGGCAGATTATGTAGCGCAAATCTATCCTGACGTGTCTTCAAAACAGTTTATTCCAGCGTTTAGAACAAGGGAAAATGTAAAAACGAAACTAGAACATAATTAAAAACAATATATATATATATATATATATATATATATATATATATATATATATATATATAATAAGTCTAGCACAAAGCAGAATGAAGCTAGGAGAGAGATAAGAAGATATTTTGGGATGATCTTCCTCGTCAAGAAGAATCGCACGTATGCCTGACCGTCTGCCTGGGTAATCAGTATTCAAATTCCTACCGTATACCCTCTCTCGGACATCGACTGTTTGCATCAGGGAAAAGAAATAAAAAAAAAAGCAATAAAGTAAACGCATCTAGCGAAAATAGTTCAACATGTGAATAATTTCTAGTGTTCATTGAGAAGAAAATCAAGGACCCACTTTTCTTACTGGCGGCTCATCGTCGGCTGATTGTCGGCTGATTGCTTGGAAATTTGCCGAAAGAAAAAAAACCCGCAAATTTTAAGCTTCATTTACCCACAACGATTCTCTGCCCGTTGTTAATGTAGCATTGCCAGTTTTCGTCGTGAAAAATCCCGCCAAAGGTTGACGGAAAGTGAAAATAATCTTAGAATAGAGGCTGCCAAATAAATTTCCGTTGATGATATAAATTTCATTAAATGTTCATTTCGTAAATTCTCTGGGGGGAAAAGAATTTGAATAGTTTTTCTTTTCTTTTTCCTATCCGTATTTTTCTGCTAGAGTTCCTTCAACTTGCTTTCATTTGAATTTCTTATTTGATTCCTACTTGGTTCTGGATTTTAAATATCCTGTCTGGACTTTTCGTTTTCTTTTAGAAGCATTTTTAGAAATTATGCATGATGTTAAGGATCGGAAAACTATCATCTGAAAGAAAGAAACGAGTTCTCGATTGTGTTATGCAATGTCTAAGCTTTTCATTAGCAGTGAATGCTGAACAGTTCTATGAAGGATAAAGAAAAGACTTAAGGCAAGCGAGTATGGTTTTAAATAACGAATTTTGAGAATACTATGGACAGGACATGTGACAAATGAGGAAATTTTAAGAACTACAAAGAAACTGTTGCTAAAAATTAAAAAAAAAAAGACAACTGAAATATTTGGGATAGAAAATAAGAAAAAAAAGTCTTGGCGAATTGAACCCAAAGAGAATACATCGAAGACAATATAAGCAGAGGAAAGTTTGTGTAAATGGATAGAAAATTGTTACATATAAATAGGGTTCATTTGGAGGAAAATCGTCAGGTTTTCAATTATTTTTACAGATTTTTGATTTTTTATTTATATTTTTTGTCCTTCTTTCGGTTTCGTTGATATTTAGCTTTCTTTTATTCTTTCTTTTATTCATTCTTTCTTTTATTCTTTCTTTCTTTGTACTTCTCTCTTTTCTTTCTTTCTTTGTACTCTTCTCTTTTCTTTCTTTCTTTCTTTCTTTCATTCTTTCTTTTATTCATTCTTTCTTTGTACTTCTCTTTTTTCTTTCTTTCTTTGTACTTATCTCCTTCTTACTTTCGTTTGTCTTTATCTGATCCTGTGAGAAACAGTTTATGTTCCCATAGAAAGCTTCTTTCGTCCAGGCAAACATGAAACATTCGGTATTCATTCATGGTTATTAATCTTCAATTATCAGTGTGATCGTAGAATTAGTCGCAATTTATTCTACAGGGTGGTCCGAAAATCTTGTCATTCCTACATAATATAATTTTCTATTTCGGATAGCTGACAGGACTTCCTACAGTTTAGAAGAGAGGCTGCTTGCAAGTTTATGGACAAATGATCGTCTGCATTCTGGCAAGAGCATGTCGGATTTGCGACTTGACTTCACTGAAAGATTCGGAAAAACCAGCTCCTCCGATGAAGACGATACTGCGACGGGAACATAAAACTGTTTTTCACGGGATCAATTAAGGACAAACCGAGGACATGACGACGATCAACGTGCAAAGGTGGGGGTGGCATCTGTGCTACGATCTCCTAAGAAGTCACTACGAAAACGGTCTTCCGAGCTAGGCATTCCCCAAACCACAGCATTAACACACATGACAATGGACGTCGATTTGAAATCCTTTAAGCTATCGTACGTCAAAGAAATAAAGAAAGAAGTGGATAAAAGAATGTGGCTTCTGGACGCTTACTTGATTTATTTCCGACGATCCCAAAACGTGGAAAGGTGTTTTTCTTCATCAGAAATAGAAAATTATATTACGTAAGGGTGACAAGAGTTTCGAACCACCCTGAAAAATAAACTGCGACTAATTCTACGGTATTCCTGTCGTAGTGTCGTCCTCTTCGGAGAAACTGGTTTGCTGAATCTTCAGCGAAGTCATGTACATCCTCCATATTTTGGCCAGAATGCACACGATCATGTGCCTATAAACTTGCAAGCAACCTCTCTTCTAAACTGTCGGAACTCGTGTGGCGTAATGGATAGCGGCTCGGATTGAGGAAACGGCGAGCCGAGTTCGAATTCCATTGGCATTCATTACATTCACTTACGTGCTAATACCCTTCTTCTCCGCCCCCTCCCCATGGGCAAATAGCAGGACATACCGGGTTCTATAGCATTGGGTGGCAACTGGTCTACCGCAGAAAGAAATGGCAACCTACTGCAGGGAAAAAAAATCTCCCTCATAAGTCATGTATCGAAAGATACATGATCGCCTATGCGTGTTTCACACATGACACACAACTGTCTGACATCAGTTATGACATCTTTCGGACTACCATGTAGAATAAACTGGGACTAATTCTACGATAACACTGATAATTAAGGATTGATACACGATACACTTGCAAGCAGCTTCTGTTCCAAACTGTTGTGTCAGCCATCTGAAATAGAAAATTATAATATGCAGAAATGACAAGACTTTCGGACCACCCTGTAGAATAAACCGGAACTAATTGTACGATAACACTGATAATTGACGTGTGATAACCATGAATAAATAGCGAGTGTTTCATGTTTGTTTGGACGAAGGAAGGCCGTTCTTTAGATAAAAGCGCCTCCGCTTTTCATTGTAAATATTTAACCTCAACTCCGATTTCGCTCTCCTTACTCATCCGGCATCTTGGATTGACGTCATCAGCGAAAACGTGAGGTTAATCTGAGTCATGTGATTGGGAGCGCCAACCGTTCAAGCAGATGGGCTACTTTATTAGAGAAAGAAAGAAGAAAAGAAACATGCGTTGGTTTTAATAACTGCAAACAATGAAACACAAACCGTTGGAGGATTTCCTGGAAGAGATAAGCGCGAATTTATTGTTAACAAGCGTATTAATCTCAGACAAAAAACAATCTTCTTTTTTTATAAAGAAGTAAAAAAGATTCATGTGACCCGGAGGAATATTTATGTAACGTTTATAGCTGATTGGTTTCTCGGTCGATTTCAATAACGCATCTTTTAATTAACTCTCGTTAAGTATAAGTTATTTCTCTCTCGTTCTCTCTTTATACATAGATGTAGGTATGTAGATATACAAAGGCTTATATGCTTTCGAGCTATTCTGAAAATGAGATGAAGGTTTAACTTTATTTCGATACAAAAAAGCCGAGAAAGCATATTAACAACTTCCGACATGAACTAAGAATTATAAAGAAAAGGGTCCGAATAAATATTAACGGCTTTTTAAAAAGTCACTCGTTTATTTCCTTCTTTAATCACGAGAAACGCCAGTCTAGGGAAAATGTACTATTATTCATTATTTAAACATATTAGGTTGGTGCAAAAATAATGACGTAATAATGTCGTTTTTTGACTTTAAAAATACGTAAAAAAACGACATTATTACGTCATTATTTTTGCACCAACTTAATATATACAGAAATACACATACACATATTTCTTTCTTTCGTTTTTTTTTAATCTGAGGTAGCCTAGAAAGGAGAAACGGGTAATCGAATGTATTTTTAATGAAACGTTTTCCATTTGTCAAATTTCTTAAAAACTTTATCGAAATTCTATATCCTATTTTAAACACACACACAGACATATATATAAATGTCTATATATAATATATATATATATATATATATATATATATATATGTGTGTGTGTGTGTGTGTGTGTGTGTGTGCGTGTGTATGTATAATATTAGGGGTCAATATACATATATATAAAATACATATATATATATATATATATATATATATATATATATATATATATATATGAAGGTATATAGTTTTAAGGTGTGCTATATTTATGGGATAAAATGCTCAATATCAGAGATAGAGCGTATGTAAATATAAAAGTGAACATAGAAGTCAACACGCGACACTCTGTTTCAGAGTAGATGCAATCGTCAGGCCGCGATATTTATTACTGTATGTACAGCAAATGTGGCACAAGGCCAAAAGAAGGGTTGGGGAAAAAGGACGGTCATCATTTGTCTTAATTTTAAACTTAGCTAGACACGACCACTGACCCAAACATACAAAACAATAATCCTACCACCAAAACACCGCATTCATAATTACCTTTCTTACTACAACCACCAAAATACCTCATTGTCTCAATGAGAGTCCTGATTAACCCCATATGTACAAATAATGTCTGTAGGGGGGGATAAAATATAACACGTAAAAGAACCCCAATCAATATATACAATATGACTTAAAATTATTTACATGAAACTAAACAAAATCATGTTAGTAATAACCTCCCCCACAAACCCTAAATGTGACAGTAAAATCAATTAACTGGACGAAATCGACACGTGACTTTAAAAATATAGAAAAACATTCATCCAACCCAAACACTCACACAAACACGCACTGATTCAGACACAACAACAAATACGAAAAAACACACCCTCGAAACGAAAGGCGTCCCGCATTCACCAGAGAACTGAAAACACTGACCACATAACGAGGGATGGGATGGGGAGTTAAACTAAACGAAAAGAAAAGGGGACAGAAAAAAGAGGGGAGCCAATGAGAAAACAACCCGTAGCTAAGTTTACAGAAAAAGAAAAGAAAAACTAAAAAAATCAAAACCAAAAACCTACTCTAGTCTAAAACCAGGGATGGGTTGCCCAAGTTCAACCCAGGAAAACAATATCCCGATGCCTAACCGGCATCAAAATGCCACTCAAGGTCAGCCCCTTTTACTCGGCACAAACGCGCAAGATTCACCCACCTTTTGCCAAATTCTGATGAGGTTAGCCGCCGTCTTTCCGTCCTAATCTTGACTTTAAGTTGATGCTTAAAGAACAAGATCAGTTGGGAAGAAGAATTCCTTCTGACGCGTCGTCCAAATCACGACTCTCATAACACCTACTAAGCAACAGAACACATAATGTTCAGCCTTCGTCATCGGCGGCACCACATTGCTACAAACAGAAACGGTCCCAAGGACAAAGGACTTTCTCCGCAAGCATGCGAACCATGAGGCCTTCAACAAACTTGCACAACGGCACTACCACCCTGCATTGAAAGAAGGCGTGACCAATGGTCTCGACTTCCCCAACACAGCGCCGGCAGTTTGGATAATTCTCCAAGCCCGCTGAACAAAGACTTTTGGCGACCCAGAAGGCTCTACGAATCACCAGCCAGGTGAGTGATGCCTCATCGTTATTGAGGCATTTCAACCCAGGCGCCCAAGGCCATATTGAGCGAGCCAGCCGCTTCGTAAGACCGAGCTCGCCAATCAGACCATCCTGAACGTCCCCTCCCCTGACTAACACTTGATACAATGCCCTACGAGACAACGCCTGGACGTTGGAGAGGCCATCCGTTGCACGTAAGAGGCGTTTCAGAGCACGACGACATTCGTGATAGAAGGAGCATTCGGCTCGGGGTCTACAGCAGGCCTCCTCCTTGCACGAGTGCACACTTCTCAGGGATGGGAAGATTCTACGGGCGTCTTTCTTCCAGAAGGCTCCCTTCTCATCCGATTCGCGACACATTCGGTCTAGGAAAGCGATGCGAAGCATATGTTGACGAATCTCAATGCTAGGCATACCCAGACCGCCCTCAGCGGTATGAAGGCAACAGATCTCCCGAGATACCATAGCGGCCTTGTCTCTCCACAAGAAATAGAACAAGAGCCTTACTAATAATATTAGTGGGGTAAACGGAAATGGAAGTACAGAGAGTCGGCAAAGGAGAATCGGGTAGATGTGTGAAACATATACTTCCGCCCTCCCCTTCAAGGAAAGTTTCCTCCGAGACCACAGATTAACCGTGATCTCGGCCTTCTCTCCGAACCAGACGCTGAGTATCTTGACCGGCCCATCCGTCCAGAGGAAAGGTCCGGGAAGAGAAACCCCCTTCCACACACCCAACTGCAAGCCAACAGACTTATCACGGTTGATCTTGGCCCCTGTCACCATCTCATAACCACTGATCTCTTTGCTGACTTCGTCAATCTCGGCCCGGCTCGACACAAGAACCGAAACGTCATCAGCATAGGCAGAATACCTGGCTGAAGTGGTAGCCTCAGGCAGAGAAATTCAACGCAGGACCGGATTCGCCTTTAACTTGCGAAGGAAAGGTTCGAATGCAAGAACGTAAAGCAAAGGCGAAAGCGGACAACCTTGACGAATGGAGCGAGACAATACGAAAGGCTTCGATCTTACCCCATTCACTTCCACCAGTGCACCGGGGGTCGCACATAAAAGTCGGATCCAGGAGCGAAAGTCGTCTCCAAAGCCGACCGGCGAAAGAACAGCCTCCAGAAACCGATGGTCAGCCCTATCGAAGGCCTTGGACTGATCTAAATTGATCAGCGCGACTTTACTGTCGACTTGTTCTAAGAACAAAGCGTACCATATGAAGGTTATCCTGAATAGTCCTGCCCTTCAAAGCACACGTCTGTTCGGAGCCAATCAGACTAGACAGGACAAGCTGCAAACGGTTTGCTAAAATCTTCGCCAAAATCTTTATTTGGTATTTAACATGGTTAAAGGGAGAAAGTTATCTAACCCATCCCCACCGTTCTTGTCCTTACGCAGCAACTTGATCATACCTCTGGTGAAGCGTTGAGGTATAGACCCCTGCTTCATCCAGTGGTTGAAAATCAGTTCCAGCAATGGAACAAAAACGGGCGACAGCCTCAAGTAAACTTCGTAGGGAAGACCATCTAGTCCCGGAGACTTATCCAGGCTAACCTGCTTCAGCGCTTCCCAGATTTCCGCCTCTGTGATGGGACCCTCGCAACCTGCCGCTTCAGCTGCTTCGAGGCAGGGAAAGTCGGCTAAATAGGCGTCGAATCGAGCCGAGCAGGGCTCAGACCAGGCTCCCTGGTGAAAAGATCCTGAAAAATAATCTAACTACCACAGCTTGATCCTTCTTGATAAGCAAGGAGGACAACTCTGCCTTAGCCAAGGCTATTTCCCCACCAACACAGGATTTCACTGGCCGATCAACTTTTTCTTCTAAAGCTGTTTGCGCCGCTAATCTATCTAGATTGAGTCGACGACTAAAATCGGCAGCAAACGTTCTAATTTTAGATTTTAAATTATCCCACCAGGCGTTCCCTAAAACCGCCCCTGTCAATTCCCTCTGTATCATTAGTAGCAGCTGGTCCCGGAAACCTTGCTCACCAAATAATGAACAGTTTAATTTCCAGTAACCAGCCAACCTAACCTTAGGTTTATCTAAGTTTACACGGACCCGGACAAGCCTATGATCCGAATAAACTATATAATGGAAACTTGGACACCATAAGAGCCCTACATCGACTCTCTTAACTAAGACTCGGTCAAGGTAGCTAGCAAGCGTTCCAGGAGCCGAGTTGCCACTATTTATCCAAGTCCATGCTACCTCCCGAGGGTGCTCATTCCGGTACTTATCGAAAACATCAAACCCGCCGACAAAGTCCGAAATGCTTTCACATCAGGATTGTTAGTACACGGTTTTTGCCCTATCCGATCTATATCGGGGTCAAGGACGGCATTCCAATCCCCCGCTAAAACTACCCGACGAGATGTCAAAAACGGCTCGATCTGCCGAAACAAAGCAGGTCGCTCAGAATGGATATTGGGCGCATGAACCCAAATGAGACGCAAAGCCTTATCCTTTATGGTAACATCCAGCACACAAAGCCTGCACGCCGGATCTGCGAAGACAAGAGTACATGCAGACTCCAAAGACCTGCTCACTAGCCAAGAGACACCCCTCGAACGACCATTAAAACATGCTGAATAAAGGGAGAATCCCCTAGACAGCACGTCCTCACGGTCATGAGAAGAAAACTGAGTCTCTTACACACAACAAACATTCACCCCGAAGCGCTGAAGGTCGCGAGAGAGGCTCGCCCTGCGAGACTCCAACCTCAGGCCCTGTACATTTAAACTAGCTAACCAGAGCGCCATAGAGAAGTCCGATTAGGGTTGTTTATTTGAATTGAACATAGCCGGGGTAAGGATACCGACGGCCTCTTCCATAGACTCATGGCCTATCTCAGTTTTGATGCTACCGTCTTGGGAGATTCCGCCGATATCCCAGGGGAAAGTCAATTTTAGTGCTCTATAAAGGAAGGGGTGAAAGAAAACCGGGACCCTCCCTGCACAAAATTGCTTCATTTTTCTTAATTTTTCGTTTTGTACGATGGCAATGGGCGGGGTCATACTGAACGAAGTTATTGCCTAGTCCAACATGGACCAAATATGTTTCGCCCCAGTCTCTGATCATATGACTGTTAATATTCTTTGGGCGTTTGGGAAATTATTTGGATCATCGATGTCTTTATCGCCAAATTGCTTTATAGATAGCAGGTATTTCAGGTTTTTGATCCAGTTGCCATAGTCTTTGGCCTTCTCCGCTTATAAAGGAGAAATTTTACACACATCAGTACCTGGATTATATATGTGTTTGGGTTATTCTTTTTTTCTGTGGAATCTTGAGTGGGACTTCTGTTAACTGGAGGGGGTATTTCAGAAGATTTAATACGAGTGTATGTGTGTGAGTGGGAAACAAGTGTGAGAGAGAAAAATGTATGAAAGCTCTAGAGAGAGGTGTAACAGAAGAAAGAACAGGAAAGCCTAAAGATGAAGGAGGGGATTAAAATTTAAAAGAGAGAAGTTTTAAAGAGAGAAGTTAAATAACGGTTTAAATGAGTGAGATACAGATGAATATGAATTATTTTCAGATGCATAATTCGCTACCGATTCGCTGATCTAAATTAAAATTAAAAAACAGAATTTGTAGGTTTGATGAACTGGATCGTGATTACGATTCCAATGTAATAAATTATAACCTGTGAATATTACTTTTTAATATATATATATATATATATATATATATATATATATATATATATATATATATTCCATTCGAAACCATTATATTCACTAACGTACTAATACTCTTGGGAAAGGTATTAATTCTCTTTGGTATTAATTCCTTTAGCCATGGATAAATAGCAGTACAGACTGGGTTCTATAACCTTGGATGGCGACTGGTCCAGGAGAAGAACGACTCCGAATTCAAACCTGCGGAGGGGTGTTTGGGGACCCTGTGGCACGTACTGCACCAGGTCTCTGTATTTGGCTCTTCAAAAAGTGTGCTTGGTTCTGAACAAACCCTTCCTGTTCCTAGCAACTGTGTTGCTTGACCGTTATACACCGAGTGCGTCTACCATATATATATAGAAAGAGAGAAATAGGAGGATTTGAAATAATCATAATTAAATAATTCATCAAGTCTAGAAGAAACCTCAACATAATGTAGAAAGCAGTGGACGGCCGTTTCCTCCTATATTTGGAACTTATCAGCAGTGCGCATCCACTACCGAGAATTGAAACCCGGACAGTTACGACAGAAGGCAAACGCAATACCAACTGTACCAACGGTTCTTGGCGACGAAGAGATAACGAATTGGACTCGATATAGCGCCCCTCGATCACAAATTCCGTGATGGAACTTCTCCGAGTTTCTCTTTTATTCATAGGACTGTGCCTCCCCGAGCTACGGTTACTATACCCAAGCCGGTCACTCCAGAGATTTAGAAGCCGGTTCAAGCAAGGATATACAGAGAGAAATAATTAGGAGGATTTGAAATAATCATAATTAAATAATTCATCAAGTCTAGAAGAAACCTCAACAGAATGCAGAAAGCAGTGGACGGCCGTTTCGTCCTATATTTGGAACTTATCAGCAGTGCGGATCCACTACCGAGAATTGAACCGAACAGTTACTCTATGAGGTAAACGTCATACTAACTGTATCAACGGACCTCGGTGACGAAGAGGTGACGAATTAGACTCGATATAGCGTCACTTGATCACAAATTCCGTGGTTGAACTTCTCCGAGTTTCTCTTTTACCCATTGGTACAGTTGGTATGGCGTTTGTCTTTTATCGTAACTGTTCAGGTTTCAATTCTCGATAGTGGATGCGCACTGCTGATGAGTCCCAAATATAGGACGAAATGGCCGTCCAGTGCATTCTGCATTCTGTTGAGGATTTTTCTAGACTCGATGAATTATATATATATATATATATATATATATATATATATATATATATATATATATCCATCCTATTTTAAAAACACACATTACCAACACGGAAAACATATGGATAGACATACATTTTTTTATTTTCAAGCCCATTCTTAAGGATTGCGTGAGTATTTGTCTTGGATTCATTTCAGAAAAGGCGATATGAATCTCTTGCTTCAGAGCCATTCTGAAAATAATTTACCTTTAATTCGTTAGAAAAAAAAGCTGGTAAAATATATTAACAACTTTCTATATGAAATAAGAATTAAAAAAATAAATATATAAATTATTGATAATATAAATTAACTGATTTAAAATATGGTTTCTTCGCTACACAGAAATTACCATGTTTCAAAAACCGAAGCTAAAAACTTCAAATTTAATTATATAATTAAATTAAAAGCATTAGTTCTTTTACATTGAGCACTGTTTTGTAAAAATAAAAATATTAATAAGAACACTGGATTATATATCTTACTGTTCTTTTTTTTTATTACAATATATATATATATATATATATATATATATATATATATATATATATATGTATATAAATTATAGATATAAATTAATATACGTGAAAGACAATAAAGTGAACTGATAAAGAAGAGAAACTTACTTTTCCTTCCCGATATTCATCAAAGGCATTTCAATTTTTTGAAGTTGTCAGTTCAACAGACACACATACACACACACACACACACACACACATACACACACACACATACACAAACAAACAATTTTCAGAATGGCTCCAGAAAATCAGATGAGGATTTGCCTTTAATTCGACTCAAAAAAGCTGTGAAAATATATTAACAAATTTCGACATGGACTAAGAATTATAAAGAAAAGAGGGAGAATAAATATTAACGGTTGTTTTTAAAAGTCACTCGTCTTCTTTAAGCACGAGATTCCATAACTGGCGAGGTTGTGTAGTAAGCGTTTGTGCCACATCTTATTGAAGGCCGTTGAGATATCTAGTGCTATGTTCTTCGAGGTGTGTTTGTCATCAAGAGTGAGTGATATAAGACTTACGGTTATATCACGGTTCGCATACGATCAGTCTCTAGATGGGAATACAAGGTGCTATAAGCTTGGATGTGGAAGCCAGAGTATGAATGCTGCTATCATTACTGAAGGCCAGAATGATTTTTTTCGCCTCACCATTGATCATTTGGGAAGACAATGGAGCTGACCCAAAACGACTTTATCCTGTTTTCATTCTAGTTGAATAATAAAGCTTAAATTTTCATATTTAGATTTCGGCATTAAATAACCCATAGAGGTGTTGATATGTCTCTAAAAAAAACAAAAAACAAAAAACAAAATAGGCAAACCAAAGCAGAAATTCAGAGAGAATTCACCAATTATTTAAGGATGTGTGAAACGATTATAAAATTGTCTGAAATCTTAGATAAAGTTTCTTTTTTAAGTCCTGAATATTTGAACAAGATAATTTAAAAAAAAATTATGTTATGTATTAATGGGGTTTTTAAAAACAGGCGTTTTTTTTCGCGCGAAATTGTTTGGATGCAGTTTATTTAACGATGTATAATAGGGGAAAGGATAGTGGCTCGGGTGGAGGAACTGAGAAATCGGAGAGCCGATTTCGAATTCGAGTCGAGTTCATTACATTAATTTTCGTACTAATACTCTTGGGATAGGTATAAATCCATCTCCCTCTCACCAGTTATGGTTAAATAGCAGGACAAACTGGGTCCTATAGGCTTGGTTGGTGACTAGTCTAGGAGAAGGAAAACTCTGAATTCAACTGTTAGGATCTGTCATACTATCTGGCTCAGGAAAGACCAATCCTATTCAGTATTTATTACATTATCTGTCCCTACGAGCATAATAGATTACGGAACTCGTGATGGAGAATAGGTACAATCTATAGAAACAATTTACATAATAGATTCTTAGGGCGAAATCTTATTCTTTTAAAGACGTTAATATATAAAAAAAAAGCAAACAGTTTAAACAAAGGCAATTTCACGCGATACTTCAAAGAATTACAACCGAAAATAACATTAAAATTTCAAAGCATTGCGAAGATGCAAGCCATTACGAAACGTCTTTGATTTTCCACTAATTTCTTTCTTTCTTGATAATGCGTGAAACCCGTCGAAAGCTGAGAAATGTAACAATAGCTAACAGGAACTTCGGACGATTCCTCCAGCTTTTCAACACTTACAATTTGAATCCACGAAAAAAGAAAAAAAAAAGAAGATATTCGCGATAAACTGAAATAGCCCTGATAATGTATTAATTGCAGGGAAAACGTAGAAAAAGTCACTTCAGTGTCACTTTGTCTAAATCAATTATATACATTATTTTAATAGCATTTTCCAGGTTAAAATTCAAGTTTACCACCAATTAAAACAGAAACAATACATGATACGTAAACCTTAGCATTTACTCAAATATTTGTGTCTATAAAAATAACGTATAAACAGAAGATAACTTAATATATATATTCTCTTAAAGACATTATTATTTAAAAAAAAAAAGATAAACAGATGGATATATGAATTCTATTTTGCATATTTATAAACCTACCATTCGTCCGTGCATTCAATATTGCTCCATCATCTGGTCTGATTCTCTGGCTATATATATATATATATATATATATATATATATATATATATATATATATATATAAAGAAAAGGTTATAGTATTAGGTTGGTGCAAAAATAATGACGTAATAATGTAATTTTCTGACGTATTTTTTAACGTCAAAAAACGACATTATTACGTCATTATTTTTGCACCAACCTAATCGTTCCAACGAGAGAAAAGTGTGTATATTAAAAAGAAGAGAAACTGCAAACGTTTTTGGTTGTAATGTGGATTTAAAAAAAAAATATTATGCTTTTTTTTCCATAATTTTGCTACACACGTTTCCGGTCTCACGACCATCATCAGGTAAAGGGTGGAGATTTCCAAATATTATTGAAAATAATTAATTTTTTTATTCTTTATGTTTTTCGATGTTAAATATTCTCGATATGAGACATTCTCTTTTTATGTGTTAGTAATCCGAATTTCTTTCTTGAACTTCATGTGTATATATATATATATATATATATATATATATATATATATATATATATATATATATATATATATATATATATATATATTGAAGAAATTGAAGAAATTTGGGGGGATTTAGAGTAATCATACATAGTAATTCATCAAGGCCAGAAAAATCTTCAACGGGCCGTTTCGTCCTATTTGTTACTCTTCAGCCGTGCGTATCCACTACCGAGAATCGAACGAGGACCATTTCGTAACAGCCGTCCATTGCTACCTGCATTCTGTTGAAGATTATTCCGAGCTTGATGAATTACTATATATGATTACTCTAAATCCTCCAAAATTTCTTCAACTATATATCCTTGCTTGACCCAGCGTAAGAAGCGGCTAAGGGTAAAAAAGAAGACATGGCTCTTGGGGCACTGTCCATAGGTTATCTGAATACTTGGTTGAGTATCGCAGAGGAACTGAGTGAGTAGAGGCGCTATATCGAGTCTAGTTTGTGTCTTATATACATATATATATATATATATATATATATATATGTGTGTGTGTCTCTGTGTGTGTGTGTGTGTGTGTATATATATATATATATATATATATATATATATATATATATATATATATATATATAAAGAAAGAACAGTAAGATATATAATCCGGTGTTCTTATATATATGTATATATATATATATATATATATATATATATATATAATTCGCTGTTCTATTCTAATAGTTTCATTTACCGCACTTCTCACCAGTTGAACTCCCTCATGTTTTCTTGCTTCTCTAATAACTACAATCTTCAAAGTTTAAATGCATCGCGAATCGTCATCTTCTGCCTTCCTGAAACTGTTCTTTTATTGTCCTTTCTCCTCATTAAAGACTTCTCATTCTCTTGCATTCCCAGTAAGTAGACACTTTGCGTCCCAGTGTCATTATAGCCCTGCTTGGGGTGAAATGATTAAAATAAATGAATAAAGGAAAATAAAACTGAGTTGATGTTGTATTCAAGTTTCCATAACAATATATTTATGGTAAAAACCAAGCGTCCATATATCTAACGTGAATCACGTTTTGTCTTGCTAAATTTTGTTGAAAGAAAATTCTTTTTCTGATGAAACGTCAAAATAGAAATTTTCCAAATTTACTCTTCTGTCAGATTCTCATCAAATCTTACTCTCTACCTCTCTCTCTGACACATATATAGGCTAAACATAACCGTATATATATATATATATATATATATATATATATATATATATATATATATATATATATATTACTCTAGGCGTAGGCATAGATACGCGCCTGTGTTCACGTAAACACAGATTTCGAAAGATGATGCGTCAGGACGCCTAACCGTTGAGTAGGGTTTAGCTGGCAAAAAAAACCTGCATCTTGGTTTGAAGTCAACAACCAACGCCAACAAGACGCAATTAGT
Organism: Acanthosepion lycidas; assembly: GCA_963932145.1. Lineage (NCBI taxonomy): Eukaryota > Metazoa > Mollusca > Cephalopoda > Sepiida > Sepiidae > Acanthosepion > Acanthosepion lycidas. The sequence goes on along the minus strand of OZ010593.1, from coordinate 6,054,221 downwards.
TTGACATTAATGTAAAACACGTGAGAATCTCGTCTTTAAAAATGGGGAGGTCCTGCAGCGAGAGAAGCTTCTAAAATGTTAATAAAAGTTTATCGATGACGAAATCTGCCTTTTGTTATTCCTCAACGCGTTGACGAGTGAAAACAGACAGGGCGTTGCTCATGCCGTCTCAAGTGCTTCCCTTGAAACGACAACCCGCCCCGCCGCGTAACCGAGTCTTGAAAAGGTACGCCTGCGATTGACTTGCTGGGCGTATCTGAGTGCCTCCCGCCAAAAATCTCCCGTCTCGCCATGGAAATAAATGTAGATCCCACGTACGAGAACATTTTCCAAAACATTATTTTGCATACATTCATACACTCTTGTGTAAATTAATTGAAACAAAACGAATAATTCCGTTATTATTTACTTTTTTTGTATTTTTCCAATGAAACATAACCCAGTGGCCATGTTAGCACTTCATATGTACATTCTACGAAGTCGTTCCTTGCGGATGGACCACAAATTCTCCATTGGATTTAAATCAGGAGAGTTTCCGGGCCAGTCGATAGTACTTTGTTTTACTCGCTGTTAAGGCTTGCCAGTGTGTTTGTGTAGCATTACAATTTCCGTACGCTTCGTTGGAGTAACGTCCATTGCAGACAATAGCCGTAGGACAACTAATCGACAGTCGAGACAATAGTGTCTGTGCATGATGAAAATATGATGCAATCACGGATGCCGCCATTTTAAGGCTAAACAATTTCCATCATAGATTCATATTACTGCACACCACTGCAACTGACCCAATCTGAGGAAAAAAAAAGAAATCGATTACACCCTGTCACTCCAGAGGGTCTAAAACTGACTATATGGCAAAAGAAATGAAGCTAAACCGGTTGTTTCAATTAATTTTAACAAGGTTGTAAGTAAAAAGGAGAAAAAAAAGCTGATAATAGAAACTATTTAAGAAAAAAATAAGGCTTTCAAAAAGTCTAGTTTTAGAACAATGGTAAATGCATTCATATCCTAAACCCTCGCTTGTATTGATCAAAGATATCTTATTTAATTATAAGTAATTATAGGTAATTATATTTTTGCTGTCAAATGAGTGAGTTATTTAATAAGTACAGGGCAAAATTAAAAAAGAGCCTAGAGAGGATTTAATACCTTTCAATAGTAATGATTAAGGAAGTATTAAATAATACAGATGTTAAAATTAATGACATTTTCCAGTTACCTTTCTTTTGAAGGCAACAAGGGAATATGGAGTAACCATTCTAAGGTCACATTGAAGGCAAGATGGAGACTTTGAGTAACCTTTCTAAGAACATTATGATGGCAACAGTGAAACATTGAGTAACCTTTCTAAGGGGATATTAAAGACAAGCGGGAGACATAGAAAAGGCTAAAAAATTGAAGGCAAGTGGAAAACATGGAGGAACCTTCCCAAGAACATTATGATGGAAAGAAGGAAACTGTGAGTAAGCTCCCTAATGATGTATTAAACGCAAGGAGACATAAAGCCATCTAAGAAAACATTGAAAGCAAGAGGGAAGCATGGAGTAACCTTCCTAAGGATTTATTAAAAGCAAGAGGGAGACTCTTGTGGCTTTGTTAAGACCAGAAAGATACAAAGAGAGGAATTGAGTTAAACAAATATATTAACAAAAACAGAAATACAAATATATACAAACGAGAGTGTTACAGCAAGAATGTTCGGTCAGACTGTCAGAGCTGACTGCTGGAAACTTCCCTCTCTAAAAGGCAGTACCTGCTCCTATTTATAGCTAGGAGAGTATATGCGTGCGTGGGTACATTACCATAAAAGAGACATAAAGTTATCAAAGAGTATATTGAAGCCAAGAGGGAAGAAGGAGACACGGAGAAAGCTACCTAAAGATATATTTAATGCACGAGAGAAACGTGGAGTAAACTTCGTCAAGACATATTGAAGCTAAGAGGGAAACATGAAATAACCTTCATAAGGATATATTGAAGGCAAGACGGAGGCATAGAAAAAGCTATCTAAAAACACATTCAAAGCAAGAGGGAAGAATAGAATAACCTTCGAAAGGGCATATTGAAAAGAAGAGTGAAACATAAAATAAGCTATGTTAATATCATTGAAGGTCAGAAGGAAACCTGGAATAACCTTTGAAAGCACATATTGAAGGCAAAGCGGCGACATGGCGGAAGCTATCTGAGAACATATTAAATACAGCTTTCTGTGCCGACAAATTCTGTAATACCATTCTTCTCATTATGTAATCCAGTTTTGTCATCACTCCCTCTCTCTCTTTCCGATTTCTTTTTTCAAATTTTCTCAACACTTCCCTGTTCTTCAAATGTTCTGTACGAGATATTCTCTTCATCCACCTGTAGATCCACATTAATATTGACCCAACTATCCTCTTCATCTCTGATGAAAATTTCCAGCATTCGCTACCACAAAGAACCATTTATATTACAAAGCAGTTAGTCGCCCATTCTCTTTGTTTGTAACGAAAGTTTCTTGTCTCTTAATACTTTGCTTAGCTTTTCGAAGTCATATTTTACTATTCCAATATACTAACTGACAAACAAAATGTTTTTTTCTATGCGGGTCATACATATGAAGAAGGCTAAAGAGCGAATCGGTCGATACGTTGTGCGAATTGAAATCAAATGAAATGAATAGAACAAGCAAATATTGGATATTCAATTTTCTAAATGTCTACGTGTTGAGGGACATGCTTGCTTGAACAGTCTCTCGGTCTGATTGTGATATTTGATTAACGGGCTGGCTGTTTCTAGCATTCGAAGACGTCTTAATTGCATTCGATTTCCGTTCTCTACGTGTTATTCGCCCAGATTTAGAAAGTGTAATAGAAGCCCGTGACCCCTGACTAGCTGGCTGGCGAATAAGCGGAGAGGTGCCAGCTCGCAAAGGTGAGTGATCAATCGCCGGAAGTCGGCCTCCTTTTGAAAAGTGAAACCGGCACCTAAGCCTCCTGGGTAGAAAACAAAACAAAACAACACAAAACGTATTGATTTCACTCAGCTCAGAACAGGGGTTGGTTGTAAGTTTAGGGTTGGTGAAGTATACGTTCCCTAAACCGGTTGCAGGATTTAGTAATACATCCTAAGCTTTAAATATAACATAATATGGTATAAGAACAAATTATACATTCCAATATATTACTTTTTATATGCACTTGTTTCTTAAGCAATTTAGGATTTTGACATGTACTCGAGTTGCTTATTTTTGCGCTAGAATTATTAATCAAGTTTTTTATAAAATGTTTTTTTTTTTTAAATCGAATTCACCCCAAGCAGTAAAACCATTAAAACACAAGAGAGAACAATAAAAGAATAACGAGGAAGAGAGTAGATGACGGTTGTCATTGAAAGTTTTGAAGATGAAGATTGATTGAAAAGTATGGGGCCGGAAGAAAGTTCCACAAGCGAGAAAAGAAACTGTAACCATAAAACTTACGGTTACATCTAGCCAGTTCAACTGTAGATTGATGAGACATTGTTGCCAGGCTAGTTCTGTGCTTATAATCATAAAGTCTTTGTACCCTAGCGAATAGCTCAGCCGAGCAATTATCATGAAGGTATTTATAGAAAAGGCACAGAGAAGCAACTTTATGGTGGCGGGAAAATGATTGAAACTGAGATGCCAGATCAGGGCCAATAATATTGCTGATTCTTCTTTGGATTTTATCAAGAATCTCTAGATCATTGCTGTAATAGTCTTTTGCAAAAATGTATTGCTAGTATTAAAACCTATTCTTTACACTTTCATAGTGTTTTGACCACAATTTGGGGGTTTACTATTTGCCTATAGCTGGGACCCTAACAGGTCCTACCACCCCGGGTCAGGGTGGACCTGGGAACACCAGTAGGTAAGAGGTGGTTCCACGCTACTAAAAATCTCTTGATCAGAGGCCTTTCTGTTGGATGTAGTTTATCGTCATCACCAGGACGGGCAGGGAGAGCAAAGAGTAATCAGGAGAACAGCAGATAGCGATTGACATTACACTTAAATGTTTGCAGATTAAAGTTGACTGGAAAGCATGGAACTCGAAGGGAGTTCCACAAGAGATAAGTGCGAGAAACGAAACTATTACCATAGAACTTACGGTTACATCAAGACAGTTCAACTTTAGATTGATGAGAAATTGTTGCCAGGCTAGTTCTGTGCTTATATTCATAACGTCTTTGTACCATAGCGAATAGCTCACCCGTGCAATTACCATGAAGGTATATATAGAAAAAGCAAAGAGAAGCAAATTTATGGTGGCGGGAAAGTGATTGAAGCCGAGCTGCCAGATCACGACCATTAACATCGCTGATTCTTTTCTTGGAAAAGTTATCTAGCACAATACAGTGAATTAACGTTCTTTGCAGCTGACCTAACATTTTACTCAGCGTAGATTAACTGCAGAGGAAGGACGAAAGCCTGAGTTACCCAGTAAGGATAGAACTTATTACTCAATCGTAAATTTATCTTGCGAGACAAGCTTGCTAACCATTACACCACGTCAAAGTTCCCAATCTTGTCGTTTATATAGTCGCTTAAATTTTTAAGCTTAGCTCTAATAAATAAATAAAGTCGTTTAAATGTATCAATTCTGTTAAGATTAGTATAATGAAAATAGTATCTTGTCTCCAAATTGGTAATACCATGGATCGGCTGCAGGTGTGAGTTCCCTGATAGAAAAGAGATGCGGAATCAATTCCTCTTAGGAGGCACGTTTTTTCTTTTTAGGACATCTCGATGTTGCCCCCGTTGTTGTTTGACTGGTGCTGGGTTTGGATTTGGAAATGTTGATCAGGGTATCCGCCAGGAAGGTTGAAATTGGACTCTTTACTTAATAGACGAGGGGAGCTTGTTACCGTCCTGATGACCATGTGTAAGGATATCCCGTCCGCAAACTCGAAAATTCGCGTCTGCAAAAAACAACAACAACAACAACAACAAAAAAAACTAACAAAAAACAAAACAAAAAAGGTGTATCAAAAGGACGTTTTTTCCTTGACACCGCTAGTATTTTTAACTACCTTCGCTCCTCGGCAATGTTTATTGTTTTATAATGCGATCATTAGAATTGTAATAAAACCTAAAAATATGATGAAAGTAAATTAATACATTTTTATTTTCATGTGAATTTACATAAAAGTAATAAACATTCTTTATTTAATTATTTACATTATTTATTTAACGGAATGCTTGTTAAAACATCAGCTGATTCGAACTTTATAAAATGGTAAAAAATGATTTCCTTAAAGTTGGTTCACATATTTTAATAATTTAGTAAATGTTCATAAATTTATGAATAAAAAATTGTTTTCATATTTATTTTGTTTTTAAATTGGTAAACGATAAATATTGTATTGTATTAGTTTTAATTGTATTAGTTTTCGAATGTTGTAAATAGAAAATTTGTTCTTTTAAATAAACAATCTAATAAATAAATAGTTTTTAATATGTTCGCCATAAATTCTTAAGTAAAAATGTATAAATTCACTTTCATCATATGTTTACGTTTTATTACAATTCTAAACATCGCTTTTTAAAACAATAAACTTCTCCGAAGAGTGACGATAGAGGTGTCAACGTAAAAACCGTCTTTTTGACACTTCGTTGTTTTCCTGGAACGAAGATTCATGTTTTCATTTCGTCTTTTTATTTAATTTTATGATTTACATTGTTTTTCATTTCTTTTCTTTCCTTTCTTTTTTTTATTTTATTTTCTTTTTTTAAGTTGCTTAAGTCACATTTCCGTCTATAGTAGAAGTGCTTAGGCTTTAATTAAATTTCAGTAGAGTTGGTTAAAAACAAATTGCTTATAAAAAAAATCGTGTATTTACCTAGTTAAATATCTGTTATCTGTATCAACTTCTTCCTATTTCTTGATAATTTAATAATTTATTTTCTAAGCTCAGTACGAATCAATCAGAAAAGAAAGAATATTATAACGAACCTACAAGAAAAATTATATCCGCTATACTCCTTATTCTGAGCAAAATATTCACATCAAAACATTTCTTTTTCAAGATGACACATATAAATGATTGTTTTTATCATTTAAAAAAAGAATGTATTATATTCTTGACTCATGTATAAAACATTTCAGATCTGCTGGGAATACTGATCGGATTAAATAACAATTAGAATTAATTAAATTTTAAGATTATTTTATTATATTACTTTTCGTTTTTAGATGCTTAACCGCTTTCACAGATCAATGATTAAAAATGGCCTCAAAGGAAATGGAATTCTTTAAGTTATAAAGAAGACAACCATACATCAGATCGCAGAGACCGCCACTACGAAAAATAAGAACTTCACCAAGTAAAAACAAATGAGAGATTCGTCAGTACTTAGATGGGTAAAATACCCAGGAATAGCAAGTAAGCTTGGATGTGTGGGTGGTGTAGTGGATAGTGGATCGGAATGAGAACTCGGACAGTCTAATTCGAATTCTAGTCAAGTCCGTTATATTCGCTTACGTGCAAATAACCCTGGGAAATATATGAATACACCTCTTCTCCCACCTATGGATTAAATAGTAGTACTTGTATAAGAAAATCATTATTACCCACTGACAAAGATCTTACAATCCCAAAATATATTTCAACTTTAAATAACATTAAAAATCGATAAGCCGTAAAAACAAATCAATCAATCCAACAGCAACAACAAGAAAATCATGTTAAAATCTAAAGAATCTGCAATGTTATTGGTCCTGACCTGGCATTTAGGCTTCAGTCACTTTCGCACCACCGTAACGAAGCTTACCTGTGCCGTTTCAATGCTGCCTCTATTAACAGGATTTAACAAACACTAATTTGTTCCCTGAAGACGAATAGAACCTCCACTTCAAAACTCCAGAGATTGAAGAACCATAGCTATCTCGAAGGCCTTTCACAAAATGCTTGCTACACAAGCTCTCCCGTTATGGAATCACTGGAAGGGTCTTCTCAATTACAAAATCCTTCCTAGCAGGTAGGTCCCTGAAGGTAATTACAAATGGTCATTTCTCCGTAGCACTGACGGTCAACGCAGATGCTCCTCACCATGTGCCACTCCTCAGACACACCCTCGTTTTTTTTTACATAAATGTCCTGCGTAAGAATTTTCTCAGATCATTTAGAAACATCTGTGCCCGATGATAGGACTATATACCGGTGCACCTGTAACTGTAGATGATCAGAGATTGGCAGCTGATGTCTCTTCCGATCTAGCACGAACTACGCGGGTGGGGGGGACTAGCTGGTTACATTCAATGCTTAGAAAACTATTTGCATTCCACCTTCACTGATCGGGCCCTGTCGTGATGAACGGATGTCCCCTCGGGAGGGCTCCGTGCCTTGAGAGATTATCGGGCTTTAAACTTCAAGTGGAACTTCTACATACGATCCATTGCTAAGGATGCAGGTGAAACGGTCGGGTTTCTGTACCGCTGCACTGACTCGTCGAGCTATCTTCTACCTTTAAAAGAGCTAAATCAGGCCTAAAATGGATTAATGTGTGTCATACACGGGCATGAGAAACACAGTCCTTATATCCAGTCTCGCCCTTGTGCGTGACAAATTATTTTCCAACCTCCAACCCCTCTCTCAGAGACAGGATGTAGCATGCCTCTGACTGTTCTATCGCTACTTCCATAGAAAGTGCTCGGATGAACTGCATTTCTTAATTCCGGCTAGGACCCGTCATGCCACTCACTTTGTAACAAACCACCCTCATTCTCTCGGTATTCCGTTGCTAAGAAGTAAGTCCTACTCAAAAAGCTTCTTCGGACCACTGGAAACCAATCTAAGAGGTGGGGAACTCTGGATTCGAAACGAGGAGAGAAACCAACATAAATGTATGCATATATATATATATATATATATATATATATATATATATATATATATATATATATATATATATATTAGGTTGGTGCGGTTTTTGACGTATTTTTTAACGTCAAAAACCGACATTATTTTTGCACCAACCTAATATATATATATATATATATATATATATACATATATATTGGGCAAAATGAACGGCAAATTTTTCTTGTGACGCGTTTTTCTTTTCTGACATCAGCTATCTGAATTTGTTAAGTTGGTGGAACTACACATGAGCAAGAACGAGGGATGCTGAGAATTATATATATATATATATATATATATATATATATATATATATATATATATATATATATATATATATATATATGTGTGTGTGTGTGTGTGTATGTATTGCAATGAAAACATGTAAGTACCACTATACAATTGCAGGTGTGTTTCAACACGTAACGATGCGTCTCTTCAGACAATCGTCTGAAGAGATGCACAGTTATATGTTGAAACAGAATTGTGTAGCTATTCTTACTCGGTTTTGTTGGAATATCGTAAAATAAATAATATTGCTTTACTATGTATTCATCCCTCTATTAAATTAAATGTTACCAAACATCCCATGAGGTAGTACAATCATAGTATTGAGATCTGAAAAAGTTTGTGGAGTGATTTAAAATGGTTTTATTATAATCTCTTATAATAAAAATATCATAATAATAATAATATGATATATATACATATATATATATATGTAATTACTCCAAAGGTTATTGGATACCCATATTTGATTAGACGTTCCATTTTCTCTTCTAAACAGTACTTATTTCGTCTATCGGTCTTCACTGACGAAAATGTGCGCCCTCCTTTGGAGTAGAGTACATTAACTTTATTAGGTATTCTTGAGTGTGTTGACCGATACCCGAAATAAATACTCTTTAAAATAAAAAAAGGGTCGTTTACTGAAATACGGGTATCCACTAAAATGATTTTTGTCGAACTAAAAAATGAAATCCATTAATTCTTTATATATATACATATATAGTAAAGGTAATAAATTCGTTGGTCTATAATCCAAGTGGATCCTAATAGTATAAAATATTAAAACAGTGGTCAGGAGTGGGTGGAAGGTATTAGCCTTAAAGGGAAGAGGCATTATAAAATTAAAAACGGATATTAATCTTATCGCATTAAATCGAGGTTATATGAATAATGAAGTGTTAATTTGAAACCTAAAGAGGACCGGAAAGGAAGTTTTATAATATATATATATATATATATATATATATATATATATATATATATATATATATATATATATATATAAGGTTAGGCTCCTCCTTAAAAATACTCTTCCAAAGTTAAATTAACTTAAAAATAAGATATATTTGAAAAAATAAAAAGAAGTCATATTTAGATATTTTATTAAATTTAAGAAGAATATATTTTAAAAAATTATAATATAAAATTCATGTATTTTTTATATTAAAGAATAATAAAAATATAACAAGATGAAATAAATTATACAATAAAAAATATTTAACTTTAAAGATAAGTTAATTCAAGTTACACACTATTTACATTATTGTCGACAAAGATGAGGACAATAGTCCGAATAATGTAAATAGTGTACATAATACCTCATCTCAGAAATATAGACAGATACTGAAAGGCCGAAACGTTGTAATAAATATGGCGACAAAGATGAGGTCAATAGTCCGAATAATTTAAATAGTGTACATAATACCTCACCTCAGAAATATAGACAGATACTGAAAGGCCGAAACGTTGTAATAAATATGACGACAAAGATGAGGACAATAGTCCGAATAATGTAAATAGTGTACATAATACCTCATCTCAGAAATATAGACAGATACTGAAAGGCCGAAACGTTGTAATAAATATGACGACAAAGATGAGGACAATAGTCCGAATAATGTAAATAGTGTACATAATACCTCATCTCAGAAATATAGACAGATACTAAATCAAGTTATTTTAAGGAGAACAAACATACAAAGTTATATTAAAAAAAAAACCTTTGAAAATTAAAAATATATTGGTAAAGAGGTGTAAGTGATAAAAGGAAAGAGAGTTCTTGGAACAGAAAACAATTATATAATTAATACAGCTAAAAAATAGAAATATTGAAATTAGAAATATTTAAACATTCGACATTTGAAATGTTAGAAAATTATAAGGTTATAAAGTAAAATCTTTATTATGGAAAATTGAATTTGTTTTTATGTTGTCATTTTAAAACTAATTCATTCCTTTGATTTAATGGTTTGCTTTGATTATTGTATTTTATTATTCTAGTTTTTTCTTCAAAACTTAAGACTATCAGCGGAACCTATAATTTTCCAGTCTCTCTGTGGGTTCAAAACTTTCTCCTTAAATTCACAATACTTTTTTCAAAGACATTTTATATTTAAAAAAAAAAAATGGGTAATATATAGATGTATCTGTGTGTATGTGTGTGTGTAAAATAAAAAGAACAGTGACTATGCTCCTCAAATTTCACCCTTTTTCAATGAGATGGCAGAGTTAAACATGCCGCTAACACCTTAAGTAATCAGAACATCATTTTTTCTCTATTACCCAGCCACGTGTGTATTTATACGAGTCCCTCTGGTTCTAAGTGAACGAATAAATTAGCTTTGTAATATATATATATATATATATATATATATATATATATATATATATATATATATATATATATATATATATATATATATATATATATATATATCTTAAAATAATAATGCTTATTTCGTCAATCGGCCTGCACACTCGAATAAACCTAATAAAAAATGTGGTATCTGGCAGGATTCGAAACTGTGTATCCAAATAGAACCTTGGCTGACTGTGAAGCTCACCGCAGGCAAACGATTATGGCAAACCTGATCAGATGGTGTGTCGACTGAAAAGGGGGCGCGCAGGTTCGAATCCTACCTGAGGGCACATTTTCTTTATTAAGTTTTCTCCAGTGCGCAGGCCGATAGACGAAATAAACACACACACACACACATATATATATATACATATATAAATGTATATACATTAGTGAATATATATATATATATATATATATATATATATATATATATATATATATGTGTGTGTGTGTGTGTGTGTGTGTGTGTGTATAGAGAGAGAAAGAGAGGTATCTGTAGGATTCAGTGCTCAACGCTATGAGATACAGCTATAAGTATATATTAGGGAATATATATATATATATATATATATATATATATATATATATATATATATATATATATATATATATATATATATATATATATATATATATATATATATATAGATAGATAGATAGATATAGATATATTAGCGAATATACATAATATCCATCATCTATATCACGACACGGAGTTTCATGCAGCTGCTGCAATCTTGAATTTCGCTAAAGAGCGCGACAGATTTTATTTGCACCTGAAGATTGCAGCAACTATATAAATTCCGAGTCGTGATATAGACGATGGATATTATGTATATTCGCCAATATATATATATATATATATATATATATATATATATATATATATATATATACTTATAGCTGTATCTCCTAGCATTGAGCACTGTATACTACACATACCTCCCCCACTCTCTCTCTCTCTCTCTCTCTCTATATATATATATATATATATATATATATATATATGGAGGGGGTGTTACTGGTGCCACGCTCTATCTATATGCATAATATTTTTATTTTGACACTATCCCTGATATTTATCATTTTTATAAACAATTCAATTTGTATACATCGTTATTTAAATTGCAATATATATATATATATATATATATATATATATATATATATATATATATATATATATATAGGTATCATCACTTTAAACGTTATTTTTAGTTGATTCATATTTGAGTAGACGCTCCGTCTTTTTGTGAATCGTTATATTTACTTATTTTCGTCAACCGATCTGAATATTCAAGATAACTTATTATAATAGAAAAATATTTCTCGAATATTCAGGCCAGTACATAGAAATTAAATTTACTGTTTAATAACTAAATAAGAACAGGGATCCTACCCAAATATGTACATCCATTAAAAAAATAACTTTTAAGCAATAAATTGAAATATATATTTATGAGTATATATATATACATATATATATATATATAAATATATATATATATATATAGCAGTGTTTGTGTGTGTGCGTATAAAATTTCAGATAAAATGAATAGGACAATATTAATAAAGACAAAAGGAAAACTTATCTTAGCCGACGCGTTTCGTCCTCGTGAGTGATTTTATCATGGCAAATGCAAGGATTTTATTTGTATTATCACAAATGTTTTTTTATATTATCAAAAAATAAAATCCTAATATGGCATATATATATATATATATATATATATATATATATATATATATATATATATATATATATACAGGAGTTGAATAAGACTAACGTCCTTCGCGTTGGTTGAAATCAATCTATACTCAATGAGGTAATTTGGGATTTTGTTGTGTAATTTATAAGCTCTGTTATAATAAATACATTGATTTCTTTTTGTGGATCAGTTTTAATATTTGATATTACTCGGATCCACTTGGATGACATACGAACGTTTTTATTACCTGTACTACACACACACACACACACACACACACACACACACATATATATATATATATATATATATATATATATATATATATATATATATATATATATATACTATTTACATTTTTCGGATTATTGAACGTATTGAACTATTGATGACACATGGCAGAGTGGATAAAGGCGTTAGTTAGATCCAAAGAGTGTGAGTTAAGGCAGTGGAGAACTTTGAGAGGGATAACTATTATAACTGGCATCTATTAAACATGGCACGTGGAACTACAACAGTCTACCCCTGTGAGAGAAATAAAGGTTTCAGTTCAACATTCCAACCACCCGACGAAGGCCGGAGCGTACAACGGCCGAAACGTTGTGATTCAACACCATCACCTGATATGACAACAGAAGTGTCGAGACAAAATGGTTATTTTTTGTAGTGATTTTATAACATATTTATGTTATAATTTTCAAACAAATTATATTTTCTCTACTCTGTATTGAGCACTCTTTTAAGAATAGTATTTGGTTGTTGGAATTTATTCTGTATACACCTATCCTATACTTGGATATATTATATATATATATATATATATATATATATATATATATATATATATATATATATATATATAAAAGCAAATATATGGATATAGATCCGACAGTATGAAGAAAAATATACGGAAAAAACAAATAAAAATCCTTATATGCAATTATGCTGTTTTAATGTTAATATAATGTCAACGTCGGAACGCTGATCATAAAACTTTCAGTTATCTGTTTGGATAAGTTTTGTTCTTATGTCCATCGTCTTTGTCATGTTGAATTGATAATGTTATTTATATTTTATGAATATGTCCTGAAGATGGTTTATTAGACCGAAACGTCCGACGTTGAAATTATGTTAACATTAAAATCGCATAATTGCATATAAGGATTTTTGTTTGTTTTTTCCGTATATTTTTCTTCATGCATACATATATATATATATATATATATATATATATATATGTAATATTTTCCCCAGAATTTTTTTTCGCTTTTACTTTCTCTACTTTCTTGCCCTGTATATTTCCTTTCTTTATTTCGACCCTTTTCCCAATTCCTTCTTCCTTAATAATATCTTGTCTGTTTATCGGTACAAAATCGTAACTGATTAACAAGGATGAACAGCCAACCATCGCTCATATCCTACACTTTGATCCGAGGTCGAAAGAATAGCAACGATCGTACACATAAGCAAGCAGACTAATCGAATAATCGTGGCATTCAAAAGTAACAAAAGATGCATTCAATTTCGTTAGTTTTGCAGTTGGTAGGGATTAGGGGAGTCTATGTATTCTTTTAACGGCAGGTGACTTTACAAAACTCCGCATTCCATCAAAGCAATCCGACACCCACCGGAAATGAAAGTTCATATGCGAAAGGATCAAGGATCTAGGGTATGACATACAGGTAGAAAAATGCCCGAACGCTTAGTTTCGTTTTTTTTTTTTATTATTATTTATGAGACAGGGTGTTGTTAAGTTTAGGCATTCCTTCTCTCTGGCAAGTTTTCTCAACTAATTGTCTCATTTCAGCCGTTATACTCTCCAGCCTTCCTCAGTCGTCTTGTCACGTTCAGTAAAAATACAGTGACTATTTATTTAAACTAGTAAAAATAATTACATTATTTACATTGCTCAAACTGTTGTCCTCAACTTTATTGTTTTGGTTTCATTTGGTTTGGTTTGGTTTGGTTTGTTTTACAGCATATCAACCTCAACGGGTTATTTAATGCCGACCAAATTTTTATTGTTGGTAATATTTTTTATCTATCTATCTATCTATCTATCTATCTATCTATCTATCTATCTCAGTATATATTGGTTTGGTTTGGTTTCTTTTACGGCATATCAACCTCAATGGGTCATTTAATGCCGACAATATTCTTATTGCTGGTAATATTTTTTTTTCAAATGTATTGCTGGTAATAATAATAATAATAATAATAATAATATATATATATATATATATATATATATATATATATATATATATATATATATATATATATATATATATATATATGTATTACAAAGTATTTCTGGTGTTAAAACCTATTTTTACACTTTCATAGTGTTTTGACCCCAGTTTAGGAGTTAACTCTTAGCCCATGTGACCCTAACAGGTACTACCACTCCGGATCAGGGTGGACCTGGAAACACCAGCAATTAAGAGGTAATTCCACGCTCCTCAAAACCTCCTGATCAGAGGCCTTGCTGTCAGATGTAGTTTATCGCCGTACCCAGGACGCGGATGTAGTTTATCGTCATACCCAGGACGCAGATGTAGTTTATCGTCTTACCCAGGACATTATTGTTGCTATATCCACAATGTTTCGGTCGTTGTACGCTCAGGCCTTCTTCATTGGAATTTCAGACTGATTAGAATTTCGAACTGTACCATTTATTTCATCCACAATGGTAGATTGTCCTAGTTCGACATGCCATGTTTTTGTTCACCATTGCCATAGCCTGGTAGTGAACTCAGGACTCTTTGAATCAAGAACTGGATCGCTGGAATTAGTCCATTTCATAATATGTGAATAAAAAGACAAGAGGAAATTCTCTTCTTAGCCGACGCGTCGTCCTCTGAGCGATTTTATTAAGCCAAATGTATTTATTTTGTTGTACGTTTTTATATACAAGAGCAAGAATGTCATTGATTGATCAAGTTTTCAAATTTGAGAACGATCATGAATATTCATCAGGTGATTGAAAGGTCATTCAAAACATATGGAGGACACAAAGTGCTATAATTCAAAGTCTGGTACGACAAAAGTAAGCGAATAATATTATATATTATATATATATATATATATATATATATATATATATATATATATAATAATAATAATAATAATGGACTATCCCGTCGGTTTCGACGTATGAGGATCTGCCAGCTTATTGATTCAGTTATGAAAGTTTATGCGCTAATCCTAATTGGCATTTAAGACCCGCTAGTGATTTACAAAGGAGGCCACATATGGAGCAAGTTTGAGGATTGTGAGATGAGATCACTTTTAGATTGGTTAACCTTTTAGATTTTGCTCACGCTTCTTGAAGATGATTCAGACAAGCAGAATGAAAATTGCTGAGTCCACTAAAACACGTTGATCTCCATTCTACCCGCTCCAAAGCTAAGGGTGTTATGTGGTATATTGACTGCTGACAAGTTGCTTTTCAGCTTGTCTTTGTATCTTAGCCATGGGCGTCCTACATTCCTGTAGCCCTGATCTAACTGGCTGTATATTAGGGTCTTGGGCATCCTGTCATCAGACTTTCTCAATACATGACCAGTCTAACGTAGCATATATATATATATATATATATATATATATATATATATATATATATATATATATATATATATATATATCATAAATGCTTATTGTTTAAGATGTGATCAGATTGTTATGGTTTGGGATGAACGTGTGTGCTGTACATCTTTAAAAATATGAGGGAATATATTTAACCGTGGAGAAAGTAGTAATTCTTTCAGGATAGGTGGGATTGGAAAGAAACCGGGGCTTAGATTTATATTTTGATAAAATTCAATAGTGGCAGTCTCGTCAATGTTTTTCCTCTTGTCTTTTTATTAATTTTTTTCTTTTATAGATACACTTTATCTGAAAATAATTTACAAACACACAGACACACACACACACATATATATATATATATATATATTTTTTTTTAAACGTTATTTTGAGGGATACTCTTATTCAAGTAGAAGCTCTGTTTTTAATTAAACAATACCGAGAAATTGTGTCAGAAAAATATGCGTCCTAAAAGAAAGTATTTTTTTCTTTTTCTATATTTCACTCGAGTCAAAATATATAGGAAAAAAAGTTAAAAATACAGCTTTAAGAATATTTATTTAGAGTAACTTTACCGGTTTCACAGTTGTATGATTTTCAAATGTCAAATTGAGATGGAGAGACGTGTGGCTACGCTATCATCAGTTTCGCATCTCATGCCAATTTAACTTTTTAATCAATTTAAATTTGTAAAATCATAGAACATTTAAACCTGTAAAGTTACTATAAATCAATATTCTTAAACACTCCAGTTGTATTTTCAACTTATATATATATATATATATATATATATATATATATATATATATATATATATATCAGTTGAAAATACAACTGGAGTGTTTAAGAATATTGACAATTGAAGTCAACACTTAGAGGCGACAGTCTGTTTCATGCTAGACGCAATCGTCAGGCCTGACGATTGCGTCTAGCATGAAACAGCCTATCGCCTTCAAGTGTTGACTTCAATGTTCACTTTTATATTTACACACGCTATATCTCTGATATTGAGCACTTTATCTCATAAATATAGAAGACATTAAGACTATATTTCTTTATATATATATATATATATATATATATATATATATATATATATATATATATATATATATATAATCTGTCTATTAAAATAGTTTTAACAGAAAATTAAACGTCTGAAGTCCACTAAATATCATCGCTCTTTCAAGTATTGGTAGGAGATTCCATCCATTTTTTTAATACGAAAAGTTAACATCCTGATTATGCCCTTAGTTTCCCTTCTAGTTACATGTGCTATTCATTTTAGTTGTTGCCGCTGTTGGAAGTCTTCAGGTGCTGAGGTTTTTGTTATTTGGTAAAACTCTTCTTTTGAGCTTATGTAGCGACAGTTTACTGGGTCTAATGATGAAGGATTCCCTTCTTTAATACCTAAAGGATTCATTAGCTTGAAACCATCTTTAAGAAATAATTGGAAAAAACGGTTTATGTATAGAAGATAGTTTAGGCATTTATGAACGAATTGAACACCATACACGTGTCAAGAACTGAAAAAAGCTATTTAAGAGCATGATTCTAGTTTTCAGGTTAATATTTCGAGTATCAAATTTTCTAATCCCTTTTTCCTCATTTTGTACCCTAGAATTTGCAGAAAGAGAAAATTGAACATTCTCTGGAAAAATGATGATTAATCTCAAAAATTGTTAATGCTATATTTCCTCGCAGAAAAACATTATTCTTATAAATTAAAATATATTTCGTCTTTAAATGACCTACGACAGAGAGTTTGTACACAAGTACTATTCAGGCGTTGCTTGAATGTAGGTCCTACATGGCCGAGCGGTTAGGCATGTCAGATTCAGTGACAGTTCTCCATGTGAGGTGCAGGTTCGAATCCTTTCGAAACTTTTGACGGATCTGGAAACCCAGTCCTAAACAAGAGATAAAGCTCTACTCCAGTTCAAAAGACCGGGGAGGAATATGAACCGGGTGATAGAAGAATCCGTCTAACTCTATTGTTACCCCTCTAAATAAACTTTTTTGTACATAATTTTCCACTTTAATCCTGTATAATTATTTATTTCGATTTTTGTTACATTCATTTACGCGCAAATAACCCTAGGATAGGTATGATATCCGTCTCCTCCAGCTATGGATTAAACAGTATGACATTTATCTGGAAAAATTATGATTATGCTCAAAAAATTGTTAATGCAATATTCCCTCGTAGAAAAGAATTATTCTTACAAACCAAAATCTATTTTGGCTTTAAATAACCCACAAAGTGTTGATGAGCCGTAAAAATAAGCGAGTAAATGTCAGTTTTTACTTTTATATTTGTTGCATAAATAGCAATTGGTTGGCTTAACATCTATTTAATTTCTATAAATATGTTGAATTACCTTTTTGCAGTGTCAGATAAAATTCGCACGCTTTCTGTCTACGTTAGAAAACTTTCCCAAGGGGTTCAGTTTTTCTTGATCTTTCTAGACCAAACAAATAACATGTAATATACGCACAAAAATAATTTTTAACGGGCTTATAAAATAAAATAACTCATAAAATAACTAATATTTGAATATCTGAAAAGCTTTAATGACATTTTGAATAAATAAATCTAAAAAAAGAAAAAAAAAACAAAGAAGCTATTTCTTTCTTTTATCGCTATAGCAATATAGCCGTGAAATATATCATTAATTTATTATTGTATATCTAAGAGGTTAAGATTTTTTTCAGCAAATTTCCTTTTTTCTTACAGATTTATAATCTGAAATATGCGGGCTATGTAGACGTCATTGTTACATTTCTTCTTCGAAAAAAAAAAAATGAAATCTGTGAATTCCATGTGTAAGAATTATCGCCAGGAAAGAGCCGGGTGTGGTCGTGTACTTCTGTATCGGAGGCCATATTGGAGTTGATTGCGGAGTTGGCTTGATATGGAGTACACATGGGACCACTCGAGCAGATATCCAAAGACGAAATAAGTTACTAAAGGGGACCGGGGATAATCAATGGAATGTTTAAGGATTTATGTAAAGTACAGCCTTCTCTCTGAATTAATATCGGCTGTCGAGGTCGCTTTTTTTTTTCTTAAAATGTGAACGTGTGTATATGGGGCTTCTTTGTTCTCTGTTTGAAGTCGACTAAAGGCGTCCAAGCTGGTGGTCACACGAAATAGTTTATTATGACATTCTCCAATTATGGCGTGAAGACAGATTTCTGAAGTACTTTCCGATTTTGAACTATTGTTATTCTAAAACCGGGATATGGAGAGTCTCTCACTGCTCTGTCGCTGCTACTATAGAAAGTGCTCGGACGAACTATTAGGTTAGTGCAAAAATAATGACGTAATAATGTCGTTTTTGGACGTATTTTTTAACGTCAAAAAACGACATTATTACGTCATTATTTTGGCACCAAGCTAATACATACTTTGGTTCCATCAGGTCTAACCTTCATGGCTAGGACCTACCACGCAACTTACAGAGGAGCAAACCACCCACATTCCCTTCGTATTCCATCGGCGAGAAGCTTCTTCCCGCGAGCCACTGTCCTGTGGAACAGACTCCTAAGAGGATATTTGACAGATCACTGCAATTTTAACCTGTTCAAGTCTAGAGTTAACCGTTATGTTCCCCCACCGTATCCATATAAACTACTCCTTAACGTAACCCTCTACTTCGAGTGGCCCCCGGGCCTTGTACAGGGTGAACCTTACTGTAAAAAGAAAAAGAATGTATGGTTGTCACTAAGAGAAAAACGTCCGAGATGCAAACTATGAAATAGAAATATCAAAATCCAAGAAATACAGAAATTTAAATATCTAGAAAATATTTTAACAGAGAATGGAAACTCTAACACCGAAATCCGAACCGGGGATGTGAATAAAAAAAGATGCCTTTCAAAAGCTAAGCAAAGTACAAAGAAACTGGAAAATCTTGTCAGAAACAAAGAAAAGACTGCTGTGTAATATCAATTCCTCTATATGGCAGTGAATGTTGATCTTTTTTTTTTACATATGAAGAAAAAATTGGCGGCAATGGGAATGTTATTCTACAGAAGGATGCTGAGAATGCCGTGGGAAAAGAAGAATTCTTAAAGGAAATGGAAACAAAAAGGGTATTTATATTCAGAATCAGAAAGAGATAATTGAAATTTCTTGGAAACATGATGAAAAAGAAAGGCTTAGAAAATTTAACACACACATGGCATATTGAATGCAAAAAGGATAGGGGAAGAGAGTAGTTTACTTACCTGACGAGTTTGTGAGAATGGATGACGGTACAGGAGGTGGTAGTTATGGTAAAACAACAAACCTTACTCAGAGCTACGAAGGAATAGGAAATTGTAGTGAGCTGTGATTGCCTACGTCCTGAAGGGACACAGTACACAAAAATTTTTCTAACGCAAATAGGCACTGGGAAAATGTTTTCTTTTTTATAACCATGTCATTTTCCTCTCTTCGGCTCGAGTTAACAGTAATTATAAAAAGCTTAATGAAGTTGAGTGCGGATAAATACTGTCTCTGGAAAAGGGTTTCAGGTTTTGGCTAAGTGTTTTTCCAATCTGAGTAAATGATCCCCAAATCGGTACAAGTGGTATACCCATAAACTTTTCCAAATCATTAAATTTGAAATGCAGATAGTTTTATCAGCGCGAAAGAGCGAAATCGGTGTGACGTGTTCAATTTCGATCGATGCTGTATCGTTCACTTCGCGATAATGCTCTTGGAAAAGGCATGAACCCACCTTTTTCGAAAAGTTGGTTTAAATAGTAAAGCAGTCTGTGCATTTTTTTTACTTTGTGGTAGCAACCAATGTATGAGAAAGAAAACTCTTAATCTGAATGCGGCCTGAGGAATGATGGACTCCGTCAGGTTATAAACTAAATAAGTGTATAATCAGATATATACAACTTATTTTTATAAGTTTTATGTTCACCATTGTATGCTGCATGAATTTCAAGGCTGGAATGCAACGCAGACAATGAAAAATATTTATGTTGTGCACAAAGATGTCAATATACGATGGAGAGGGCGAAATTGATGAGTTCGAATTCTGGTCGAGTTCATTACCTTTACTTAAGTGAAAATACCTTGGGGAAGGCATAAACCATCTCTCTCAACAATATACGGGTTAAAAAGTAGAGCAGACTAAGTTCCGTCAGGCTATCTTGCTTTAGACACACCACTGTTGTTATAGCTGCAGAGCATGTCGTGCCGGTTCGTTGCGGAGATTTCAGTGTTTGGGGTTGAGGCCCTCCTTTACTCACTCCGAACTGAAATTATGAAAATTGATCTACCGTAAATTAAAATTCAAATCTTAACATGAAAATAAACTCATCGATCAAAAATATATCAGTAACTTCCTTTATTATTTTATCTTTTTTGTCATATTTTCTCTGCAATTAAAGACATTTGGAAACAAAAAAAAGAATTCGGCTGAATGTTTAGAACTAAAGAAGGAAAAAGGACTTAGAATCACTGGTTTATTGTTAGGCATTACTTATTTAAAAATTATAAAAATAATTTTCATTGAAGTATTGGTTCATCTCCAAGACTTTAATTGACCAAAGATTGGCAGCCAGAGATTGGCAGCTGATCTCTCCGCTGACCTAGATCTAACAGATCAGTAGAAGAAAATCTGGCTAATGTCCTTCAATGTTGAAGACACCACCAAAAATCTAGATACTGGCAGCTGATTTGTCCTCTGCTTTAGCTCTAAGAGCTCTGTGGTTGCGTAAACTGGCTGGATGAATTTTCACCTATCGTGGTGAACGGGTGTTTCCTTAGAGAAACTCCGAGGCTGGAGCGTTTATTAAGACTTAAATTCAACCCAGACGCTGACGTTGCTGAAAAAAAAAAGACATTGATTCCCTGAACCGTTCTAGTAAATACCAGATTCTTTATGCTATGTTATAAATTTACAGGCGCCAGATCAGACCGAAAATAGAGAACTACTGGCCAGCTTTTACTTTCGAGTCTAGATGGATTCCAAAAGCGTCTCCGCGTTCTTGTGGGTGATGAATTATCTTTCCACTTTCCCACAGACGAAACGACGCAATCCTCTCGCTGCCCTATCGCTATTTCCATGGAAAATGTTAATACGAACTAAATTCCTTAGTTCCATCAACTCTAACTTTTACGGCTAAGACCCGATACGCCACGCCCATTGTAGCGAACCACCTTCATTCCCTTCGTGTCCCACTGGTAAGATGTAAATTCCACTCCAGCAGCTTCTTTTCGTGAACTCACTGCTCTGTGAAAACGACTCCCAAGAGGATGTTTCCCCGATCACTACAGTATTAATCAGTTCAGATCTAGACTATCTTGAATAAATCTGCACCTTTTAAAATTTATTAATTACTAACATATTTTAAAATAGTTTATTACGAGTTACTTTACTAGTATACATAAATGTTCCATAGAATTTAGTTGTTAAATACAAGTTTATTTTCATTAAATTAGTTTGACTTCAAAATAAAGTATATACATTTACTATTTCTTGAATACAATTCTAAAAACTTATCTATTAGTAGAAAATAAAATATGGTGTTTTATCACCGAATGATTAGGGGAATCCAACCCCCGCCCCAATAAATGTGGTCCATAAAAAAAAAAAAAAAAAGATTGATTGAACCACTGGTTTAAATATTTGCTATTGATTTATATCCATGTTTCTAGTTGTATCACATAAGTACAAAACAAGTGAGTTTAATTTTCAAAAGTAGACCGACATTTTATTTAAATGGGACTCAATAATGTTATCAAGATTTGAAAATTAAAATGAATTATCAAGCATTATATCGGTTGGGAAGAATAAGGTTAGACGAATTGTATTCCCGTCTGTGTTGAGCCGAAATTGCATTTTGTCACTTGCCTAACAGCTGATTTTTTTAGTTTATTTTAAATTTCTGTCTAATTACAATGTCGTTTACAGAACTCATATCTTTAAAAGCATGTTGGGGAGGAAATTCATTTTTTTTATTCACGACTTCAGGGTGGTTGCTACAGAAAACTCGACGAACACTTAAGGCACTAAAATCCTTAAAAGTGAGCTGCTCACCGTGCGCCAATTGGTCTACTGCAATCATTTGAATAATTGTAGTAATCGGAGAGGCAACTCCTTGCTTTCACAAGTTCGCGAGAAGAAACTCCTCGAGAAATTCCTCCTCATATCTCACCAATGAAATACGAATCGAATTCACTCGTGATTAGTGAATAATACGCGTGACCACCTTGCTATCCATGACGCCAACAGGATGCTTTTTTCATTGATTCGTTTTTTACAGGTTATCGACCCTTTGCAGGTTATTTAAAGCCAGAAAATATTTTTTAGATTGTACGATTTTTTTCAGATAATAATGGTTTAGTGACACAACACTTACTAATTAACCCATAACTGGGAGAGAAGAGGTGAATCCATACCTTTCCTAAGGGTATCTAATCGTAAGTGATTATAACGAATCCAACCGCAATTGGAACTCGGCTATCCGATTAAAAATTCCGAGCCATTATCCATTACACCAGCCGCACATCCAAGCTTACAGCGCCTGGTATTCCCAAGCGGTCACCCATCTAGGTACTGAGCAGGCGTGAAGTTGCTTAACTTCGGTAGTTGTACGAGAAGTAGTATTTCAAAGTGAAGTGGACATAAGCCTTAAGAGGAAGAAGATGGTGCACTCGTATAGTAAGGACCAATTACTTTTTAGCATTGTAAAGACCATTTTGAGAGGAAGTCATTGCTAGAATACATAACATTAGGTTGGTGCAAAAACAATGTCGTTTTCTCACATAGTAACATATGTGAGAAAACGACATTATTTTTGCACCAACCTAATACTATAAAATAGAAATTTAAACTAAGAGGGAACTCCTTCGGAAAAAAAGAACGAGATGAAAAAAAAAAAAAAAATAAATGATATATAAACAAAGCAAAAAAAAAAAAAAAATTGTCTCAATTGGAAAAGTTAGGTGGTAACTTGAAAAGAGAAAGATTTATCAGGGATGAATGTTTTCTTATATAGAAACGGCTAATATTACCATTATCGGCAGCATGTGTTGACTTTCAAAAGTGTTGGGTGCGGCCGGGTAGGGTGGCCCTCGAACTCGGCACTTGGGTACCGGAATTCTGCACTTACAGAACTGTTTCCACACAAGTGATGTCGATATCAGAATGTGTTTAATTTTGTATCGTTCAAAGGTAAATTAAAAACAATTTTCTTTTGTATTTATTCCAAATGTCGCATCGGACAGAAAGCTGCATATGACATCCATAACGTGTCTCCTTAAATAAATATTCCCTGGGAAGGAGAGGAAGCGAGCGAAGAGAGTCAGGTGTGTGTGCCGCCGGGGGGTGGGGTGGGGGTACAGCAGTGTCAAATCAAAGAAAGAGAGGCATTGTGGACAACTGAAATGTTTCTAAGAGGTTAACATACGGCATCAATAAAATATTTAAAACGCAAGTGCATTCAGCAATTAGAGTGCTTTTACCCTTTCTACCGTCCCTCCACGGTCTCTCGCTATATATATATATATATATATATATATATATATATATATATATATGTTAAGACATTTTTCTGTTTATACATTCTTTTTATAGATACAAATATTTAAGTAAATGCTTTGTTTATAATAAACAGTATTAAATAACATTTACCGGCCTGAATGTCCGAGAAATTTTCATAGAAAATATGCGTCTTCCGACAGAAATCGAACCTGTATCCTATACATGTCTTTACCGATTGGGCCACAGAGGAGCGTTCGGTTAGCAAGGTCGAATTTACAGTATTTAAACTTCAATCTTCTATGAATCTCTCACGTACATTCATATCTGCTCATGGTGTATCCAAATGTAAACAAATGACGTCACACATTATGAAATAGACAAAGTCCGACAAATATTTTAAGACATTTTCCTGTTTATACATTCTTTTTATAGATACAGATATTTAAGTAAATGTTTATAATAAACAGTATTAAACAAAAAAAACAAAAACAAAAAAGAAAAAAACAAAAGAGAAGATGAAACGGAACTAATGCTTTTAATTTAATTATATAATTAAATTTAAAGTTTTTCGTTTCCATTTTTGAAACATGGTTATTGTTGTGTAGCGTAAAAACCTTATTTTAAATCAGTTAATTTATAATATATATATATATATATATATATATATATATATATATATATGTAATTATTTTTTTAAATATGATTCCTTTGCTCCATAACAGTTCTCATATTTCAAAAACGAGAGTCGAAATCCTCAATATAATTATTAAAATTAAATTGAATTAAAGTATCAAGTCCTGTTTCATCCTGAAGCGAAAATTTAGAAATAACCACTCTTGAAATTTACGCATCTTTATAAGCATGTTCATTCACAAAATTAATTGCTATGGAAACGGCTGGGCCGACCATTTTGATAACGGGTCTAAGAGTCAATTTTTATCCACATATCAGTCACCTTCGGAAAGAGGTCGAGCCGAGCTAGGGTGGGGTGTCTATTTCAAAGCGAATGATGGCATTCATGTGAGCACATCGTTTGGCCAGTCACAGCGAAAGATAGCTTTTGGCACCATAGTATGTCGTTAGGTGTCTAGAGAATTTTGTTTTATTTTATTTTATCTATTTATTTATTTTGTTTCGTACATAAACGTGAACCACTGAACTAAAATTTGTTTTTTTGACGGTTTCATAAAGGGTTTTTCTATTTTATGATTGGGTTAAGCTTTTAACCCTTTTATTAGACTATGGAATATATTTTTTTTAAAGTACTCAGATATTACTATCATTTCGACAAGTTTCATGTGGACACCTACATATTTATGCGGCTATCTCACAAACTTTAGGCTGTACAAGTGACGAGATACGATTTTAGGGCCTTTAAAAATTTTAGGGATTTAAGTGGCCTACAGTATATGTTACGTAACGAAGGAGATCGGCCAAAGGTAGGTTGTAAAGGGATCGGTACCAATTTGGGTGAGGCATATCGTTTAAGGTGTGCTGGGCCAGGAAACCCGAATGTACGCGTAAAACCACACCCACACACCCACACACATATATATATATATGGCGATTTTCCAAGCGAAAGTATGGGGCACCCAGTGAGGATCGAATTCACTACTCAGTCGTAATTGTTCTAGCGAGACAAGCTTACCAACCATTACACCACGTCGAGGTGTCCCTATTTTCTAAGCGTCGCTTAGATATGGCACAAGGCCGAAAGTATGGGGCACCCAGTGATGATCGAACTCACTACTAATTCGTAATTGTGTTAGTGAGACAAGCTTGCTAACCATTACACAACCTTGGGGTGCCCCCATATATATATATATATATATATATATATATATATATATATATATATATATATAATTTTATTTATTCAAAAATTATAACATAAGCATGAAATAACATCACTACAAAAATAGCCATTTTCTTGCAACACTTCTGGTGTCTTATCAATTGATGGTGTTGAATGTGGAATAAAAAAGTTTTAAAAGGTTCAAATCGACCAGACACCTCTCACTAGGGATACACTACATAACGTTACATAAGCTACAATACCCAATCAAAATACAAGTATATGAAAATTAAAAAAACTTGACAACGAACATTGATTTTAGTTATTAGTGCCTTAATGTTAATGTTAGACTAAAATAGAAATCATTCTGATTAATTTTAAATTTTACAATATTAAATAAAAAATAAAAATTGCCAATTTTAAAATATTATAAAATTATTTAAAGAAGGATCTGAAGAAAAAGGAAATATAAAAATGGACATTGAAATCAACATCCAGATGTTATATATATATATATATATATATATATATATATATATATATATATATTGTAAGATCCTGGACGTAGATTTACTGTGAATGATCTAGCGATTAAAGCACTTCCTATAAAATTAAAAAAAAATAATCGAATCTTAACATAAAATTTCTTACAACTACTCCTAAAACAATAAATGACTTAATTAATTCAAAGCAATAAAATAAGCTAAAACTTGAAGGCGGAATTGACGCTTTGGCCTATAACAATTGTCAGAAGTAATACATTGGAGAAACATCAAGAAATTTAAATAAAAGATTATTTGAACTCAAAAGGAATCTTTTACAAAACAACACCCAAAGTCCATTATTTTGCTCACCGTAATGAGTTAAAAAATGCTACTCTATTTAGAAGCAAAAGCAATTTACTAAGATGAAAATATATAGAAAGTGCTTTAGTTGCTAGATTATCCACATTTCTATAACACACCCATATATATATATATATATATATATATATATATATAGAGTATATTTAGGCAGCATTTTTTCATTGATGCATGCTTCATTAAATAATATAGACAAGTGTTGTCTATTTATTTTATGTAAATTATTTTCATATTGTCTGATAAGCTTAATAACATTATCATTAAAAGAAGAAAGAAAATCACAATATTGATACATATTTTTTAATCCAATCTAAGCTTTCGGCTTACATAAGCCATTATCAAAGATGACAATTACATTACAATATATTAGGTTGGTGCAAAAATAATTTCGTTTTCTCACATGGTAACATATGTTAGAAAACGAAATTATTTTTGCACCAACCTAATATTAACCAATACACGGACAAAACAAAACCGCAAACGTTTTTGGTTATAATGTGGATTTTAAAAAAATAAATTATACTTTATTTTCCATATTTTGTTAAATTTGGTTCCGTTCTTCATCAGCCATAGAGCAGTTATTTCCACATATTATTAAAAGGAATTAATTTTCCTTATGTTTTTCGATGTCTAACCATTGTCTTTTGTGTGTAGTAGTAATCCAAATATTTCTTGGAGTTGTGGCAAAAATATTCTTCTGGCTAAGGATTAATAGAACAATTAGTTATTGGCCAGAGAAATGGCGATGGAAGGGAGTTTTAGTTCTTATCTTTTTATGACTCCTGTATCTTCTTTTTATTTGTCGATTTTCATTTTTGTGTTTTGTGTATCCATATTCCCTCTCCATTCATATATACTGTTTTATTACAAGGAATTAATACATATATATATATATATATATATATATGTATATATATATATATATATATATATACGTGTGTGTATGTGTGTGTATATATATATATATACACACACACACGCACACACACACACAAACACACACACACACATATATATATATATATATGCACACACGAGTATCTATGGAGAACGAATAATATATATATTATTCTTGTTTTGAAACATGAGAACTCTTATGTAGCGATGGAATCATATTTTAAATAAATAATTATATATATATATATATAATTATATATATATATATATAATTATTTATATATATATATATAATTATTTATTTAAAAACATGATTCCATCCGTACATACGAGTTCTCTTGTTTCAAAACAAGAATAATATATATATATATATATATATATATTATTCGTTCTCCATAGATACTTGTGTGTGTATGTGTGTGTGTGTGTGTGGTCCGACACAAGTATTTGGCCATTATGTGTGTATGCTGTGGGTTTATGTCTGTGGGGCTATGCTCTGTTTAGTGCTGGTTTAAATTTGTCTATGGAGTTTTTTTCCCTTGTATTTGTAGGTAACAACAATTGTCTGTTTGATATATTGCCATAATTTTAAATTTATCTCATGCCTCTGTGTGTGTGTGTGTGTGTGTGTGTGTGTGTGTGTGTGTGTGTAGGTTGTTCCAGAAGTTTTTTAAAAAATCTTTTGTTCATATGATTGATTGATTCGTTTTCTACGGATTATAAACCGTTTTTCAGGTCATTTAAAGCCAGAAAATATTTTTAGATTGTAAGAACGTTTTAACTCTTGGCTAGCGGTAGTAGCCTTTCCCAAGGGTAATTGCGTCTAAATGAATTTAATGAAGCCAAAAAGGGAATTGGAACTCTGCTCTCCGATTAATAATTCCGAGCCATTATCCAATACACCACCCGCACATCCAATTTACAGATTTGTTCATCTGAATTCATACCATCTACATTTAACCATCAAGATATTTTAATATTCCATATTATTACGATTGATACAAAATTATCCGCACTTTCTTGACAAAATCTTTTATTCAAATAAATTCGTAGCTTTTTTATTCAGCCCTCAAATTATTTCTCATGACTTCTATGTCTTTGTACCACCTTTCAGTGAAAATATGCCGTCCATCAGATGATGTTGTAGTAAATGTTTCCATTGCTATTTTAACAACATCTTTTATTCAGTTAAATTCATAATATGACGTCATCTTTTCTTGAATCAAATTTACTTTTCCACCGTAAAAAAACCGTTTCTGATTTTGACATTCTTGAAAGTTTTCAATATCTTGAACGTTACTGTAACATTCTTACAAGACACGTGTGGTTGCATTGGAGACAAATAAAGTATAAAATGAAGATGACAAAGTCTGAAGAATAAGTCCCACACTTGAAGAAAAGACAGAGGCAAACTAAGTCACGTCGGTGAGAATGTGACTAAAGTCGATATACCTGGTCAGGAATGATTACATTGCCGACCCTTCTTTGGATTTTGTCAAGGATCTCAAGATATACAGCAGGAGCACCAGACCAGATATGGTAACAGTTTTCAACGCTAAGTACGTTGGTCATATTCAACCCATCAGTCCATCCACCAGGGTTGAAAAAGACCAACTTATTTATCGTTGGCTGAATATACATTTACACTCATATGAGGTAATTTTTGATTTTTTTTCCGTGTTTATATATATATATATATATATATATATATATATATATATATACATGTTTCATTAAAAACGACAGACAAGGTACTACGGGTAAGGTTTAAAGCTCTTGTTAGAACAAGAAAAATTAAATAAAAAGCTTAACCGTAGTACCTTGTCTGTCGATTTTAATGAAAGATGCATAAAGGAAGGATTGCTGCCTAAATATACAACTATATATATATATATATATATATATATATATATATATATATATATATATATGTGTGTGTGTGTGTGTGTGTGTGTGTGTGCAAATATAGAAAAATACGAAAGAACACGTTAGGTTAATAATCCGAAGTTCTTTAGTATTTTTGTTTTTATTATTTAAAAACAGTGCTCAATACATAAGTTGAGCTTAAATTATATATATATATATATATATATATATATATGTGTGTGTGTGTGTGTGTGTGTGTGTGTGTGTGTATATTGGCTGCAGCTCGTATCCGAGTACGCCTGTCTACTAGGGTGGCTAGGCAATCATTGTTGCAGGATCAATAATATTGCTGATTCTTTTTTGGATTTTAGCAAGAATCTTGAAATAAATATCAGGAGCAGCGAACAATAACGGCAGCAATATTCTAAGCATATTATCAGATCTACCATTTTATTATTTTCAAAAGCTTCTGAGGTCTTATGAGAAGACGGAAGAGGAGTAAAATTTTTCACAGCTTTTTTTTTTATGTTTATTCTCCGAATTACATTTTTTTTATATTTTTATTTCTACCTTTTTTTTATTATTATTATTTTTCTTAAACGAAGTCATGTGTTTAAAGGTTGCGAACTAGAAGGACCAAACTCATTAAACAAACTTGTTCGCGGCAAAATCCTCTTAACTATAATCTTCACGCTTATATCGGTAGGAGTGGGTGCTGAAAAGTTCTCGTCTCACTCCGTTTCCCCCAAATCAGATTTTTTTTTTGGTTAAGACAGTATTTGTCAGCGTCAGTTCGTATTTATTATATTTAAGCCATATAAAGCAAGAGATGCAGGAACCCTGTGTGGATAGGACTAAAAAACACAGTAACGGTCTGCTACTCTAGCTCGTTTACCATTACATGTCGACGAGGCGAGTAAATAACTGAGCGTCGATCCAAAACTTTTAAATAGAGCTTGGTTATTTTTTTTGGTCCAGATTTTCATTTTGGTTACTACATTTCAAAACTGAGACGTCGTCCTTCAGTGTTTCCAGTTTCTATCTATCACATGTCTTTATATCCCCCAGTATCCGCTTTCTTTTCTTTTCTTTTCTTTTTCTCTCCACCCGGCGAACGCACATAAACACGTCTGCTTTAACAGGAGTTAATTTCATTCATCTGTTGTCGGTTGGGTGTACTTCCTGTGGGCTAAACAAGTCAAGCGTAAAATTCGAAAGCTGCAGACGACACAATAGGCGTAAATCCCAAGGGTGACGAACAAAAAAAAAAAAAAAAAAAAAATGTCAACGTAGCCAACTTTAAAAGAGTGATGGATATTGTTTTTCTAAAAGAAATCGCCACCATAAATCTATAATTATTAACCCTTAACTTCCGGTTAGTTGCTTCACAGACGACAAAAAAAACAAAAAAAAAAAAACGAAAAAAAAAAACGAATTCCACCATGTTCAAATTACGAGATTTCCGATATAAGGAGTAAACTATCAGATGCTTTTGCTGTAATTTCTATCATTACGTGATTAGTACGCGATAGCAATGAAACCCCAGAAGGAACAAAGGAGTCTAGTAACGGTAATTCTCCTTCAAACACCATGACCTCACAGAAAACGTAGGCGACCACAGTTCTTTACAACTTCCTGTTCTTTGTAGCCCGTAATAAATGTTGTTTGTTCGTTATTTTTCCGAAACTATTTTAGTCAATATCTATCTATATTTCTGAGATGAGGTATTGTAATTATTTACATTATTTACATTGTTCTGACTGTTATCTTCATCTTTATTGCAATATTCGCGGCTTTCTTCAGGATCTGTCTATATTTCTGAGATGAGGTATTCGGACTGTTGTCACCATCATTGTTGTCATATTCAAAATTTCAGCAGTTGTACGCTACGGCCTTTCTTCAAGTGATTGGAATCTCGAACTGAACTCTTTATTACGTCCACCGAGGTAGACACAGGGATACATGAACCAGTGGATAAAAGCATTAATTGAATACAGTCACCTGGCCCAAAGAGTTGTGAGTTCAATACTTAGTTACTGCAGTGGAGAACAAAAACTTGAAGAATTGAGTTAAAGGGAGATAACTGAGACATCCAGATGAGTCATGGCACGTGGAACTAGAACAATCTGCACCCGGTGGACGAAATACAAGGTTCAGTTTGAAATTCCAATCAATTGACGAACGTACAACGGCCAAAACGCCGTGAACATAACAATAAAGATGAGGACAACAGTTCGAACAATGTAAATTACATTTTAGTCAAGTATGTTATGCACTGTTTTCCTTTGTCTCTTTTTCCGTAAATCGGTCCTGTGAGTATCAGATTTTCCAAACCCACCTTGCTCATTATGTGCACCAGAAATTTCAACAGTCTGTTCCTGATGTTAAGTATAAGATTCCTTTTCGTTTCTATTTTCTCTAAAACGTCGTTGATGCTCACATATTCGGTCCACGATATCCTCAGCATCCTTCTGTAGAAATTTCAACTGTCTGTTCCTGATGTTAAGTATAAGTTTCCTTTTCGTTTCTATTTTCTCTAAAACGTCATTGATGCTCACATATTCGGTCCATGATATCCTCAGCATCCTTCTGTAGAAATTTCAACTGTCTGTTCCTGATGTTAAGTATAAGTTTCCTTTTCGTTTCTATTTTCTCTAAAACGTCGTTGATGCTCACATATTCGGTCCATGGTATCCTCAGCATCCTTCTGTAGAAATTTCAACTGTCTGTTCCTGATGTTAAGTATAAGTTTCCTTTTCGTTTCTATTTTCTCTAAAACGTCATTGATGCTCACATATTCGGTCCATGGTATCCTCAGCATCATTCTGTAGAAATTTCAACTGTCTGTTCCTGATGTTAAGTATAAGTTTCCTTTTCGTTTCTATTTTCTCTAAAACGTCATTGATGCTCACATATTCGGTCCATGGTATCCCCAGCATCATTCTGTAGAAATTTCAACTGTCTGTTCCTGATGTTAAGTATAAGTTTCCTTTTCGTTTCTATTTTCTCTAAAACGTCATTGATGCTCACATATTCGGTCCATGGTATCCTCAGCATCCTTCTGTAGAAATTTCAACTGTCTGTTCCTGATGTTAAGTATAAGTTTCCTTTTCGTTTCTATTTTCTCTAAAACGTCATTGATGCTCACATATTCGGTCCATGGTATCCTCAGCATCCTTCTGTAGAAATTTCATCTGTCTGTTCCTGATGTTAAGTATAAGTTTACTTTTCGTTTCTATTTTCTCTAAAACGTCGTTGATGCTCACATATTCGATCCATGGTATCCCCAACATCAATCTAAAGAACCACGTTTCTGTTGCATCTAGTCTCTTCATCTTTGAGGAGATTGTCCGGTATTTGCTGCCATACAGAAGGACAGCTATCACGTAAGAGTCCAGTACTCTTTTCCCGTCTCTTAATCCTTTGCTTAGCTTTTGTAATGCATCTTTGGCCATCCCAATGCGTCTTCGGATTTTAGTATTGCACTTTTTGTCCCTTGTGAGAACACTTCCCAGATATTTAAATTTTTGAGCTTGTTTGGTTTCCGTAACTTTAATGGTAGAAGAAAAGTTAGATGTTTCCATGCAGGAAGCATTTGTCATGCAGAATTGACCGAACAGTTCGTGTTACTTATTTATCGAAATTTATAAAAAAATATTTTCTTAAAACAGTTTTTCAGGAGATTAGAAATCTCAACTCCACTATCGTTTTAATGTTAGGTTGGTGCAAAAATAATATCCTTTTTTGACGTTTAAAAATACGTCAAAAAACGACATTATTTTTGCACCAACCTAATAATAATGGGAATTTTCACCTCAAGCAAGGCGGAGGGCCACTAATATGCAAAGGGTTACAGAGGATTGAGAACAAGAGTAAAGAGGCGTGTTTGGGGAAAGGATACAGAGAAGGACGGGGAACAAGCTCATGGTGTCAGATTTGAAGAATATAGCCATCGAAGAGGCAAGCAAGAGGAAGGGAGTTCCACAGATGGGAAGTTCGGGTAAAGAAGCTGTTTGAGTAGAAGAGACGGTTACATTTAACCGTTTTGACAGTGAAAGATCGGGGCCTAGATGCCGGCCTGGTAGATCGCTTAAATTCATGCAGTCCGGGAACCAGCGAAAGTAGCTCGTCGGAACAGTTACCGGTAAAATACTTGTAGAAGAGACAGAAGTAGGACACGGCAGGTCTGTGGTATAGCGATTGTAGACTCGATGCCAGATCAGGACCAATCATCTTGCATATTCGTCTCTGGATTTTGTCGAGGACCTCGAGGCGTAAAGCGGGAGCACCAGACCATATATGACAGCAATATTCCATGCAAGGACGGTATTGATGAAAATGAACTATTTGATTATATCATTATTTTCTCTCTTTGTTACACGCGCTACCCGTTTTTGTTGTTTGGGAAAAAAACCCCAAAAAACAAAAGCTTGAAAAATTCCACCAGTAGAGCAACATGCTGTTGGATTTGTTCAACAGAATCCATCTTGGACATTTATAAATCTACCATTCGTCGATCATTGATTATTGCTGCTATTTATGGTCCGGTGCTTCTGCTATGTATCTCGATAAAATACAAAGTAGGGTCTGCAGTATAATCGGTCCTAACCTGGCATTTTAATCACTTTTCCTACCGTCATGACATGGCTTCCCTGTGGGTTTTCTGTAAATATTTTCTAATGAGCTTTCCTCTTTGGTGCTTCGACTGCCTAAATGTAAGCGTTCTACTAGATTGGCCGTTAGGTCTCATAGATGAATTAGCTAGATATAACCCTAAGTTCTATTCTAATAGTTTTTTCTCGGATTCCTCGCCTGTAGAACTCTCTTTTGGTTTCTTGTTTTTCTGTATCCCACAATCTTAAAAAGGGTAAATGCAACGCCAGTCGTCATCTACTGTCTTTCTGAATCCTGTTTTTTTATTGTCTCTTCTCCTCAGTAAAATCATCTCTTTCACTACCAGTAACCTCTTGCTTATTAGTGGCATTATCGCCTCCTTTGGAGTGAAATGATAAACAGTTTTTTTTTAAAATTTATTTTTATTCGGTAACGCAATTTGTGATTATGTAGCCCCAGTCTGTATGTTATAATTATGAAGAATTATGGGAAATATTTCTAAGATTAACTCATTCAAAGGCATTTGTAATCACTGATCTGAGAAACCGGTTGTAAGCAAATTATAGTTTAGATATTTCTGACATCCATATGAGCGTCTCGACTTTTCAGAACAGTCTTTTGGTTTTGTAGCCACTTGTGGTGTTGGGCGAAACTATCTCTAGGTTCAATTTCCTTATCTCCTATACTACATTAGTCTTAATTGAGTCAGGCACGAGGCATGGGATAATGTTAAAAAGAAATAAATCAACAGGCTCTTTGGATGAAACAAGACACCAGTTATGAAATGTGTTAATGTTTATAGCCAAACATTTCTGTATCAATCGAAAAGGTTGATTTTTATGCAAAGAAATATCAATTTTGAGCTTTTTGAACACTTAAACGACGGGAAAAGGTTGTCATATTCTATTTTTAAAAGTATTTTGTTGGTAATATTTTTTTCAAAAATGTATTGCTGGGAATATTTTTTCAAAAATATATTGCTGGTAATATATTTTAAAAAATGTATAATTGGTAATATTTTTTCTTCAAAAATGCATTGCTGGTAAAAGATTTTTCAAAAAAGTATTGCATGCATTAAAACCTATTTTTATACTTTCATAGTGTTTTGAACCCTTTTGGGGGGTTAAATATTTGCCAATAGCTGGCACCTCCACAGGTTCTACCACCCCATTTCAGTGTGGACACAGGAACACCAGCAATTCAGAGGTGATTCCACGCTCCTCAAAACCTTCTGGTCAAAGGCCTTGCTGTCGGATGTAGTTTATCGTCTTACCCAGGACATGGATGTAGTTTATCGTTTTACCCAGGATGCGGATGTTGTTTATTGTCATACCCAGGATGCGTGTGTAGTTTATTGTCACACCCAGGACGCGGATGTAGTATAACGTCTTACCCAGGACGCGGATGTAGTTTATCGTCATACCCTGGACGCGGATGTAGTTTAACGTCTTACCCAGGACGCGGATGTAGTTTATCGTCATACCCAGGAAATGGCAGCTGAGCACATTTATCTAGTGTCCACCGTTGTGCCATTCCTGAATATAATCTGAAATAAATACAGAAATTATCAATGAAATTCTATCACTTTAAGGATCACAGTATGTTTACTGCATGCAAATGTGGCGATATTAACAAAAGTTATAAATAATTTTCAATAGGGAGTTTCTTTCCAGCCAGCCTGGATACTTTTAGTGCAACGCACTTCCGATCATTGCTACTGAACCATCTTAGAAGCCTATTTTGTTTCTAGGTATTGGATATCGTATACTCGTAAAATGAATGGAATTTTGTTCAAACAGCAGAGGCCGTTTTTCACTTAAAATGAGATGAATGAGTTTTATCGTTTTATTTAGTTTTAGACAAACCTGATATATCCTCCTAACATCATATCCCGTGCAAATATTATCATGGATTCTGCATATTTTATGAGTAACAGTATACTTCCATCGATACGGTCTTACAGTGGATGGAAAGCAATATCTTTTAGGGTGGCTGGAAA
Source organism: Acanthosepion lycidas (assembly GCA_963932145.1). Classification (NCBI taxonomy): domain Eukaryota; kingdom Metazoa; phylum Mollusca; class Cephalopoda; order Sepiida; family Sepiidae; genus Acanthosepion; species Acanthosepion lycidas. The sequence continues at coordinate 6,017,894 of OZ010593.1, read as the reverse complement.
AATACAGTATGAAAAGGAACGTGTTGAGATTAAGATGGAATAGTGAAAACCAGACAGATTTTCTCTCAGCCATTATCTCAGCCTCGTGTCACCTCCTGTAAAACAAAACAAAAAATGAATGACTGAAAGGAATTCGATGAAATACAGCACTGGATGTGCGGGTAGCGGAACTGTTTTCAGCGCCGATATTGGAATCGGGGAGCCGAGTTCAAATCTCCGCTTCGTCTATTAAAATCCAGTAAAAATTCCATATCCACAAAAAAAAAAAAAAAAAAAAAATACTGTACGTTCTAATATGACTTAAATAAATCAAAAACAAAAAAATAAAATAAAATAAATTATCGTACGAGGAACCAAGTCGTCAACTTCCAAAATTTATAAATTTCCAAAATGTCTGAAAATCGAGCACCTCGAAATAGGTTATGGGGACAACATTTCAGAAATATTGCTCATCATTTGAGTGGACATTTATGAATGATTAAAAAATTATTAATGATTAGAAATCTACTTTGGAAATAGAGTCCCTAAATCTACTGGTTTTTAGAGATCTTCAATTATGTGAACTCCATTAGAAATAAAAATATGATACACATGATTCTATGTAATCATTAGATATTGTTTCTATATCTGGTCAGGTGCTGTTGCTACTCATCTCGAAGTTCTTGTCAAAATTCAAGGAAGGATCTGTAATGTAATCGATCCAGACTTGGAATCTCGACTTCAGTCACTTTCTCACCGACGTGACAATGTTTTCCCTCTGTCTTTTCTATAAATATTTTATGGCAACTGCTCTTGTCAAGTTTATTCTCCCTGGTGCCCCGACGACAAGAATTTAATCATGGTACTAGATTGGAATCTCGGCTACCCCTGTTTACTGCTGAAATAGCTAAATGCAATCGCCACTTCTACTCCAACAGTTTCTTTTCTCGCACTTCCCGACTGTGGAACTCCCTTCCGTTTAGTTGCTTCCCTGATAACTACAATCTTCGACAATTTAAATGCAACGTCAATTGCCATCTTCTATCTTCTTGAACTCCGTTCAGCTTTTATCCTTTCGTCGGTCCCCCTACGCCCAGTCTTTTCTCTCACCTTCACTCTCTGTAGTCCCCTGCGTACTAGTGACATTCCCGCCTTGCTTGGGGTCAAATGATTAAGGAAGTATATTAAAATTGTGTCAACATTTTGCGAGATTTGAAACATTCCTCTTAGCAAAAACAGTATTTCTTTTGCAATAAAGGGCCATAAAATTAAACGTAGATAATGGATGGATATGTAGGGAGACATAATCACACATGTCTTTAAGACCCGTGGCATTAAAAATAACACGGAGAACTTCCTGGAGTGTTACGAAATATTGGGCTATACAGAAAGAAATTCGGCCCTGTCGGCTGGGGCTTTAGAATACGCCGACTGCACCTCTGTAGAGGGGTAAGACCCCCCCCCCAATGAGGCGTCCTGGGTATGACGTTAAATTGCATCCAACAGCAAGGCTTCTGATCTGGAGGTTTTGAGGAGCGTGGAACCACCTCTTAATTGCTGGTGTTCCCAGGTCCACATTGACCCGGGGTGGTAGCACTTCTTAGGGTCCCAGCTATGGGTAAATAGTGAACTCCTAGTTTTCCAGGTTTTGCTCACGGCCTGGATATGACGGTAAACTACATCCGCGTCCTGGGTATGACGGTAAACTACATCCGCGTCCTGGGTATGACGGTAAACTACATCCGCGTCCTGGGTATGGCGATAAACTGCATCCAACAGCAAATAATGTTTTCAGAAAAATAATGTTGCCAGCTCTAAGTTTTTGAAACAATAATGTTGCCAGCTCTAAGTTTTTGAAACAACAATGTTGCCAGTTCTAAGTTTTTTTTTGTAGAAAAGGAATAATGTTGCCAGCTATACGTTTTTTTTCTTGAAACAATAATGTTGCCAGCTATACGTTTTTTATTCTATGCAAAATAGGCATTTAAAATTCATATACACTGGATTTGGCATTAAATAACCCACAGTGGTTGATATGCCATAAAACCCAAACAAACAAACAAACAAACAGAAAGAAATTCCAAAGAATCTGCTATCACCTTTGGGACCAAACGGTTTGGATGCAATCAGAAAGAAAGGCATTGTAGTTTACCAACAAGTTGTTTTACAATGAGATGCGTCTTAGAGAATCAGAATAAATAGAATTAGAATCAATACCAGATTTTATTATTGGCGGGGGTAATATTAACGACGCAGATGGAACTGTGTTGATGGCTGATTCAGAAATAAAAGTAAACCATTATACAATGTAGTCGAAGAAAAGACTATCAACTGTATAATGATGGCATACGTAACTGTAAACAAAAGGGCCAGCTTAAGGTGTCAATTACATATCGGGGATATCAAGATCCTTCATGTGCAGAAATGCAAATGTCTGGGCAGTATATTAAGGGATATAGAAAGTGAAAGTCTTATGTTGGGGCAGTGGAGAACTTGGAGAGGGAAATTAACAGGAGATAACTGATAACTGACATCCATTAAACATGGCACGTGGAACTAGAACAGTCTACCCCAGTGAGCGAAATAAAGGGTTCAGTTCGACATTCTAACCACCTGAAGAAGGCCGGAGAGTACAACGGGCGAAAAGTTGTAATAAATATGACGACAAAGATGAGGACAATAGTCTGAATAATGTAAATAATGTACATAATATCTCATCTCAGAAATATAGACAGATACTGAAAGGCCGAAACGTTGTAATAAATATGGTGACAAAGATGAGGACAATAGTTCGAATAATGTAAATAATGTACATAATACCTCATCTCAGAAATATAGACAGATACTGAAGGGCTGAAACGTTGTGATAAATATGGCAACAAAGATGAGGACAATAGTCCGAATAATGTAAATAATGTACATAATACCTCATCTCAGAAATATAGACAGATACTGAAAGGCCGAACGTTGTAATAAATATGGTGACAAAGATAAAGACAATAGTCCGAATAATGTAAATAGCGTACATAATACCTCATCTCAGAAATATAGGGAGCTACAGTACAATAAAATTGGAAAAGGAAAGCACAGCCCAACACACGAATGTATGCAACACGTCGGTCGACTCAGAAATAATTCCGTTTGGATTAACTCGGTTCGGTAATGAGTGTTTGGGAAATTTTGTTCCGGAACCGAGGCATTTTCATCTCGAATTTTCTGTTGGAAAAATGATTTTTTCTACATATGAGACGTTCAAGCACCGAGTTGGCTCTGTATAATGGATTCATTAGTTTTCTCAGACTAGACTAAGCCTGGATTGGAGCTTACCATGGATAATTATCGTAATGCACTATCCTACTCCAATATTCTAGTCCACATCTGGCATTGTGCCAATATTTGCCAGAGTTAAATATTGAGAACAATGGGCGGTACTGTGCAACATTCGAGGTATTTACGTTTTATTAATAGGTAGGGGTATCTGTAACACTAACATTTGTAAAAAAAAAAGTCTGAAAATAGTATTAAAAATTTGTAACACTAACTTTTGGAAAAATCTGCAAAAAACAAAAAGATTAAAACCGTTTTTTTTTTCTAAAGCGAAGAATTCAAAACGGATAGATAGATAGATAGATAGATAGATAGATAGAAAATAGATAGATAAAGCTGGTGTCGCTAAGATGATTTGGTGCCGTTTGAATTTCTGTGCATATTAGCGACTACAAATTCTTAGATCCAGGGAAGGAGAAGAGAGAGGCGAGAGAGAGGAGAGAGATGAGAGAGAGAGATATATAAAAAATCGCCATTTTTTTTTTTATTAGGGAAGTGATGAACGAATGTGCCAAGATAATACTAGAGAGGGTGCAGCGATATGAACAGAAAGACAGAAAAACATGCTGAAGGAAATGAATAACTCGTAAATACAAAATTTGACTAGAAAAATAACTTCAGGGTCAGTGAGGATCCGTTGCAATTATCTGTGTATTGATTCAAGATAGAAAGGAAAGGTAGACATTTTGATTAATGCCAATGTCATTTCTTATATACTCACGACTGGTCTCCTTTCAAGTTTGAAAGCAGGAACGACAGTAAATGATATAATAATATTAGGTTGGTGCAAAAATAATGTCGTTTTCTCACATAGTAACATATGTGAGAAAACCACATTATTTTTTGCACCAACCTAATAATTTCACTTACACACACACACACACACGCACACACACACACACACACACACACACACACACACACACACATATATATATATATATATATATATATATATATATGTGCAATATTATTGGTCTTGAAATGGCATCTCGGCATCAGTCACTTTACTACCATCGTTACCTAGCTTCCCTGTGCCTTTTCTATACATTATTTCATGGTAATTGTTCTCGTGAATTTTCCTCTATGGTACCTAGACTTTATGAATTTAAGCGCAGTACTCGATTGGCGGTAAGGTCTCATCATTTTATAGTTGAAATGGCGATAAGTCTGATCAGAAAGAGAGAGAGAGAGAAAGAGAAAAAGAGAGGGAGAGAAAGAGAAAAAGAGAGAGAGAGAAATGGCGATAAGTCTGATAATGTGGTAATCGTTAGGCACGAATTGAAAAACTGTTGCAAAATTTAAATAGCATAGCTATCAATTTACTTCTGAATGTATATATATATATATATACTAGCAGCATGGCCCGGCGTTGCCCGTATTTGATTAAAAAATCATACGACTCATACAGCAATCGCTATCACTTGACTTAAAATATTTTTGCCCTTCCTTGCCTTTAAAGGAGTGCCCTTTGCCGTGCTGATGTTGCTACATGCCTTACTTCTTGTCTATCTCACACTGCGAATTTTTTCTAAGCTCTATACTAAACATTAAATCTGTTACGAAAAAAGAACTAAACAAAATGAACAAAAAGCAATCAGCTTTAAAAAAGGACTCGTAACTGGAAAAACCGAATGAAAAAAGAATGTTAACAACAAATACTTTTCACACCCAATCCAGTTCTGCGGGATCAGAATCAACATTGAGTTTAAGCAAGCGAATGAGCCAATTGGAGTAAAGTGCCATGCAGATTTAAATTTTTCCCACTTGTGACGAATACAGCTATCGATTTTTTTGCATGGTAGCACTCTAGTTAACATTCGTGTCAGTCAGCTGTTGGCTCTCACACTGGCCAATAGAATCTTCCGGCCTATTCGTGGCAGCCAGCTATAGGCTCTTACTCTGGCCAGTATAAAATGGCTGCAAACTACATGAAAACTGCCGTAGAAGAATGAAAATCGATTATTTCCACTGTCGATGGGAGTTGGGAAATGCAAAGTCGGTCTTGGCCATCTAGCTAAGTTGGAGCATGTGCATGTAAATTTTCGTGCAAATCTGTCGAAAATTGCAGCCGTGCATTCGTTACACACACACACACACTGCCTTTTATAGATAGAAATAAAATTCAGAGCCAATATTTTGACATTTGTACAAAGCCTTATTCATCAACATATTTTGCCATTTTGTCCATTAACATTTCTCTTCTTTGAAGTTGTCAAGCTCACGGTCGATTTTGCTGTTTTTAAGCTACAATTCGACCTTCCTAACCGAAACGCTCCTCTGTGGCTCAATCGTTATACGATGGTTCCATATAGGATATAGGTTCGATTCCTGTCGGAGGAGTTATATATTCTATTAAGATTTCTCGGACATTCAGGCCGGTAAATGTCGTTCATACTGTTTATTATAAGTAGAGCATTTACTTAAATATTTGTATCTATAAAAGGAACGTAGAAACATAAAAATGTCTTAAAATAATTCTCGGACTTGTCCATTTCATATATATATATATATATATATATATATATATATATGGTAATTCATCGAGTCTTGAAGTATACTCAACAGAATGCAGAAAGCACAGGACAGCCGTTTTGTCCTATTTGGAATTCATCATCAGTGCACATCCTCTACCGAGTATCGAACCCGGACCGTTTCGATACAACACAAGCGTCGTACCAACTGTACGTCGGTGACGAAGAAGAAACTGACGATACTCGATATAACGCCACTACTCACAAACTCCGTGGTGAGACTCATCTAAGTATGGAAACCGAACGGGTTTTGCCCCCAGAGCAACGTCTTCCTTCCCCTTAGCCGCCGCACCCTCGCGGTGCATTAGCTGGTTCAAGCAAGGATATACAAGTGATAGAATTTTGAGGAATTAGGATAATCATATAGTAATTCATCGAGTCTAGAAGAATCCTCAACAGAATGCAGAAAGTACTGGAAGGCCGTTTTGTAAGAAAAAGAGAATTGGTGAAAAGAACAAATCTAAAAGAATGAAAAGAAAGTGAAAAAGAAATGCAAAAGGAACACAAGACAAATTAATATAGAAAGAAAGAAAGAAAGGAAGGAAAAAAAGAAAGAAAGAAAGGAAAAAAAGAAAGAGAAAAATGCAAAAGAAACAAAAAAATAGGAATCTCTAACGCAATAGTCATTAAAATGAATTTTGCAATGTCACCTTTTAAACAAATTAGAAAAAAAAATTTAACCAATTGTGAAATGTTTTCTTGGAAACTCGAAAAAAAAAAAAGGTCCGTTTCTTTTCCACCTCGAGACTTAGATCAATTCTTATAAGTAAGAAAATAAGTGTAAAATAAAATACGATAAAGTGAAACGAAAGAACAATTCGAACTAATGAATGTGACATGTAGGAGACTGACTGATGGAAATGGATCGGCGGAAAAGTTTCGCTTGACATTCGGGAAATCTTAGAAAAAAAAAAATAGAAACATTTCTTGACGAACTGTTTGCTCAGCTGCACGGGATTTATTGAGAATTCGAAAACATTTCGATTTCTTTAGAGTAGTTTTCTTATTTGCTTTTCACGTGTTCGTCATTGTGTAGATATGAGCATGTGTCGAATTCCAATCCTTCCTCATCTTTTCTTTCTCTGTCCTCTTCTCTCTCCCTCTCCTCTTCTTTCTTAGTCTCTCTTCAATTCTCTCCTTTTCTCCCCCCTTTCTCTTTCCTCTTCCCTCTTTTCTCTCCACTCTTCTTTTCTCCCCTCTTCTCTTCTTATCTCTCCTTTCTTTCTCTTCATCCCTTCTCTCCACTTCTCTCTCCTCTTCTCTGTCTTCTTCTCTACTTTTATCTCCTCTTCTCTTTTTTCTCTCCCTTCTCTTTCCTCATATCTCCTCTTCTCTTTCCTCTTCTCTCATCTCCTTTTATCTCCTCTTCTTTTTCCTCTTGTCTTTTCTCTCCTTTCTCTCTCCTCATCTTTCCTTTTCTCTCTCCTCTTCTCCCTCTTCTTCTTTTCTCTCCGCTTCTCTGTCCTCTTCTCTCCTTTTCTCTACTCATCTCTTATTTCCCTCTCCTCTTCTCTCCTTTTCTCTCCTCTTCTTTCGCTTCTTCTATGCTCTTCTCCCTTTTTTCTCCTCTTCTATGCTCTTCTCCCTCTTCTCTCCTAATCTTTCCTTTCTCTCTACTCATCTCTCCTTTCTCTCCTCTTCCCACTCTCTCTTTCCTATGCGTATGCGTGTATTCTCGTAGGTGCACACACACACACACACACACACACACACACACACACACACACACACATACACATATATATATATATATATATATATATATATATATATTATAACATTTTTATCACTTCCAGCGTTATTTCTAGTGGATACTAGTAATTGAGTAGACACTCCGTTTATTTAACATTATCTTTATTTTGGTCTACCGGCCTGAATATCCGAGAAATCTTATTAAGAAAAAACGCTCTCTGGCAGGATTCGAACCTGCTCACATTTCTCGAATATTCAAACCTGTTGACGAAAATAAATGATGATACTGTTTAATAAATAAAAGGAGCATCTACTCAAATATGAGTGTCCACTAAAAATAACGCTTAAGGTGATTGTATATATATATATATATATATATATATATATATATATATATATATATATTAAAACAACGTAAGAATCGCTACACAATTGCAGTCTTGTTTCCACACATATTAATGCGTCGCCCCAGGCGATTGTAAATTACTGGTGAGTGAACGATTGATTTGGTTTCAAAAGCAAAATACATCCCCTTTTTCGAAAAAAAATTATAAGAATTCAGGGCTTTATCCTGATCAATCAATCGAATATGAGTTACGTTTAATTCAAACTAAGCGAAAAAGAAAAAAACATGAAATATTTCTTATAAATGGGTTATAACCTGGGGTTATCAGTTAACAGCAACCAGACATTAGATTAAAAACTGATACAGATGCTTACTGACGTTCAACTTTCCCAAGAAAAGCGGAAGGGTGGAGAAGTGATTTAACCTAATGCAAACTTTTTATATGCTTTGTGGATTTCCTACATAATATTATTTGTAGCTGATAAATAAAAGGCCTAAGAAACTAGCCGATTGAGCACTCTAGAGAAAGCGTAATTAAAAAAAAACAAAAAAAAAACAGTGACTGCTGCTGATATTAATGCATCGCTCTTCAATTACGAATTAAGCGCACTTGGCTACTGGCGTTTGTATACATCTCGTATATAATACATTAAAAATTTCCCTTTCTCTGCAGTTCTGCCATGTACCGGTAGCTTAGGGTTAGAATCTCTGACTTGATGCCAAATCAGTCGAGTTTCGATCCTGACTTGAAGTAATCGGACGTCTAGCTACACTGATGAGCTGTGATACAGCGAAACTCGCTTGTATGTGGATGACTATACCAACGGCTTTCCATACTTAATACTTCTCGTTTTCACTCTTAATACTTCTCGTTTTCACTCTCCCGTGGTCATGTGTGACGTCACGAGCTTCGATGTGATTTTCGCTTCCGCGTCTCGTATACACGACTTTGTCGCTGCTTGGAAAGCTTTCATGCAACAAAAATAGACTATCATTAATGTTTTGTCCGTGTATTGTTTAATATATTGAAATGTAATTGTCATACTTGATAATGGCTTATGTAAGCCGAAAGCTTAGATAAGATTAAAAAATATGTATCAATATGGTGTTTTTTTTTCGTCTTTCAATGATAATATTATTAAGCTTATCAGATGCACGAGTTTGTTGTTGCTTTGAAATCTTCCATGTAAACATAAACAGACTATCATTATTGTTTTGTCCGTGTATTGTTTAATATATTGAAATGTAATTGTCATTTTTGATAATGGCTTATGTAAGCCGAAAGCTTAGATTGGATTAAAAACATGCATCAGTATGGCCTTTTTTACTTTCATCTTTCAATGATAATAGTATTAAGCTTATCAGACAATATGAAAGGAATTTACTTAAAATAAATAGACAAAGCTTGTCTATATTCTTTAATGAAACATCAATATATATATATATATATATATATATATATATATATATATATATATATATATATACAGTAGCGAGCATAAAGATCAGAACGATGTTTAAGAAAAGTCTGAATGTGAAATAACATTTTATTTTAAAGCTTCATAGAACATTTTATCAAGGAAAAATAAGGATATAAAGGTAAATTATATAATTCCAAAATATAAAGATCAATAAACTTATTTTGATAAACTTATAAGAATAATTATATAACATTCGAAAAAAATAGATGATCAAAAACATCAGAACGATTAACAAAATCATCCTATTATAATGGATATATCATATCCAAATGAAAATAGCGTTCATAATTCGAAGAACTATGGACGAATTTGAAAGGAGAATGGATGAAAATATCCATTAATGAATGCAAGACAGTGATTCGCTCATGTAACAAAAGATGTCAAGCTGTTATTGAAAGTAAAGGTTTACACATCAAGTACTAATGAATTATGAACGCTATTTTCATTTGAATATGATGTATCCATTATAATAGTATGATTTTGTTAATCTTTCTGATCATTATGCTCGCTACTGTGTGTGTATATATATATATATATATATATATATATATATATATATATATATATATTGCAACTGATAATATCTATCCTTAATAGAAATATTGAAAATAACTTAGTTTTTTTGTATCTGGTTTTATTATATAAACACTCATTTACATATACGGATAAAAAAGATATCGATTAAAGAAATACATTTGATAAAGGCAACATTCCGTAGATGTGAATAATTTCTTTTTATTATTTTACATGCTAATGTTCTGACCATTTTAGTCTTCCTCATTCTTTCTATAGTTTATTTTGTTAGCCTTTTTACTGTTTTGACTTGAAAATTGCTTCCGCCATTTTTATTGTTTCTTCTTTGCTTTAGTTTTGTTTCCATTTTCATATACATATCTTTTGATTGGTGGATCCCACATTTTCAATTGGATTAAATATCAGGAACGGTTCAAGCGCGTTTCCCTAATTTGGTAACGTTGAAATTGTCTTTTAGCATCGGGTGTAATAGTGGACATTTCCGAATGTGAAGGAGCATTGTCTTGAAAGAATATACTCTTTATTTTAAATGATCTTTCTTGAGACTGACACCCTTGAAAAAGCATCGTTTCTGAGAACTAATTATTTGGATTCATCTTGACACAATCGACTTTGAATCGGCCTATGATTTCATTGCTTAAAATTGTCACCATTTATTCATTTTTTCGCCTCTGTGGTCACCACTCTCCACCATCTCATAATTGAGTTTCATGAAAATTTATCAAGTACTACGAAAGACAGGAAATTGTGGAGAGCTATGATCGGCTACGTCCTGAGTGACACGGTATACAAAGAAAAATTAATGCATACGAATTATTTGGAATAATCCAGAAAGCATTTATTAGGTTGGTGCAAAAATAATGACGTTTTTTGGTGTTAAAAAATACGTCAAAAACCGTCATTATTTTTGCACCAACCTAATACGTTTCATCAGAAAGGATATTAAAAGAGATGTAAGTTAAATTCATTTAAATGTTATTCATCAAAACTGTATCCTCTTTTATTTTGGAAGGAATGAAACCCAAAGGGTAGCTAAATTTTCGATTCCATATTTAAAGAAATCCGCTATTTTCATCGAAAATGTTTGAAAGATTCTTTTTCCATTTCTTTGTTTCTGAATGTTCTGCCGCTAATTAAACGTTCTCTTAATCGAAACAAATGAAAATCTGTCAGTGATAACTCTGATGACCATGTAGGATTGGTGGGGTGGAAACACCAATTGTAATGATCTTATTTTTTTACTCGGTTTGTATTTTCATTGTCCCACTGGAAAACAAAATATTTCTGCTTAAGAAAGGATGACAAATTGGACAAATACTTACGTTTACCTGATCAAGTTGTTCACAGTAAACGTATGCAGTTATAGTCCTTCCAGGTTCCATTTGATCGTCATGGACGACATCAGTCATATCCCACAAGATAGGAAAGAAAAAACATCTTTGAATGGAGTCCTGGTTTTGGTCTTGGTATTAGTTTCTCATTTTGGGATAACTGCCGTCTTTTTGTTTTTCTGCTCACATCATTTTCAACATCCGAACCTCAAGACGTCTAATGGAGGATCAATTGCAGTGAAAGGTCAAACCCATGTTTAATACAAAGAATACTGTTCAATGACTTAACTAGTTAATTAGATCTTTTACGCATCTCAGTCCTAAGTGAAAACAGTTTGCTACACGTGTAAGTCACATTAATACAAAACACCCAAATAAATTCAAATAAGCTTAACTCAAAAACTAACGTCATTTAGAAAAAAAAAACTCACAAGATTTTCTCATATCTCGGATTTTAAGAAAAATAGGATGCGTAAAAGTAAAGCAAATATACTTTTGTCTGCGGATGAGTGGATTTCAAAATCTGTGAATCCTCGAGGAGAGATCAGTAAGCATTTTATTTATTTATTTATTATTATTATTAATAATAATAATACTCTTTTCCTCGATACTGAGTACTGTAATTGCGAAAAACTCCTTCCCTAAAAATATTATCGTGCAGAAATATCCTTGTCGGCCGTCTTTTAGTATAAAATATTCTTTGTTTTCTGTATATGGGTCATTCCATATAAACTTAACCAAAGTCCCATGGGCACCGTTTGAGATTTACTTATGAAATCTTAGTACATGATAACGACCTATGAGAAGCGAAAAACACTAAAATTTAGGTTCCTTAGGCTCTTAGTTCTTGAAATTTACTGTCAATATTTGCTGAGATTTTAAAGTTTCTTTTTTTTAGAATTATAGTATAAGAAAAACCCCAATTTTTAACAGTGACTTTTTGGATTTAACATCGCCTTATACACGGAAATATACGGTATTTAATTAATAGGCTAAATATTTGTCAATATCTCATACTTTTCAATGTTACTTCTTTGAATATAAAATTATGAAATGCCAAACTTGGAAAATCATGCTGTTTTGAAATCAGCAGAAATTGGCAGCAATTTTCAATTTTTATTGGCACTCACTGGCCAGCTTCTGCCATATGCCTGGGTTCGATTCTCGTATGCGTCGCTGTCAACAAAACTGACGAAGGCCCTGGTATACGTCCAACAAAGAAACCAAAGGCTAGATGTCACACGAAGAGCAAAGTCTGGAATCTATCTCTGCGCCGAGATATTGCCCTGGTGAGAAAGACAAGAAATCTGTTAGTTTCAATAAACAGATTTTTTTTTAATTCACGGATCGATTCACCTGGCACCGTCCGAGAGTTTATAATTAACTCGTAGGCGAACATCACTGCAATGTCTGTCTTCTCTCACGACAGACTAACAGATCAAATCTCCTCTTCGGCCAGCGCGAATACAGTCAACGTCTGACTCTATATCTCTTTTTATTCTAACCTTGACTACGTCTGTGACAGCGACTTATGAAAAATGCGGCCCGAAGTCCCTAACTTCTTGCCAAGTGGCACTTTACCACAAAAGTTTTTTTTTTTAATTTTAAAATAGCATCATTTACTAAATTAAGGCCCTTCATAATCTTGACTTCTAAGAAGAAACCGAGTTGATATTTGGTGATCCTGTTGTTTAATACATCAAGAAAAGGATTCTGTTAATATTTTATCTCTAGTCTATGCAGTTACGTAGTTATAGGCCGAGAAATATTATATTTAACTTTTTTTAGTGGTTGTTTTGCCATCTATAGAATGTAAACCATTGGCAATAAAATAAAAACATAAATTCTCTTCTTACTTTAACCGTGATTACGCCGGTGACAGCGACTTCTCAAAAATGCGACCTGAAGTCCCTAATTTCTGGCTAAGTGGCACTTTACCCAATTTTTTTTTTTAATTTCCCCTTCTCTAATTCTGGACAAGTGATGTTGCTTTGAAACTCCCGCATTTCGATTTTACAGGTGACAAAGGTGGTTTTCAAAAAAACTAGAGAGTCGCTCCAGCTCCAAATATTAGGTTGGTGCAAAAATAATGACGTAATAATGTCGTTTTTTGACGTTAAAAATACGTCAAAAAACGACATTATTACGTCATTATTTTTGCACCAACCTAATAAAATCAGTTAGAGTCTCATTGATTTCATGGGTACCCTGACTATTCGGGCGGTTCCCATAGTACCACAGCGAGGCATAGCATTACAGTATGTGATGCAACGGAATCCAAGGAGACGTATTATAAAAATGTTTCACGCGATCGTAAAAATTAATATCCTAGCTAGTTTTTAGATCTACTGATAGCAAAATAAATAAATAAAATACGGAATTTGCTACGTGAGTACCAAGAACCATAGCCACACAACCGCTCATTCATTATGGGTCGTAATTAAACTACTAAATTAAACAAATTAAATTAACTAGGCCTTTACTTCAAAGCCGGTAGCCTCGACCGAGTGACATAAAAAAACATTCTCTGCAAATACTGAAAAGAAGTTAAATAATTTCTCGTTAATCATAAAAGATTTTAGCAAATTGCAGGACATGTTTAGAGATCTCAGGGTCAAGCTTGGATTTTATCGGGAGGAAATGGTAAAAGCAGAAAATGTAAGAAAAAAGGAAGAATTCTTTCTTTATTTGATAACATTAAAGCATATGTGAATTCCTAATTAAAAAAAAAAATAGACGTTAATCCCTCAAATGCAGGCAACTATCGTCATCAATAATTCGTAAAGGATAGATTGTTATGCCAGTGAATGCTATATAATAAATTTATGCGTATGTTTTGATAACCTCTTTTTCAAGTTACGTTTTTTCCCTTTTGGCTGGTGGGGGTAATGAGGAAGGGTCACTTTGATAATGTCCGCGGGGATAGAGTATTCGTTCTTCAAGGTTCTCACACCAGGATATATATATATTTTTTAAATTATTTATTGCTTTAATTTGTATTTCCTTTTCAGATTCCTGGTCTTCAAATCAGTTCGTTGTCTTTTAGCTTTTACCCCCTTTAAGAACGAAATTTGTTTTTATTTCGTTCATTTTTTAATCATGTAATCTTAATACACAACGTTTGTTTCCTTTTTTTTCCTCTGCTTCTAAGTTTCTTTTCGTTTTATTTTTGCTTCTGCGACCTTTCGTGAATTCTGACGGATCTTCCTTCTTCTTGTGTGTTTATTTCTACCTCATGCCCACCCTCATCGCGTCTAACCTCCACTCGCAACATTTTTTGTTTTTATCAATTGTTTTTTTTTTTTTTTTTTTAATCTCTTTTTCTTTGTGGGTTCATTGTTTGCAGATTTTTTTTTTGGTTCATCTTTTATATAATTTTTCTTATTTTGCCCCCTCTTTCTCCAGTTTTATTTCCTTAATTTTTATTTTCTATCTATCTATCTATCTATCTATCTATCTCACACTCATACTTCTGATATCTATCTATCTATCTATCTATCTATCTATCTATCTCACACTCATACTTCTGATATCTATCTATCTATCTATCTATCTATCTATCTATCTATCTATCTATCTATCTATCTAATCTATTATTTCTACTGTCTTTTATTGATTTTAAGTATAAGTATCAATTATATTTAGATTTTTCTTAAAACTTCCCCTTTGATTGCATGTTTCGTCCATGGCATTCTCAACATTCTTCTGTAGAATCACATCTCTGTTGCCTCAAGTTTCCTCTTCATCTGCGAGAAAATTGTCGCGCATTCACTAGGATATAAAAGGAGTGCTTTTTGGAAAGGAAGAGGGCTGTATTGTTTTGTGACGCACAGGATAGGTTAACATCCCAGCCCCCAAATTACATATAAAGCGTAGGAAAATATAAGAAACTAGCTTAAAATCCACCCTGTCGGTCGGCATTTAAATTCTACCGCCCCCACCATCTAACTGTCTAGACACCAACTCAGCCAACACCGGGGTTGATAAGACAGACAACCGATATCCTCATCTGGCGAAATAGGATATGAGGTAATTTGGGATTTTATTGTTTATTAATTATATTGCTCTGTATTAATAAATACATTGATCTCTTTTTGTTGATCAGTTTTAATATTTTATATTACTAGGATACATTTGGATTATTCGTCACATTTACTATATATATATATATATATATATATATATATATATATATATAAGTGAACATTGAAGTCAACACATAGTGTTGACTTCAATGTTCACTTTTATATTTACGCACGCTCTGTCTCTGATATATCTTTATCCCAGAAATATAGCACACTTTACGAGTATATTTCTTCATATATATATATATATATATATATATATATATATATAATTTTTTCTGACAAGAGATTATAGTAAAACATATTGAAAGCTTTTGCATAGCGATTTCAACATGTTTTATTATAATCTCTTAGAATAATAATAATAATATATTGATCTACTTTGTATTGAACACTTTTTTTAAAAAGTAAATACTATGAAGAGTGGAATTTTATTGTTCTTTCTCTTATATATATATATATATATATATATATATATATATATATATATATATATATATATATATATATATTTGCAGGTTGGTTTTACAAAGAAGCTTGAATAAAACATCTGTTCAAGAACAAAGGTAAAATGGTTGTATGTGATAATTCTCGTGCCATTGCACAATCTGAGAATTGCAGGTAAAATTCTTGCTCGGGTTATTCTCAACAGAATAATCAATTATCTCATTGACGACATATATCAGAATCTCAGTGTAGTTTTCGTTCAGGTCGTGGAACAATTGATATGATTTTTTTTACTTCGTCAGGTTGCTGAGAAAGATCGCGACAAGTACCAGCCTCAATCATGTGAGAGAATTAAGAACCAGCACTAAATCTCCGGTTAATACATCAACCCATATGACAGTCAACCCTTCAGCATGTCCCATGTGGGTGCTTGTTTGCAAATCCCGTACAGGACTGTTGTCTCATACGAAATTTAAACATAAAAAAAAAACTGAACTGGAAGGCACTCATACGTCATAAACGACGGTAGAGTCTATCATATATATATATATATATATATATATATATATATATATATATATATATATATATATATATAACCTAAAGAGCCAGATAAACCTAGTAAGGTTTCAGCTACGCGGATCGTCAGGGAATACTGACCTAGTATTTCTTTGGACTCTGAACTTGCATTCTAGACGATTGTCTTCGACTGACATACATCTTCTCTGTTCTTTCTTTTTTGTACCTTTTTTTCCCTTGGGTATTGGTCTGTTTATTTACATATCAAAGTGCCAAAGGTTTTCCGGACGAATATAATTTCTTATATTTATAAGATTATTATTATTATTATATATATATATATATATATATATATATATTGTCTACTACAAGGGGGCACGGCAGGGATGAAGGTATTTATTTTCAGATAAATACAAAGTGACTGAGAGAACTACATTCGATTCAGCGAAGAGTCATTCATTATTAGCTGTAATAGCCACTGTTTACAAACCGACACTTCCTCCCCAGAGAGCTAAACCGAAATAAATTTTTCAGGAGCATATATACTGTCATCCACTGACAGACTGTTTCACTGTATCACAGCTCATCCATGTGGCTAGACGTCCATATATATATATATATATATATATATATATATATATATATATATATATATATATATATATTATTTCATATTTCATTACATTGACTTTCATTGAACAAGCATGTTTCACGTGCATTCGACTTTTTAAATCAACGTTAGTATAATTTGTAGTGTCTTGAATTCAAGGAGAGACGACGAGTCCATCCGAATTTTCCCACTTATGAATATGCATTATCGTCTTATTCCCACATAAACAAACTAGAATTTTTATACACTTACATATAGCAAAATCTACAGTTTTTCTGGTAGGGAGGTGTTCGTTAATTTCGTGATAATTCAGTTTATATGAATCCCGTATTGAATAGAGATTCATAAAAATCTGGTGTTAATTATTGTTTTCAACATAGCAAACATCCGTTCGTGTTCATCTTACCTGGATATATATATATATATATATATATATATATATATATATATATATATATATATATATATATATATATATATATATATATAGATGTGGTTGTTATTATTTTGATGTTGTTTAGATTAGATAGGTTGTTTTGGATAGTAGATGTTATGGATTTAATAGTTAATAGGTAGTTTTTTCTGCCTCTTTTATTTACTTTATTGTTGTTAATGATGTTATCTTTTTTGCAGTCCTATATCCTGCATGCTTTTCTCTTAGCATTGCGAGTGAAATAATAAGGATATTGGAGGTTTTGAAAGTGTTTTTTTTATATATATTTCTTCTTTGGGTAAGTATTGTGGGCTGCACATTCTTAGTGTTCTTAAATAGAATCTTATAATTAGTCTGATATTGTTACAGTGGTGAGTATAAAAATTGAACAGTTCATTCTTATTGGTAGCTTTTCTGTAAACTTCAAAATGAAGTTCGTTATTATTTCTATGCAACATGATATCTATAGTAAAGGTAAAGTGCTATCAGAGGTAAAGTCTATTGTGGGTTCGACGTTATTTAGTTTGTTGACACGATCGTATAAAATTATGCTTTGTAGATATATTAGTAGAGAATCATCTATATATCTGAAGCAATAAGAATCTTGTGATAAATATTTTTAAAGGGACCACTTCCCAGAAAATAATAAAAAAACAGACAAGATAAAAGCTCACTGAGACGAGACCCCACCGTTAAATCAAATTAATGCCTATAAAAATTGTTTTTGAAAGTAAAAAAAGATAACATTATTATCAACAATATACTAGATAAAAACAGATACATAATACCTCCATAATATCCTATATCCAAAACAACCTATCCACTCGAAACAATATATATATATATATATATATATATATATATATATATATATATATGTATGTATTTAAAAAATTAGATCAGCCAATTAGGATAGCATGGCATCTTTTTGGCATATTTTGAATTATATCGCCTGAGGATACCTAAACGTTGAAACTATGGTAGCGTATTTCACTGATCTCCAATTCTTAAAATTTAAAAGATTTGTTAAAAAAAAAGACCTGTTTTAAGGATATCATCGTTTTTCTTTTCAATTTTGGAATACACACACTTACGCACACACATATTTTCTGACACACATATTTTTTAATATGTATATATATATATATATATATATATATATATATATATATATATATGTGTGTGTCTGTGTGTGTGTCTGTGTGTGCGTGTATTCTGGCATCCTTCATTGAAAACGTTTATTTAAATAATCTAACATTCTAATATTTTTCAGGGTTTAAAGAATATAGGAAAAACTTACGAAAAGATTAATTAGAACTTTCTTGTCGGCCGTTTTCAATGATATATATATATATATATATATATATATATATATATATATATATATATATATATATATATATATATATATATATCTGTGAACCTCCATTCTTTGGTATGCTTGTAATGTATTCTACATTCTCTATATAGAACAATCACAATGCTTCTTATTCTTTTTTTTCACTTTTCCGTATTGAAAATAAAATATTTTTGAACTCATAGTTCAAGGTTTTTTAAGTCTTATTTTGTTAAAATATTTCCAGGTTTATTTTTTGTAATGTAATTTTAGCTTTCATCATTTTCATTTTAAACTACAATTATTACAATTTGTCATTTTCTCCTTCTTCATCTTTCTCTTCTACTCCTGCTACGACCTTACTGATAATAAGAACAGGAACAATAATAATAAAAAATGTTATGTTTGTTGGTTTTGTTGGTAATGTTGTGTCTTCCTAGTGCTAAAACTCTGGCGCATGTGTTTCCACTTAGCTTTGGTATTGTTCGACCTCCATATCTTAAAAAGTGCATCGCAAATAAATCTTTCCTAAAAAGAAAACCTTTTACACAAACACACTATTAGATTTAACGCTGAACATTCCTTCCTACCCTGATTTTACCCCTCTTTCAATTCTGTTATTTCTCTCTGTCTCTTTCTCTGTACCCATCTCCCCTTTTCTCGTTCTATCTCTCTCACCCACGATGTTGTGGAAGAGTGATTTTATATCAAATCTCTGACTCGTGATGCCTTCACTAAGCGGACAAGAGTCCTGATACAAATAATTGTAATTATAAGTTCATCATATATTTATATCATTTACAATTTGTGTTACATAATATCTGTTCTCCTGTACGGCAGAGAATGCTAGACAATCTCCTCGAAGATGAAGAAGAGACTTGAAGCAACAAAAATGTGGTTCTACAGAAAGATGCTGAGGATACAATGGACCGGGCGTGTGAGAAACGACGAAGTTTTAGAGTGAAATGGAAACAAGGAAACTAATACTTAACATCGGGAAGAGATAGGTGAAATTTCGAGGAAACATAATGAGGAAAGAGGGCTTGAAAAATCTGATACACACAAGACAGACTGAAAACATAAAACAACGCGTAAAACAACTTTGTGAGCTCGAGTAATTGGAAGGCGAAACAAGGAGAAATAAGAGATAGAGGAAGTTTATGAACAACTACAAAGGGCGGGAAGTTGTAGGGAGTTATGGTCGCCGACGTCCTGAA
This sequence comes from Acanthosepion lycidas, assembly GCA_963932145.1. Taxonomy (NCBI): domain Eukaryota; kingdom Metazoa; phylum Mollusca; class Cephalopoda; order Sepiida; family Sepiidae; genus Acanthosepion; species Acanthosepion lycidas. Next base: position 5,998,023 of record OZ010593.1, on the reverse strand, counting down.
GAGTCCCAGAATATAGAAGAAGAAATAGGAGAAACGTAATACTTTCCACTTTGTCTTTTCTTGCAACTTGGAAGTAGAATGATTTTAGACATGTCAATTTCAGTGACAAAACCCAACGGCGTAAATTATCTTCCGTCTCTCTTTTCTGTAAATATTTTTATGGTAATTGCTTTGATGAGTTTTCCTCTTTGATACCTAAAATTTTAGAATTTATGTGCAGTACTAAATTGATGGCGAGGTTTGTTTATTTTACAGTTTTTTTTTCCGTTTTTGGGGGGTTAAAGAATATACGAAAAACGGAAAAATGTTCAAATGCTGGAAAAACTCACTAAAAAAATTAATCTTCATTATCAGCCGTTTACAATGATATATATATATATATATATATATATATATATATATATATATATATATATATATATATATATATGATAAGGCAGTACCCTGAAGATCCGTTTAGGTGAAACCTAAGTTGGTTTGCCTGGCTCCTTAGCATTATATAAGGTTTTGCTCTACTTAGTGTATGGAGCACTTTACGTAGTTGTATTTTTACTTGTTTTGTTTATCTTTTCTTTTGACTTGGAGCTTAAACACTGGACGATTTTTTTTCGGCTTGTTTTAATGTTCTTGATTCTTTCTTTTTTTTTATTCCTCATTTTTCCTCGGGTACCGATTTGTTCTACTGCAAGTTGAGCTATCCGAGGTTCTTCCTCAATCTATGTACTATAGATTGGCCCGTAAACTGTCCTGATTTAAATCCAATCCAGAATCGGTGGTCAACCTGCATGTGCACTAGGTCATGTTTCATTGGAAAAATAAAATAAATAAATAAATAATAACGGAATTATTCGTTTTGTTTAAATTAATTTGTACAAGGGCGTATATCTATCTTAATTTTTTCCTATTAACCAAATAATATCAACCGTAAAATTCGGTATTAAATATAAAAATTAAAATACAGGTTTAATGGCACATTAAGCAAGGATTTCAATTAAGGGTGTGCTGGTAGGGTTACAGCAGTTTGGAATGAAAAATCAGCAAAGCCGAGTTCGAATTCCTCCCACAGCTGTGGGTTAAATCTCATGGCCGACTGGGTTCACTAACCGTGGAAATTCATGGTCGACTAAAATTGCGTACAAAATATATAATTTCTGCATTAAATAACCCATAGAGGTTGATGTAATGCTAAACAAAATCAATCAACCACCATCCTTTGAAATACTTTCATCTCGCTAAAATAGAACTATTTCAAACCGATTCAATTTAAAAAAAGAAGTCCATCTAAAAACAATTCAAATGAAACACTTTCCCTATTATTCACGTGAAACCCTTTCAAACATATTAAAATGAAACACGTTTTCTATCTTTCTCCTCCGGGACGTAGACGATCATGGCTCTCTGCAATTTCCTGTCCTTCGTAGATTTTAACACATTTTGTTGTTTTCTTATTTCTAAATACTGTTTCGCCATCCATTTACTCAAGCTTATTAGGTAGGTCATGCGCTGGTTTCCTCTGTCCCTCTTCCCTTCAATCTTGCCTTCAATCTGTCTTGTGAGTGTCAGATTTTCCAAGCCCTCTTTCTTCACTATGTGCCCTAGAAAATTTAACTGTCTCTTCCTGGTGTTAAGTATAAGTGCACTTTTTGTTTCCATTTTCTCTAAAACTACGTCGTTGCTTAACTCTCTCACTAAACTGAAATAATTTAAATTTGAATCAAATGAAACCTTTTCCTTCGCACTGAATTGAAACCAATTGAATTTTTGCTCACAAGTCCTCAGCATCCTTCTGTAGAACCACATTTCTGTTGCTTCAGGCCTCTTCTTCATCTGTGAGAAGATTGTCCAGCATTCACTCTCATTAAACTGAAACAATTCCAATTTGAATCAAATGAAACCTTTTCTCTCGCACTGAATTGAAACCATTTGAATCTGAATCAAATGTATTAGGTTGGTGCAAAAATAATGTCGTTTTCTCACATAGTAACATATGTGAGAAAACGACATTATTTTTGCACCAACCTAATAACACTTTCTCGCTCGTTTGCAACTATACCAATACAATTCAATTCAATTTAAATCCTTTTCCCTTTATTCAACTGAAATGATTTCCATCTAATTGAATATATTTTAATCTTCGCATCAGATTCAAATGAATCGCTTTCCATTTGATTCCTCCTTTGAAATCATCTCCATGTGTCATCCATTTTGAGCCTTTCCACCTGACTCTATTGAAAGTCCGATACCCTTGAAAACTTTTCCAGATGACGCCATTGGAAGCCATTCCATCTGATACCCATTGAAATATTTTCCGTCTGACTCTACTGGGAATCTTTTCATCAGAGGTCTATGGAAAGTCGTTCCATGTGGCTCCGCTGAAACCTGTTCCATTCGAAGTCTTTAAAAGAACTTTCACTTTAACTCAATTGAAACCGTTTGTAAATGACAATTTAAAATGCCAAAGTTTCGGATAAGAACAGTAACTGTCGACTTACTTTTGTGTGTCTGTTAGACGCGCACATTTAAAGTTTTTTTTTTTTTCTCACCAAGACCTTTTCCTTTCAGAGGCACATTTCTACCTTTTTAACGAGGCCTTATGTTGATGAGTGCTGACGACTAGAACCAGTCGTTTCTAGTTCCGCGTTCTTGCCCTAATGCAAGCGTGCAAGGGAAAATTACCGTCATCATTTGAACTGAAGTAGTGGAAATAGTTAAACAGTATTTTTTTTTTTTCAGCAAATTATTTCCGAGACATTTTGACATTGGAGGTGACACTTGAAAAATGGTGTCTATTCTGTTCCACCTGACCACCCCGTTTCTCACCCGTTTCTCACACAACTGACATTCGGGAAAACTTCCTCAAATTGAAAGATAAGAAAAAAGGAGAAAAACTACAGGTTTCGTTTATAATTGACATACACAACATAGAAAACGAACATATATATATATATATATATATATATAATATATATATATATATATATATATATATATATATATATATATATATATATATATATATATATATATGTTTGTATGTGTGTCTGAGTGTGCGTGTCTTTTGGTATATATATATTATATATATGTACATATATGTGTGTTTTTTGATATATATATATGTATATGTGTGTGTGGGGGTTAAATATCAGTTTCTTTTATAATTGACATACACAACATAGTAAAGGAATATATATGTGTGTGTGGGGGGTGCCTGCCATTTATTATATATATATATATATATATATATATATATATATATATGTGCATATATGTGTGTGTTTTGATATATGTGTGCGTGTATGGCATAACTATCAGTTTCTTTTATAATAGACATACAAAACATAGTAAACGACTATATTTATATTTATATATATATAGAGAGAGAGATGTGCGTGTGTGTGTTTGCTTGCCAACGTCTTTTGGTATATCTATCTATCTATCTATCTATCTATCTATCTATATATATATATATATATATATATATATGAATATATAATTTTTTATGGGAAAGATGTTTATGTTTACGGTTGCACTATAAACAGAGGACACATGAAAATGAAATCATCTGCTCATTGGTGTGCATGTGTAGCCGGATCAACGTAAAACTAAACTTAGTCCGATTAAATTTTACAGGACGAACCGCATCAAACGAAAACTTTTTTCTTTGTCGCACACACATACACACACACACTTACTTACATATATATATATATATATATATATATATATATATATATATATGTGTGTGTGTGTGTGTGTGTGTGTGCGTGTGCGTGTGTGTGTATTAATATGGTCTGCCTATTAATAATAATTAGTAGCCTAATAATGATAGGATGAATATTTCTATGTTGGCTTATATTTATCAACATAATCTCCACCCTTTTCAGTGCGCTTAATTGAAAACTATAAATATTCATGCTGAAAAGTTCTCGGTTCAAGTCTCTACTCCATGTTGGGTCAAATCAGATAATTTTAAAATTAAACGGAGAGTTTTCGTAACTCCAACTTTATATATATATATATATATATAATATATATATATATATATATATATATATATATATATATATATATATATATATATATATCATTAAAAATCATTGACAAAGTTTTCACTTGTTTTTAATGAAACTTGTATAAAAGAAGGATTGTTACCCAAATACACAATTATTAAATTACATGAACCAGCAGCCAACAAGGAAGATGATCACGGTACCTTGTCAGTCGTTTTTAATAAAACATGCATAAAAGAGGGTTTGCTTTCCAAATACATATATATGTGTGTGTGTGTGTGTGTGTGTGTGTGTGTATTCACAAACACACCCACACACACATATATTTATTTATGTGCGTCTGTGCATTAACGTATAACTAAAATATATCTATAAAACATATTTCCTTTTCACTTTATTCATATATATATATACATACATATTTCACAGCGTCGGCCACGTGACGATAACGTGACCATGTTTAAACGGAACGCTGATCATTTAAAACTTTCAGTTATCTGTTTCGATAAGTTTTGTTCTTATGTCCATCGTCTTTGTCAGGTTGAATTGATAATGTTAATTATATTTTATGAATATGTCCTGAAGATGGTTTATTAGACCGAAACGTCCGACGTTGACATTATATTAACATTAAAACAGCATAATTGCATATAAGGATTTTTGTTTGTTTTTTCCGTATATTTTTCTTCATACATATACATATATATATATATATATATATATATATATATATATATATATATATATATATATATATGTATATATATATAGGGTGTATAGGGTGTATCAAAAATACTTTTTAAAAAATTGGTGGTGTTTTTCACGTCAAAACAAGGCAAAAGTCTATATAAGTTACGTCAGCAAATTTTTTAATTAAGTATAAAAAAAGTATCTGTCTCTAGAGACCTTATCTTATAGACCACCAAATTAGACTATTTATACTCAAAGTAAACAATAATGATAGTGAACACAAAATCCAAAATTACATACGCATTTACTACAAAAACCAAATGCACCTTAATTACAAACAAGACGAATTTTCACTAAGACATATTATAAAGAAATACACTACCCCAATTAACCCGAAGAAAAAATCTAATTAATTATTTATTATAAAAAATTTAAGACAGCTAACCGTATCCTCAAAAATAACAACACACCAACTAAGTCGAAATTACAAAGAACAAACATTATCTATGAGTTCAAATGCCACTTAAGGAACTGTGTTCCTGATCAAACCAGACTCATAAATAATTACATCGGTTACACAACCACATGCTTATCCAGACGTCTTACGTTACACCTATCTGATCACAGCTCCATTAGAACCCATTTAAACACACACACAAATTTAAGACTCCATTAGGAACATACTAGTAGAAAACACAAATATATTAACTGCATCCACCTGTAAAAAAAGACTAAAAATAATGGAAGCTTTAATAATAAAAAAGAAAAAGCCAACTCTTAACAATATTAACTACGAACAAGGCCACAATGTGCTAACCGTATTCGGAAATTAAAAACATCCCTACCACACACTAAGGCATACACATAACGCACACACTCAATTAAGCTGAAAAATCGAATCATCCTTGATAATGGCTAAAGGTATAGCCGAAAGCGCTCGGAAATATAAAACATTTGGACAGTTCTTACACACCCTTTGTCCAGAAAAGAAAGCTCTTGTAAGAACACAAGAAAAATTAAATAAAAAGCTTAACCGTAGTACCTTGTCTGTCGTTTTTTAATGAAACCTGCAGAAAGGAAGAATATCTATACAAAGAAAAACAGTGTGGAATATTTAAGAAAATTTTCAATAATTGTGTCTTGTTAGACAAAATAATCTAAGCTGTACTTCCTCCATTGGACAGACGTTATAAAAATTTTGAAGTCACATGAATGTCCATTTTGCACACTGATCTGTTCTGGGAATTTCCAGTCTCAATGTCTCTGGATTCTAAAACTTGTTCACTGAGTAGAATGTTTTTTTTTTGTGAGTCTGCAAGCTGCTATTAGGTTGGTGCAAAAATAATGACGTAATAACGTCGTTTTTAGACAATTTTTAAACTTCAAAAAACGACATCATTACGTCATTATTTTTGTGCCAACCTAATATAATAGCTTCCGATAATCACCTGCGTCGTAGATTTGATCAGTAAATGAAACCTGCAGAAAGGAAGAATATCTATACAAAGAAAAACAGTATAAAACCAATACTCTCTCCATCTGTGAGAGATGAATCTACAAATTTTGTGTACAAGTCTCTTTTCCCTGGTAGAAGAACAAATACTAAAAGAGCTTGTATTGTTTTATAATTCTATCTTAAGTTAGGTATTTTTTGAAAATTCACCTCAGAAATCTACCAGTTTCTTTGAAAAAAGCGGAAAACTCGTTAAATGAAATAGAAATTTCATATCACGCCATCCTGCAGTTTCAGTAATCTCCTCTTGCCATTCAGTATCTGTCTAGGACACATGGCACAGTGAATAAAGGTGTTGGTTAGATCCAGTGACAGGACCCAAAGAGTGTGAGTTCAATACCTGGTTAAGGCAGTGGAGAACATGGCACGTGGAACTAGAACAGTCTACCCCAGTGATCGAAATAAAGGGTTCAGTTCGACATTCCAACCACTGAAGAAGGCCGGAACCTACAACGGCCGAAACGTTGTAATAAACATGGCGACAAAGATGACGACAATAATCCGAATAATGTAAATAATGTACATAATACCTCATCTCAGAAATATAGACAGATACTGAAGGGCCGAAACGTTGTAATAAATATGGCAACAAAGATGAGGACAAAAGTCCGAATAATGTAAATAGTGCCTCTTGCCACTCTTGAAATTTTTCTTGAGGTGTTGGTAGCTATTTGCAAGTTGACGGATAAACGGATATTCGATATTGGACGATTTATTATTTCCTCCAAGGTCGTCATCCATTACTACATGAAGTATTCAGTTGAGAACATAATACTGACAGCCAATGAATTGTGGTTCTTTCAATTTCTTTAGAGCAAATAGTCTTTGCAGCTGAATGACAATCCCATTCCTGTATCCAGTTTTCATATTTGTAGTGTCCGCAACAATCATTTTTTATGCTTTTCCATAAATTGTATTCATCCAGAACAGCTGTTATTCCTTTAACAACAGTATCCGCTTTTCCATCTTGTAGATGTAATGCTTCTAACATAACTTCTCTTCTTTCATTCTTCAAAACATGCACTTGATATTCTTGGCCATCAAAATGCAATGACCAATTTTCTAAGTGTAGTGTTTTCGTAATATCTTAAGTTTAACAGCTCCGTTAATAGTGGGTCTCTAAATACTAGATTGAGAAAATGTCTCAACGTCAATCTCTTCTTGAGATAACTGCTGACAAACATTTGCTGCTTTGCTGGTTGATAGGTTTGAAGATTTTACAATTTTGATTGCAGGTTCGGTTTTGTTATTTTGGTAAGAAATGTATTGTTGATTTTGTAATCCCTCACAAGTACATAATACAAGTAATAACAGAAAAACTTCAATTACCAAACGCAATTAAAATACATTAACAACAAAGAAGTAAAGAGTCTGTGGAAAGATTATTGATTACTTATTAGTTAATACACGACTGCGTAGAGCTACTAAGAAAAGTACTAATTCAAGACATTCGGCTTTAACGTCCGAGTTAACACAATAGTCAAACACGTAATTGTACTCACCCCAGTAAGTGGCATGTTTTATAGTAAATAGAGATCTACATTTCTATTGTCTACAGATTTACGTTCAAACTCCGGTGTCAGTAGTGACACTTTTCCTTTATATATGACAGTTCTTCAGTTTCATATTTACTCTTTGACTGGGTCTCCGACTCAGTTTATGGTTAGGAAGTTGAAGTTGTTGTTATTGTTATTGTTGTTGAAATTCGCACCAAGGTCATATTTCTTCTTTTGGATGGCTGAATAGATTTGGAACTCGCAGCCTCTCCAGTTGTATATCCAACAGGTCCCTTGCTTTTGATCTGAAGATGATATAACCGCCTATCCTCACTATAGAACCATTCAACATTTTGTGATGTCAAAAATTTAATTCAATGGATCATATTTTCCCCGTTTCGTAGGGGTTAAGAACTTCATCCATTTTGACTTGTATGACTTGAGTTGATAAATTTTAGAAATTTAATTTATTTTCAATAAACTTGGTACTTGTTAACGATTTACTTTATATGTTCTTTTCTTCGTTTGGTGGCTGATACCAAAGAACAGACAGCGACCAATAATTTGCATTTGGAGTGGTATCCTGCTTTTGTTTTCCACTGAGAGTTCTTCTAGTAAAACAGTTCTTTTTTCTTATTTGATTCTTGAAATATTATGAGATTCTTCGTCCAGATCTTCGTCTTTCTTACAATAGTAGAAGCCATTTTTATGAGACATTATTGCTAAAAATGAATACTTGGATATCTTTCATCAGAAAGCTTATTTACAATGAAAAAAGATTTGGTCACAAACACAACACACTTTTCTCATTCACCTTATTTAAATGACAACCCATATGAACTCATGCTTTTAATTTAATTATATAATTAAATTTGAAGGTTTTAGCTTCGGATTTTGAAACATGGTAATTCCTGTGTAGTGAAGAGACCATATTGTAAATCAGTTAATTTACAATATTTATGCTCTGTAAATTTACATTTAGCACTGTTTTATAAAAATAAAAATATCAATAAGAACACCGGATTATATATCTTACTGTTCTTTCTTTTTATTACAATATATATATATATATATATATATATATATATGTGTGTGTGTGTGTGTATGTATGTATGTATGCATGCATGTGTGTGTGTGTGTGCGTGCGTGTGTGTGTGGGAGGCGTATATCTGTGTGTATATATATAGTTTTATATTTTTTAATCTTATTTTATTTTAATAAATTTTATTTACTTCATTATTCATTTATATAACGCAGGTGTCTAAAGGTATGAACGAATAATTTATTTGACTAGTGTCCTCTTGAAATTTGGGAATAAACAGACAAGGAGGAGACAAATTGTACTGTTAAATTAACTGCTGGGTCGGGGGAAAGCGGAAAGGAGAAGATGGCGGTTGGCAGACAGATAGGGAGACAGATAGGTAAGTTTGCCGCCTCTTTCATCGGTGGCCTGATTACTCACTTGTCTCGTTGAAGGGTTAGGATTATTCAAGATTTGACACGGACTATTAGACGAAACATTTTCGCCTATCTTTTGATAAACAGTTTGTTCAACTAATAGTGGCGCAATAGACGAATAACTCTAGCTTGTGTGGCTCTTAACTACTGCATCCTGTCAAAACAGATCTGTTTAACGAGCATCGGCTATATGTGCTCGGAAATACCATTTGCCATAAAAATTGCAGTGATATGAAACTCGAATCACTAACAAGTCTTCTTCTTTTTCATCTTCTCCTCCTTCTTCTTTGTCTTTATTATGTGTGTCCTTTCAGGGCGTTTCCGATCATGCCTTTCTTCAGCTATCCTTTGTAGCTCTTAGGAACGCTTGTCTTTTTACCTACCTTCTCGGGTCTCGTTCTGTTCTTCACATTAGCTTGTCATATATTTGTCACTCTTTTTGCGCATACCCTTTCGTCCTTTGGGGTGGTAGCGCCTGTTAGGGTCTCAGCTATGGGCAAATAGTTCATTATTACCAGCAATACTTTTTGAAAAAAATTATTACCAGCAATACAATTTTGAAGGAAATATATTACCAGAAACAGATTTGACAAAACAAAATATTACCAGCAATAAAAACTTTTTGTCAGCATTAAATAACCCATTGAGGTTGATATGCCATAAAACAAAATAAACCAAACCAATCTAAAAGAAAGAATACATATTCTATTCATACGAATGTATCCAAAAAATGTTGTCGGCATTAAATAACCCATTTAGGTGTTGATATGCCGTAAAACAAAATAAAACAAACCAAACTGAACCAAAGAACACATATTCTATTCATACGAATCTATCCTAAAAATGTTGTCGGCATTAAATAACCCATTGAGGTTTTGATATGCCGTAAAACAAAATAAGTCCAAACCTTTTGTCCTTTGATTTCTCGTCACGTGATAAATTTTCCAAGCCCTCTTTGTTCATTATGCGTCCTAGGAATATCAACCAACTCCTTTTGATGTCCTTTTCGTTTCCATTACCCTGAAAACTTAATCTTTGGTTAACCGCTCCAACAATGGCGTCTTGCAGTAAATATTACGAACTACAAATTATTTTTTAAATAATGTTTCTAGAATATGTTGTATATACTGAACCCACGTGATAAATATTTTACATAATTTTATAAAATTTTTCTAAATATATTTTTACATTGCAACGGTTCTTTGGCTCATTGATTGAAAGGAGCCTCTCTCTGTCTCTGTCTCTTATGAAAGAATATTCAATTATTTATTTGTCATCGCCCATAGGCAAAATAGAACATAACCGGAAGTAATTATATAACCATTCGATACGGTAAACGAAACAAAGTTATATTTTATATTATAATCTTAACATAAACAGATGTCCCAATGTTGATAACAGACACAGAAAAGAAATAAACTTTCTCTGTCTGATATCCTATACAGTTTAGTAAAGGATAACGAGAAGAAAGCTCTATACATCAATTTATGCGGGCAGAATGCATGCTTGTCAGGAAGATGAACAACCCAGGATGCAATGCAGAATTGAAAATGTCAAAATAAAGCAAGTACTAAAATTTAAGTGTCTGCGAAACGTTTCAACAGATGACGAAAAATGCAACATCAGAATATTGTGATAAAAAATTAAAAAAATCAAAGTATTAAGAAACAGGAAAATGTGATTAGAAATAAAGAAAAGAGCGCTGAACTGTTATGTAATATCAATGTTCCTATATGGCAGAGACTGCTGGGTAAACTCCTCACAGATGAAGAAGAGACTTGAAGCAACTGAGATCTGATTCTACAGAAGGGTACTGAGAATACCATGAATTGAACATATGAGTAACGAGGACGTTTTAAGTTAAATGGAAACAAAAAAGGCGTTTATATTTACAATTTTAAACGAAAGGTTGAACTATCTAGGGCACATACTGAGGAAAGTGGGTTAGGAGAACTTAACATTCACGGGATATATTAAAGGCAAGAGGGGAAAAGGGAAACAGTGAAAACGTAAGGAATGAGTTTGTGTAAATGAATGGCAGAACACGGACTGGGAGGGATGGCCAAAAGACAGACCTTACTAAGAGCTACAACGGACAGGAAGATGTGGGGAACCATACAAGTAGAAGAATTTTATCTCGGTAGATTTCCAACTTGAGTGAGCAAATTTGAACGGAACGGCCACAAATGGATTCGAACCCGACACATCAATCCCACTGTCTGTGCTGAGAACCACTGCGCTACGAACATACACTGACATTCTTTCTCTGAGTTCGGCAAAAATGGGTCAATCCCATCGGTGACTGTCGTAAACATCTGAATTTACGATCGTTACTATCCTTCTTAATGAATAGATTATTAGGGATTGGTCACTATATATATATATATATATATATATATATATATATATATATATATATATATATATATATATATATATATAAAGTGAACATTAAAGTCAACACTTGTCGGCTCTGAGTGTTCACCTTTAATGTTCACTTTTATACTTATATTTAATACGCTCCATGTCTGATATTGAGCATTTTATCCCATAAATTTAGCACTCGTTAAAAATATATTTCTTCATACATACATACATACATACATATACATATATATATATATATATATATATATATATATATATATATATATATATATATATGGAAAATTAAATAACTAAATATAAGCAACGATATACGCGCGTGTTCGCTTGTATACACAGGTAAGCAAATAAATAATTACCAGATTTTTCCAAGCGGTGTTAACATAATAGTGCTCGATCTGGTTAGACAGAGCTAAGAAATATATATTAATAAATATACATATACCTACGTTTGGTGTACGACTTAAATTTCGTTTGTTACCCAACTCGTCGGGCACAAGATATAGCATTTTTTTTTCAATATGCAGGTTATCATATATATATATATATATATATATATATATATATATATATATATAATCTTTCTAATGTGTTTTGAAGGAGAATTATCAGTCTTTCCTCTATTACTCAGCGTTTCTAGGTCTGCACGGGATTTCAGACATTTAGTGAAATCTGCCGAGCAAGAAATAAAGAACTTCATATTTTATATATTTTTATTTCACGCCATAAATTCCTGCAACTGTTGAGTAGCACATGCCACACTGATCGGATCAAACTATTGAGCCAATCCTCAGAGCATATTGTCATTTTTTGTTTTTAATCATTTCACCCTAAGCAAGGCAAGGCGGGAATGCCACTAGTAGACAGGGGTTTACACGGAGTGAAAGTGTGAGAAAAGATTGAATATAGGAAGGATTGAGAAAAGGACAAAAGATGAACGGGATTCAAGAAAACAAAAGTTGGCGATTGACGTTGCATTTAAATTTTTGAAGCTTCTAGTTATCAGAGAAGCAAGTAAGCGGAAGGGAGTTCCACAGGCGGGAAGTGCGAGAAAAGAAACTGTTGGAGTAGAAGTGGCGGTTGCATTTAACTGTTTCAATAGTAAACGTGTGGGACCTAGATACCAATCTATAAGCATGATTAAACTCACGTAGTCTGGGCACCTGTGAAAAAAGCTCGACTGAGCAGTTGCCCTGAACATATTTCTAGAAAAGACAGAGGGAAGCTGCGTCACGTCGGTGAGAAAGTGACTGAAGTCGAGATTCTAAGTTAAGATCGATTACATTACAGATCCTTCTTTAGATTATGTCAAGGACCTCGAGATGATTAGCAAGAACACCAGACCAGATATGGCAGCAGTATTAATATTGCAATATTAATACTGCTGCCATATCTGGTATGGTGTTCTTGCTAATCATCTTGAGGTCCCTGACGACTGCTCTCCAGATACGCAGAGTAGTTCACCATATATACGGGGTTGCTCTCCACAAGCACAGGATTGCTCTCCATAAACGCAGAGCTGAACACGATAAACGCAGGGTAGCTGTCTATTGACGCGGTATTGCTTTCTGTATACGTGGAGTTGCTCTCCATGTATGCAAGGTTGCTCGCTACATGCCCAGATATATGTTGAACTTAAACTCAGGGTTGCTCTCCATATGTGCGAGGTTCTTCGCCATACATGCAGTGTTGCTCTCCATATACGCAAAGGTTGATCTCCAATCATTTCCTTGTAAAGATATGTCTTTAATTTCATTAAAAAAATTTAAAGTTTAAAATTTCAACGTTCCAATATTTTCAGCGTTTCCGTTCAGTCCACAATTATTACTAACACTGCGTTTTATATACCCGCTCCCCCTTTTACGCTTATATAATTACGCCAACAAAAACAATTTTAGTTCGATGAAGCCCTGAAGGACGAACCGCACCCCCCCACATTTTTCTACTTTGTCCTTAATTTGCCTAATAAACACACACACACACGCGCGCGCGCATATATATATATATATATATATATATATATATATATATATATATATGAATACAGACGAAAGGAAAACTTATCTTAGCCGACACGTTTCGTCCTTTGATAGACTTTGACAAGTCAAACCTAAGGATTTTATTTTGCTAGATGTGTTTATAAACAAAAGTAAAAATGCTGTTTTTTCATAATTTTAAAATTTAAGAGACATTCATAAATGTTCATCAAAATAACTGAAAAGTTTATGTAAAATATGGAGGCTGCTAAGTGACGTAATTTAATGTCGTATTAACGCAAGTGAATGATGTTGAATATTTTTATGCAATTTTAAATTATTTTAGTATCGGATTAATTTATATATTATATATTTTAAATACTAGGATGTTATGAATTCAGCCATTTTCTTTTAATTTGAATATTTTTATCGCTATGTAATTACTCCTTGGGAAAGGAGTAATTCTTTAAGGAATGGAGATATTTGAAAAAATCCGGGTACAGATTTATATTTTGATAAGATTCAATAGCAGTACTGTCAAAAAAATTTCCGTCTAAGTAAGATACTTTATCTTTTAATAAGTGTAACATTCTTTAGATCAAAGTTTTGGTTGGATTTTATTTCTATTTAGAACAAATGCATTTGATAAAGTATTGTGCATAACATCCCTTTTGTGTTCATAGATACTTTTTTAAATTTGTGCAAGTTTCCCCAATGTAGTCTGAAGAGCAGTATATATATATATATATATATATATATATATATATATATATATATATATATATATATCAATAATTATAGTCGAAAAATAAATAAATCTTAAAAACTGGAACTAAACGTGTGCTACAAATATGTGCATGTCAAGTTTAGTCATTCTTATAATCCTTTTCTTTTTTTAAAACACATCAAATATAAACAATGAAGTTCATAATAAAAATGGTACGTGATTTACATCTGTAAAACATCTTTTCACAAGATAAAGACATTAGTCAGACACACATATGTCTATAAACAATGCGGCGGTGGAGTCAGTCGAAAAGTGCAGGTAATTTGTAAGGATTAGTTCCGCTGAATATTTTGTGCAGCACTCTGTGATCCGGGGCGCAAATTAAAGGCAAAGAAGTACTTCGAAAGAGACAATCGAAGCTAAATGTTAAGACATGTCATCGTTATCCATCCCCAATAATTTTTAGTGAAGCTATTTTACTGTTTTTCATTTCTGAGCAAAAGTTTCCTGAAACGTTTTTGAAAATCAGAAACTCAATAAATATTTGAGAAAAGATGTTTCGGTCTTTGACCAAATCCTAATATTTTAATGTATTCTTTGCTTAAACGTTATTTCTATAGATACAAAAGTGAATGTTCTGTTTATAATAGACAGTATTAGCAACATTTATCGGCCTGAACGTTCGAGAAGGTTGTAATTCAAAACCAGTAATTTAACCTTGCAAATCGGGTGCTTCCTCTGTAGCTAAATGGTATTGCACATCAGGCTATATGGCATTTCTGTGTAAGCTGCAGGTTCGATTCCTGTCGGAGGATGCAAATTTTCTTTGAGATCTATCAGACATTCAAACCGGTTTAATGCTAATACAATTTGTTATAAACAGGACATTTTCTTAAATATATGCATCTATAAAAACAACGTATAAACTATATATATATATATATATATAGAGAGAGAGAGAGAGAGAAATTACCAGCAATACATTTTTTGTAGTATGAAATGGACTAAGTCCGACATATATTTTATTGTTATACGTTATTTATATAGACACAAATATTTAAGTAAATGCTCTGTTTATAATAAACAGTATTAATAACGTCCGAGAAATTTTCATAGAAAATTTTGTGTTCTCCGACATGTTATACCATTTAATTTAAAGCCACTAAGCGCATGCTTCCTCTGTCGCTCAATATTATAGTGTGCCAATCTATATGGCGGTTCCGTGTAGGATGCAGGTTCAATTCCAGTCAAGGGTACAAATTCTTCTTTGAGATTTCTCCGACATTCAGGCCGGTAAATGTTGTTAATACTGATTATTATAAACAGAGCATTTACTTAAATATTTGTGTCTGTATAAATAACGTATAAACAAAAAATATATTAGAATAATTGTCGGGCGTCGTCCATTTCATAATATATTAAAAGCCTAATATATACATACATTATTTGCATATTATTTTTCTTACGTATACTAGATTGGCATGTAGGTTTACTGTTGAAATAGTTAAATGCAACCCCCGTTGCTGCTCCAACAGTTTCTTTTCTCGTACTTCCCACCTGTGGAACTCACTTCTGTTAACTTTCTTCCCTGATAGCAACAATCTTGAAAAATGTAAATGCAACATCTTCTGTTTTCTTGAATCATGTTCATCTTTAATTTTCCATCAATCCTTCCCATTGTCGGTCTTCTCATTCTCTTTGACTCCCTGTAACAACCCCTGCGCACTGGTAGCATTCCCACATTGTTTGGGTATAAATGGTTTAATAAATATATATCAGGGTACTTAATTTGAAATATTTTTTAAACTAGCATTTTTAATAAACATAAATATTTTTTTTTATTTATTCAGTTACCCATTTACTGTCTTTTTCATGCTTAGCAATTTTTTAAAATGGGCGTTTGTTTATCTTGAACGCGGTCACCGAAGTCTGAAACGTCAAGCCTGGTCTGTACCTCAATGAGTGACCTCTTGGGAATACCAGGTGCTGTAAGGTTGGATGTGCGGGTGGTGTAATGGATAAGGATTCAGATAGCTGAGTTCCAATTCCAGTCGGTTTCGTTATTTTCGCTTACGCGCAAATACCCTTGGGAGGGTACGAATCCACGTCTTTTCACTTCTGTTGAAGGTTAATTAGCAGAGGCTTGTATCAGTAAATAATTATGATATCCAACAAAATACTGCTAGTAATCTCAAAATATTTTCTAGCTTTAAATAACCTTCAAAAGGTTGATAAGCCGTAAAAAAACATATCAATCATCTTAAACGATCCAGTTCTCTGGTTACATCTACCATATAATAAGAATCTTGATATAAAAATATAATTTTTTGAAACTTACGTATAGACCAGCATTTTTATAAATCACACAAATTAAACAATATATTTGATAATAAAAACAAACCCTAAAATGTACTTACAGTTATATGGGTAACTAGCAGCATGACCCGGCGTTGCCCGGGCTTGATTCAAAAGTCGTACGACTCATACAGCAATCGCTATCACTTGACTTAAAATATTTTTTGCCCTTCCTTGCCTTTAAAGGTGTGCCCTTTGCCGTGCTGATGTTGCTACATGCCTTACTTCTTGCCTATCTCACACTGCGATTTTTTTCTAAGCTTTATACTAAACATTAAATCTGTTACGAAAAAAGAACTAAACAAAATGAACACAAAACGATCAGCTTTAAAAAAGGACTCGTAACTGGAAAAACCGAATGAAAACAGAATGTTAACAACAAATACTTTTTCACATCCAACCCAGTTCTGCGGAATCAGAATCAACGTTTAGTTTAAGCAAGCGAATGAGCCATTTGGAGTAAAGTGCCATGCAGATTCAAAATTTTCCCACTTGTGACGAATGCAGCTATCGATTTTTTGTGTATACTAGCATGCTAGTTAACATTCGTGTCAGTCAGATGTTGGCTCTCACGCTGGCCAATAGAATATTCCTGCCTATTCGTAGCAGCCAGCTATTGGCTCTCACTCTGACCAGTAGAAAATGGCCATAAACTACACGAAAACTTCCGTAGAAGCATGAAAAAATCGATTATTTCCACTATCGATGGGAGTTGGGAAATGCAAAGTCGGTCTTGGCCATCCCACTAACTTGGAGCATGTGCATGTAAATTTTGGTGCAAATCCGTCGAAAATTGCGGCCGTGCATTCGCTACACACACACACACACACACACACACACACACACCCCTGCCTTTTATAGATAGAGATATTGAAAAAATATAAGTACAAAATGCTAAATAGTAATAATAGAAAAACACTAACAAAATAATGTAGCTGTAGAAATAAAGTCAAATATAACTTTAACTGCTCTGCGTGATATACGCTTAGGTGATCATGTATCTTTCGATACATGACTGACGAGGCAGATTTTTTCCGCAGTAGGTTGACATTTTTTTCTGCGGGAGACCAGTTGCAATCCAAGGCTATAGATTCCTGTCTGTCTTGCTATCTACCCATAGCTTCGAAGAGAATTCATACCTTTCCTAAGGGTATACACTAAAGGAAAAGCAGAGCGAAAAACATGTTATGTACGGTGAAAGTAATACAAACTTAAAGCCATGTTGAACATTTAAATCGGAGCAATTGGGAAATAATTTAAAGAAAGATATTCAAATAATTTGCTATCTATCAAATACAAAAGATATAACCATGTTATCGAACTATATATATCGACACTAAAATAATAGAGAAAAAAAAACATCGTTGGTTGAACAGTATATAATAAAACAGAATCAGAGGAGGAATTTGAAGAATGAGAAAATAATAGAATTCAAAAACGTGATTGGTTTAATAATCAAAAGTATAAATTATTTCAAAATGTCAGCACGTTGTTGTATTTCTTTAAAAAAAAAAACAGGAGAAAAAAGGCCTCGAGAACGCCTTTACTCGTCAGTGTTTCAGGATAAACAAAACGCCCATTTTGAAAAATTGCTCTTTCCGTAAATGAGTGACAAAATAATATACGAGTTCTTTTTGAAAAATAACAGTACTGGGTGTGCTGTGTGAGCTCTGGGAGAAAGAGCAAATTATGTTATCATCAAACATGATATCTTGGGAGTATATAACTGTAATCTTAGTTTTCTGCAACCATTGTATTTTTTCTCGCTTGCGAGAGTTGTGGTGGGACAAATCGTGGCTGTTTCACCACGACAATGCATGAGCTCACATCTCCCTGAGCCTCCGACAGTTCCTGGCCGCGAAGAACATCGCCGTACTGGAGAAGCCTCCCTATTCAATTGATTTTGCTCTTTTGCCTAAGATCAAGGGGAACATCAAGGAGACTCGTTTTGAAGGCGTGGAGGCCATCAAGACGGCTGTAACGACGGATCTGAGGGGCAACCAAAAAGAATCCTTCCAGCTGTGGATAGAAGCGTCGCAGAGAAAGATGTAAAAGTTTATAAGACTTGATGGGGTTACTTTGAAGGGGAAAACATGTAGTTTGTTTTGTTGAATTGATATAAATTGTTTATCTAGAATTTTTTCATACAGACCTCTTATATATATATATATATATATATATATATATATATAAATATATATATGTATATATATATATATATATATATATATATAAATATATATATGTATATATATATATATATATATATATATATATATATATATGTATATATATATCAGTTCAAGAAAGACATTTGGGTCACTAACACACAAAAAAGAGAATGTCTCATACCGAAAATATTTAACATCAAAAAAAAAAAGAAGAAAAAAATTAATTAATTTTAATAATATGTGGAAATCTCCACGCTTTGCCTGATGAAGGTCGCGAGACCGAAAACCCATGTAGCAAAATTATGGAAAATAAAGCATAATTTTTTTTTTTTAAATCCACATTACAACCAAAATCGTTTACGATTTCTCTCTTCTTTTTAATATATATATCTATATATATATATATATATATATATATATATATATATATATGTTATTTTACAAATATACAATTTGTCTATAAGCTGATAGGTGTTAACGTCAGCATCCCGATTTCAGACTTTCGTAGATGGACCTTCCAGCAATCATTCTGTCCACTCGTCAGGAATTTTTCTATGTCAAATAGTTGGTTAAATCAAACTTTTCAAGTACAGCAGTTAAAAAGTACGCAGTCACGACTGTAGTTATATTAAAATTCAAAATATTGAAACAAAAAAGTTACCAATATCTAGAAGGTGACTTGTACAGGAGCGTCCTCTTTTTAATATTTTGAATTTAATTTAACTACAAAACATTTCGTTTTTAAACTTTCCTTGATAAAGTCGAATTGACGAAAGGCGTTCGCATTGAGTAAGAAACACACACACACACAGACGCGCGTGCGCACACACACACGCACACGCACACACATATATATATATTTATATTATGTGGGGATACAACTCGAAATTCAGTGTTTATGTATCATATCAACCTATGCTGAAGACACCTGTAGTGGGTGAAACTCAAGTATCTGTGGTCTGGTAATATATATATATATATATATATATATATATATATATATATATATATATATATATATATATATAAAGTGAACATAGAAGTCAACACTTAGAGGCGACAGTCTGTTTCATGCTATATGCAATCGTCAGGACTTTATTCCATAAATATAGCACACCTTAAGACTATATATATATATATATATATATATATATATATATATATACACAGTTAAAAGTCCCCAAAAGAAGAAAATTGTAAGAACATACAAAAAAAAAAATAATATTAAAAACTTAACAACAGTACCTTGTCAGACATTTTAATGAAACGTGTGGACGTGTGTGTGTGTGTGGTGTATATATATATATATATATATATATATATATATATATATATATATATATATATATATATATGCTCCCGGAAATCCGCTTGAGCTCTCTAGGGAAAGGGGTTTAAAAAAAACAACGTCTCCTATTATTATTCAGCATTACCCTTTAAGTAAATTGAATTGAGTTCTCAGAGCCGCTGGTATATTTCGTATAGAGAAAAATGTTAAAAATCCCCTTCCTTTCTGCCGTGTGACGATGGCCTAGGGGTAAGGTATCTGACTAATCAAATCAATCGTGTTTCGATCTCGGCTTGAAACAACCGGATGTGATACAGCGAAACAGTCTGTCTGTGGATGACTGTATATTTATATATATTAATCATTTCATTCCAAGCAAGGCAATAAAGCTACTAAGACAGGATGGATTACTAAGTGTAAAAGAATAAAAAAAAAGAAAGAAAGACATTATTAAGGAGCGAGAACAATGAAACAATACAATAGATAACGATTGACACTGCATTTAAATTTTTGAAGATTCATAGTTAGATATAGATATCAGCGATGGAAATTCATCCGGTAATGTGTAACTTGTGACTCACAGCCAAGCAAAAGAGAAAGAGGAAATAGCCAGAAATCTTCGACATCCTCAATTGCTTTTGTTTATTCTGAGTTAGATAATTTTACTTTCTTGGTCACGTGTTTTTCTTTTTTGGTTTACATATAAATCACAACTCCTCCATTTTACCATGTAAGCAGATGTATTATAGTTACCATACAAGCGAATTAGTGTCAAGGAAACGACGCCTTCTCCCACACCAGTTTTAGGAACGGTCCCTGTACACTGACGTTGATAGTGGCAGGAGAAGAACACAAATTTCAATCTTCTTGTCTCCCTTTCTCGAAATCCTGTGTAAATTAAGGTTCAGCCGTAAATAACTTCCGTTTTTTGTTTATCAACTTTATTCTTCCGTTGTGTGAAAACGTAAAAATTCCCAACTTAAAAGGGAAAGCACCTCCACCAAAAAAAAAAAAAAAAAAGATCGTGGGCTGAACATACAAAGATCTACGGTAATGTTTCTCAAACTTTTTAAGCAATGGCACACCTAGAAGCATCTGAAAATATCACAGCACACTTAACATTTTTAAAGGGTGCATATTTAAATGTTATAAAATAAAACTATAGATTAAAGAAAAAAACTCATGCACAAATATGAACTGACTTTATTTCAATGTTTATTGTGATTTTGTGTGTCTGAAGGGAGTGTAAAAAATGATCCACACTTTAGACAAAATTGTCGATCATTTTTTACTTTCATTCTTATGTGTTTAAATGTATAAATAACCCTTGTAAAATTTAATGATTACAGATGAACATTTGCCGATGACTTTATGAATTTAAGCACTGTATGAGATTGTCAGCAAAGTATCCTCTTTTTACACTTGAAATGGCTAGATGTAACACCATAACCTATGTTAAGTTTCTTCTGTTGCACTTCTAACTTGTGGAATTCTCTTCCAGCTTTTTGCTTTTCTGTCAACTTTGATCCTCAAAGATTTAAATACAATGTCAATCATTTATCTTTAAAATTAATTTTAATTCCTGTTCTTTTATTTTGCTCTCTCTCTCCTTAATGTTTTCTTTTTCCCGGTCTCACACTCCGTAATCCCTTGTCTTAGTGGCTTTATTGCATTGCTTGGGGGTGAAATAATTAAAAAAAAAATAGAAAACCTTCAAATATTAATTGGTCTTTTTACTAAATATCATCATCAGCATGCTTTCAATTTTTTAACTTCAGAATTTAGCCTACATACATTAGAAGTCTTAACCTTTTCAGGCAACAGTACACTTAGGAGCAAATAAAAAATATGGCACTCTTAGCAAAATGTTTAAAGAGTATACATTTAAATGTTATGAAATAAAACCATAGATTAAAAAAATAAACACATGCACAAATATGAACTTACTTTATTTCAATGTTTCCATTCAACTTTTTGTGCATCTGATTTAGTGTGAAACATTACTACTACTACTACTACTACTACTACTACTACTACTACACCCCCCCCAACACCATGGCAACACTATTGTGCGATTTCCTGGCAGTTTTAGAATTACTGCATTAGAACATTCAAATTAGCATTTTTTTTTCTCTTACATATAATTCAATTTCTTATTCACATAAATAAGTAGAAAATTGCAATAAAACTGATAAAGACTTTTTAGCTAATTTAGGATCTTCCTTTTGTATTGAAATCCAAAATGTATAAATGGGTGATAAGCAGACCCTCGTTTCTTCTTTAGTTAAGCGCAGTCTTTCTTGCTTCTTATTTCTGATGTTAATTAGGTCCCTCTTTTTGTTCACCCATCCCTTTATATGGCTCTTAAGCTAACTTATCCTGGGGACATCGGCGGCTTGGCCCAGGATGACATTCTCGATACTGAGATGATGTCTACTTCAATGGGACAAGCTGTGGGTGTCCTCACCCCAGCCATGTTCTATCCTGGAGGACAACCCTAATCGGCTTCACAATGGCACTCTGGTTAGCTACTTTGAATGTCCGAGGCCTGAGGTCCGAGTCTCGCAGAGCGAGGCTCTCTCGTGACCTTCAGCGCCTCGGGGTGAATGTATGTTGTATACAAGAGACCCGGTTTTCTTCTCATAATAAATAATAATAATACTGTCTACGGGGTTCGCCCTTTATTCAGCATGTTTTGGTCGTTCGAGGGGTGTCTCTTGGCTAGTGAGCAGGTCTTTGAAGGCTGCTTGTACCATTGTCTTCGCGGATCCGGCGGGCAGACTTTGCGTGCTGGATGTTACCATAAAGGATAAGGTTCTTCGTCTCATTGGGGTTTATGCGCCCAATACCCATTCCGAGCGGCCTGCTTTGTTTCGGCAGATCGCACCATTCTTGACGACGTCTCGTCGGGTAGTTTTAGCGGGGGATTGGAATGCCGTCCTTGACTCCGATATAGATCGTATAGGGCAAAAACAAGGTACTAACAACCTGGATGTGAAACCGTTTCGGGACTTTATCGATGGGTTTGATCTTGTCGATAAGTTCCGGAATGAACACCCTCGGGAGGTAGCATGGACTTGGACAACTAGTGGCAACTCGGCTCCTGGTACGCTTGCGAGCTACCTGGACCGAGTCTTAGTTAGGAGAGTCGATGTAGGGCTCTTAGGGTGTCCAAGTTTCCATTACATAGTTTATACGGATCATAGGCTTGTCCGGGTCCGTGTAAACTTAGATAAGCCTAAGGTTAGATTGGCTGGTTACTGGAAATTGAACTGTTCACTTTTTGGTGATCAGGGTTTCCGGGACCAGATATTACTAATGATACAAAGGGAATTGACAGGTGCGGTTGTGGGAAACGCCTGGTGGGGAAATTTAAAATCTAAAATTCGAACGTTTGCTGCCGATTTTACTCGTCAACTCAATCTAGATAGATTAGCGGCGCAAACGGTTTTAGAAAATAAAGTTGATCGGGCTGTGAAATCCCGTGTTAGTGGGTATATAGCTTTAGCTAAGGCAGAGTTGTCCTCCTTGCTTATCAAGAAGGATCAAGCTCTGGTAATTAGGGCTAGGTTAAAAAGAATGTCTTCTGAGGCAACGAATATGGCCGCTGAACTGCGTGCAGAGGAGAATCTAGGCGACATATAGCATGCGTCACATTGCCGGATAAGCGAACCGTGACTACAAACGCGGGCATATGTAAGGTTTTTCGGGATTACTTTCAGGATGTTTTCACCAGGGAGCCCGGTATGAGCTCTGCTCAGTTCGACGCCTATTTAGCTGACTTTCACTGCCCCAAAGCAGCTGAAGTGGCTAGGTGCGAGGGTCCCATTACAGAGTCGGAAATCTGGGATGCGCTGAAGCAGGTTGGCCTGAATAAGTCTCCTGGATTAGATGGTCTTCCCTACGAAGTTTACTTGAGGTTGTCGCACGTTTTTGTTCATTTGCTGGAACTGATTTTCAACCACTGGATGAAGCAGGGGTCTTTACCTCAACGCTTCACCAGGGGTGTGATCAAGTTGCTCGGAGATCCCACGTTAAACCGGCCTTGTGCCACATGATGCCCTCGTTGGGGGTGTGACTAAATACTGTTCCGTCTGAAGTCTAGAGTTCAGTCTGAAGTCTGGAGTGAGGTCCGTCAGTCAGAGCGAGCGAGTCAGTCAGTCGAGTCAGAGGCTGTCCAAACAGTCGCGTTCAGACAATTACTACTAAACCTGATTGTTCGTACTTTTCTACCTCTCTGTATATATTCCTGTTTGTAATATATCTGTGTTATTCCATTTCCGTATTCGAGTTCTTCTTTATTGGTTCTACCTTGGACTATCACCGTGGTACAAGGAACCGGACCATAACAGAGCTCAGCTTTTCGGATCAGTTGTGGAGATTTATCCATGTTTGACTGTTTCGTGTGTCTAAACCATTTTTTTTTATCACATGTTATGATATGTTTAAGAAATGGTTAATTCGAATGATAGATTCGTTATCGGAATTTGTTTTCCAAAAATAGAAATTACTAATGACTCAACCTACAAAATTCGATAGGAATAACTTAAGAATCTTTCCAGAAACTAAATAAGAGATAATTTCGTTATGAGCTAGGACGAGGCCGTCGAACAGTTACATCTTAGATAATACTGACAGCCATACCCAGCTGGTTAATCAGAAAAAGCGTTCAATAAAAATGGAGCAAAAACAGCATCAAATCTATCTTCTTAAATTACTTTAAAGTACTTTCAATAAAAACATTTTGAATTAATACATTCACTGATATAATGGAAGTCGTCTGTATTTATTCAATCGAAGTTAGCCAAGGACATGAAGGGGTAAAACAGGCAACATAAAGACCAACTCCAGACCACAATTAATTTATAGTTTTTTAAATTCAGTTTGTCAGTGTGCTACCAGGTATGTAAAAGCGGATACATTTATGAAGCAATTGTTAAGTTTGATGAAAATTGGTTGAAAGATCAACGAAAAATAAGAAAGAAACCAGTAAAAATCGCCATTTTTCTCTATTTAGGCGGGTTCTCACTATATGGTTGGACTCAATTATCAAGTTAAATGACTGTTAAACAATCAACTTATTGTTGGCTACATTTGTGATGAAATCGATTTTTTGTTTCTCGCGGGTTTTCGTTAAAAGCAGTGGGGTGTAGAAATAAAAATGAGGTATCGTTGAGCTTCTCTTGATATAAGTATCCTACATCGAAGGAAAAAAAATTGAATTTATCGATTTTTGATCGGCTTTATCGATTATTGATTTTTGAAAAATTTCACTATATGGGTGAACTCAATTATCAAGTTAAATGACTGTTAAGCAATCAACTTATTGTTGGCTATAATTGAGTCAAGTTTGTATTAGATTGCTTAAAAATTGCGGGAGTTTTAGTTAAAAATTCATGTTGAAATCGATTTTTTGTTTTCCCCGGTTATTCGCTAAACACAGTGGTGTAGAAATAATAATGAAGTATCGTTAAGCTCGTCATGATGCAAGTTACCTACATACCAAGTTTGAACGAAATCGTAGGAAAAAGTTGAATTTGAAAATTTGAGTTGAATCGCTATTTGATCGGCTTTATCGATTATTGATTTTAAAAAAAATTATCGATTTTTTACGCTAAGAACCTATCTCTTACATTGTACAATGTATGTGCCAAGTTTGGTCAAAATCGATTGGATGGATCTCGAGTGAAAAGGTATCACACACTCAGGCAGACACACAGACATCCTCTGTTTTATATGTAAATAGATGAGCTTACGACAACATCACGTTGAAACATCACTTCCTGTACTATCACCAAGGTTAAACTACGTCGGGTTTGATCCGTACCTAGATGGGTGACCGCTTGGCAATATCAGATTCTGTAAGCTTGGTAGAAATGACTTACGGCCATATCACGTTGAAACACCGATTCCCGTAGGATCACCGAAGTTAAATAACGTCGGCTTTGGGAATATCAGGTACCGTAAGCTTAGATGGACGTGTGGTGTAATGGATAATAGCTTGGTTTGTTAATTGGAGATCAGAGTTCTAATTCCGGTTGGGTTCGTCATATTCACTTAGCACAACTATGTTATGTATTCTAGCAATGACATCCCCTCAAAATGGTCTTTCTTTCTTTTTATGTGTCATGTCCTTTCAGGACGTAGGCGATCATGGCTCTCCACGTCCCTCTATCCCTTGCAGCTCTCAACAAGTTCCTTCCCTTTGCTTCCTCCCCCAGACCACGTTCTGTCATCCACTTGCTTAAGCCCGCTAGGTATGTCATGCATTGTTTTCCCTTGTCTCACTTTCCCTTTATCCACCCTGTGAATATCAGATTCTCCCAGCCCTCCTTCCTCATTATGTGTCCCAGAAACTTCAGCTGACTCTTCCTGATGTTAAGTATAAGCCACTCATTGTTTGCATCCTCTCCAAGACCTCATCGTCCATGATATCCTTAGCATCCTTCTGTAGAACCACATCTACGTAGCCTCAAGTCTCTTCTTCATCTTTGAGGAGCTCGTCCAACATTCACTGTCATAAAGAAGGACAGATATCACGTAACAGCACAGTATTCTTTTCTTTGTTACCAAAGAAATCCCCCTGTTTCGTAATACTCTGGCCAGCTTTTGGAATACGTCCTTGACCATCCCAATCCGTTTTACTGATGACCATGTATGCATGGAATGGCCTTTACAATGCTAAAAAGTAATTGGCCCTTACTCTATGAATGCACCATCTTCTTCCGCTCAAGGCTTATGGCAACATCACTTTGAAACACTAGTTCTCGTATGATCACCGAAGTTAAGCAACTTCGAGCCTGGTCAGTACCTAGATGAGTGACCACTTGAGAATTCCAAGTGCTGTAAGCTTGGATGTGCGTGTGGTGTAATTGATAATGGCTCGGAATTGTTGATCGGATAGCCGAGTTTGAATTGCGGTTGGATTCGTTATAATCACTTACGAGTAAATACCCCTGGGTTAATTAGTAAGTCTATGGGTTAATTAGTAAGTCTTATATCATTAAATCTGAAAAAAAAAATCGTACAATCTACAAAATATTTTCTGGCTTTAAATAACCTGTAAAGGGTCGATAACCTGTAAAAAACAAATCAATGAAAAAAGCATTCTGTTGGCGTCACGGAAAGCAAGGTGGACACGCGTATTATTTACTAATCACGAGTGAATTCGATTCGTATTTCATTGGTGAGATATGAGGAGGAATTTCTCGAGGAGTTTCTTCTCACGAACTTGTGAAAGCAAGGAGTTGCCTCTCCGATTACTACAATTATTCAAATGATTGCAGTAGACCAAATGGCACACAGTGAGTTTTTAGTTAGTAAGAATTGTATCATTAAACCATTATTATCTAAAAGAAAAAGTCTTAAGATCTAAAAAACAAATCTTTACCGGCTTCAAATAACATGAAATGGGTTGATAAACCGTAGAAAACGAATCAATGAAAAAAATTATATATAGCAGAGAATGCTGGCTTATTTCCTTACATGTGAAAACGCTGCTCGAAGCGACAGAGATTTGGTTCAAGAAACGAAAGCTAAAAATGTCATTTACTGAACAAGTAGGTAACGAGGAAGTGTTAAAGAAAATTCAAAGGAAACGAACACTTTAAATCAGAACGGGACATTTGAAATTTCTGAAATATGTAATGAGGAAAGACGGTTTGTAGAATTTAACACTCACAGGATATACTGAAGGCAGAAGAGAGAGAGCGAGAGGGGGGAGGAAGCAGCGAGTGATCCATCTAACAAGTTTATGTAAAGTCGAAGGGATAATAAAGAAATAGTGCTAAGAATAAGAAGGTGTGGAGGGCCATACACCCTCATGTCATGAAAGGACATAGCAGATAAAAGAATCTAGTTTTGGGTTTGTCGAATCATATAATTCCTTAATAAAGACTGACTGCCCGTGTTTTTTTTTACGAGTCTCTTTTCCTGTATACATGCGCAATACATGTCCGCTATGAAAAGTTTTTTCTCAAATGCCCTGTTTCAAATGTCCTGAAACCAAATTTAGCCTTGTGTCTTACTAGGCAAAGTTTTAAAAATATTCACATGCATATTATGGCTTCGTAAGGTGTCAGATTGCTAACATCAAGAATTCCGGTTGGTAATCTGTCATTTACAGTCTGGGACAGAATAAGCGGTCACCCCCGCCTGTGTACTGCCGGATAGTAGAGAAATATAACAAAGGCTAGTGAATTTAAAAAACAGTCGATTAACGAGTCATGACAAAGACGCTTTAAAAGAATAAACACACATGCTGTTTTGAGTGAACGTTGCTCCGACAATGACTTTTCCTTGTCTGCCAAAATGGCTATTTGCAGGTTTTCCAACATGGCGGCGTGTTTCCCGCCATTTGCATAGAGAAAAAGCAAACGAGAAATCGAAAGAGACCGGTAGAGGATACTGGAACTCATTTCTTTTATTTGCATTTAGTTTGTTTCTATGACTGATGTCTCTTTGGAAACCGTGCGCGCAAAAGAAGTTCTAAGTACAAACAAATGCTGTAAAGCGCTTACCACTTGTTTGTAAAGCCTGCAGAAAATATCAGCGCCATTGCTGCACCAATTAAATAAGACTTTGTCTTTTTTTTTCTCGGGTATGCATCAATAGCAGAACGGGTAAGAGAGACGTCATTAACATATGGTTTCGGGAGATAATTGTTTCAACATGGCAGCAATCGTTTTCTTTTCTTTTTTTATCCTTATTTATTGTGAATGCAAAACATTTTTTTTTTTGCCTTTCTCAGTTTCGTTCTATTATTTGTTTGTTCGGAAAGTAATAGCGTTTTCCCAGAAAGGGTATGAAAAAAAAAAGGAAGAAGAATTTAAGTTAAATTTATTGAAATATCATTTCTAAATAAATATGTAATCAGCTTCATCACTGTAATCGGAACAAATAAAAATCTATAAGTAATAAATCTGATGTGAATAGAGAATATAGAAGAGCATGTACCGCCATTACAAGGATCTATTTTTTTTTTCATATTCTGTGTATAACGTATTTTCAAATTTGTAGGAAGAAAAGTTTCGAGTCGTAACGTTATTTTCTCTTGTTTACTTTTTTACTATTGGCTTCGAAGGTTTTGGTTCCGATGGTGAAATCACACAACAAAATAAACCTCATCCTCCACCATCATCACCATGCAGCCAATGCCATCGGCTCTTTCATGCAAGAATTGGTCTATTTACTCATCAACACCGTCATCCTAACGGAAGGAATCAGCAAGAAATAAATTAAATTCTTGGATATGAGATACGTACAGGGTATGACGATAGACTACATTGGGCAGCAAGGTGTTTGATCGGGAGATTGGAGGTTTTGAGAGGCGTGGAACCACTCCTTAAGTACTGTTATTCCCAAGTCCACCCTTATCGGGGGTGGTAGCACCTGTTAGGGTCCCAGCTATGGATAAATAGTTACCCTCCCCCACCCTCGAACTGGGGTCAAAGCACTATGAATGTATAAAAAAGATTTATAGTAAAAATACCAGCGATACATTTTTGTTAAAAAAATTACCGCTAATACATTTGACTCTCGACAAAAAAAACAAACCCTTTTTACACAAATACATCAATGAAACCTGATTTCTTACAAAGAATGCATATTATATTCATGCAAATCTATTCTAAAAATCTTGTCGGTATTAAATAACCTATTGAGGTGTTGATACGCCATAAAACAAAATAAACCAAACCAAACCGAATACGAGATAAAGCCAACGATGGCGATTAGTTCAGAATAGTTGATTTCTTTCTCTATTATTTATCTTTCAAATATTTTCCCCAACAACAATAATAAAAATATTCTCATCTATTTTGATAATTTTATACTTTTATTCTTTTGTTATTTATTTATTGGTTTCATTGATTCATGTTCTATTGTGAAATAGATGTGTGTGTTTATGGGTGTATCGTCAGTGCTGTTAGTACCCCTTGCAGCGAAGCGGTCGACCCTGCTTTACTTAGGTGAATTGGGATGCGGTTCACAACCTACATTCAACTCTCGCACATGTCTCCAAAAAGTCGGACGAGCACTGCAACTGCTGCACCTCAGTCAACGGCATCAAACTACCAGCTAAAACTCTGCACTTCAGAAGTCAACGACTTTAACGACTTATATATATATATATTTGGATTTTTTATCAATTTGACTGATTTATATAGCTTTAAAAATATTTTTAGTGGGCACTGATATTTGAATAGACGCTTCATTTATTTATTAAACAGGATATTTTTTTCATTTTTGCTACCAGTTTGCTTGATCAGCGAGGTCGCTCCGTAGTCGAGACTGTTAAGGCCGATGGTTCAAATCCTGTCGGAAGATGGCATATTTTTCATTTAATAAGATTTCTGAAATATTCAGGTCGGTAGATGAAAATAAGGAAATATACTTTTTAATAAATGAATGTATTCAAATATGAGTATCAATTTAACATAATATATATATATATATATATATATATATATATATATATATATATATATATATATATATATATATAAAAATTAGGAAGTCAATTAAAATACACGACCCAGGTTTATATATATATATATATATATATATATATATATATATATATATATATATATATATAAAATGGAATATGGGAAAATTACTTGGATGTTTAAAATTTAATTCTGCTGTCAACGTTTCATGTAGAGCATAATCAGGCCAACTGAAAACTTAGGAGGAAACATTGATAACAAAATAAAATTTTAAACATCTTACTGTTTTCCCCATATTACATCTTACGTACTTTTTGGGGATATTTCATAGCAGTCATTCTTTAACACACACACACACATATATATATATGCATTATTTTATTTGTGCAGTAGTTATTGGAAAGTGCTCAATATCAGTGATAGAGCTGACATATTGATTTGTATGGATATGAGTTTGTGACCCAGGGTTTCAGGCTTTTGCGATCATCAGTCAAACCTTGTTTGATATTCGCAATGGCGTGAAACCTAGTGTCACAACTTCATCTCCATACAAATATATATATATATATATATATATATATATATATATATATATATATATATATAATATAAAAGGCTCAAACACTAATATTCCATGGTTATAATTTATTACATTGGAATCGTAATCACGATCCAATTCATCAGACCTACATATTCAAAATGAAATCGGAAAATATAACTCCGAGTATAAAAAACAAACTTTTAGTCAGAGTGTATGTGGGGGAGTAGAAAACAAGTGTGAGAGGGAAATGTATGAAAGCTCTAGGGGGAGGTGTAACTGAAGAAAGAAGAACAGGAAGGCCTAAAGGTGAAGGTGGGGATTAAAATTTAACAGAGAGAAATTTTAAAGAGACGAGTTAAATAACGGAGTGAGATGCAGATAAATATGAATTGTTTTCAGATGCATAAATCACTACCGATTCGCTGACCTAAAATTAAAATTAAAAAACAGACACCGGAAAAGTGTGGATACATTTGTGGTGACATTACGCACAATAAAAGAACGATATGATCTATACTGCCGATGCATACGTGAAAATTTATATTCTTACTCTGTCCTGGATATTGATTTATACCTGGATTATGCCCTCTTGGGAATTTTGATATATATATATATATATATATATATATATATATATATATATATATATATATATATATTCGAAAATTGTAACTTGTTAGAAAATCATTACAAAAATAGCCATTTTGTTTCAACACTTCTGGTGTCTTAGCAAGTGATTGTGTTGTATATAGAATATATATAGTTAAAAATAAATAAAAACAAACAATTTAACTTATTGGAATTTATAGAATTTTTTCTCAGCGAATGGGTGGCTCGATATGGAGCAATAATTGGGAACGGTTAGTCTGGTTGACCAACACCACTACTGAGAAATTCAATCCTCATTGGGTACTTTATAAGATTTCGATATTTAGTAGCCCAACACAGGTGGATGTGTTTTAATATCAACCAACTAACCCTAACGATTGGCCGTTTTTTCAATATATAACCAATGGTCGAAACCCGTAATTTTCATGACATTATAAAGGTAATCATTAATTGTTATATAAGAATAAAGTGTCTGTTTATATTTTTGAGATGAGGTATGATGTACTTATTTACATTATTCGGACTGTTGTTCTCAAGGACACCTGGCACAGTGGATAAAGGCGTTGGTTAGATCCAGTGACAGAACCCAAAGAGTGTGAGTTCAATACCCGGTTAAGGCAGTGGAGAACTTTCAGAGGGAAAATTAACAGGAGATAACTGATAACTGACATCCATTAAACATGGCACGTGGAACTAGAACAGTCTACCCAAGTGTGCGAAATAAAGGGTTCAGTTCGACATTCCAACCATCTGAAGAAGGTCGGAGCATACAACGGCCGAAACGTTGTGATAAATATGGCGACAAAGATGAGGAGAATAGTCCGAATAATGTAAATAATGAATAAAGTGTCGCTGAACACTGGTCGCCAGTGAGCAAACACAGGCGATCTCATTATTGAATTAACTAGACCACGTGACCATAGAGGAAATGCATAGGTGGAAGGTAGCGTATGTCTAATGGATCAACATTTCTAGTCTATCCGCCATTACTATACGGAACGCTATTCTCTACTCTATTCACTATACTATTTCTCTGTTCGGATCACTATATACTAATTACTATTCGAACGAGTATTATCGAGCAAGTACTATTAGTGCGACTGTTATTCGAAGGCGTCTGACACCAGTATTGTTCAACGGCGTAACTATAATTATATCTGTGATTATAAAGTTTCTACTACCATGAGCATTATTAAAGTGAAAACGAGTATTTGTTGACATCACAAAAATAATATTAACTACTGCTTCAGAAACCGAATTAATAATTGATCGTTTTCATCACAGATAAAGAGGAGACTTTTGGTAACAGAAATGTTGCTCTACAGAAGGATGCTGAGAACACCATGGACTAAACATGTGACCAATGACGAAGTTTTGGAAAAAGAGTAACAAAGAGAACACGTAAACAGAAAGATAGAGTTGAAATTTCTAGGAGACATAGTGAGGAAAGAGAGTTTGGAGAATTTGACACTCACAGGACATATTGAGAAAATAAACGCATAACCTTCCTAACAAGCGGGTGTAAATGGATGGCAGAAAAGGAGAGATATCAACCGGAGGAAATTTACTAATAGCTACAAAAGACAGGAAATTGTGGAGAGTTATGATCGTCAGTGTCCTGAAGGGGTATGTCACAAAGAAGAAGAAGAAGAAGAAGATTCTTTACTGTTTCTGAAAACGAATTAATATTGTTAAGCCGGGAGTAAAAAGAGTAAAGTTCAATGGAAATGAATGTAATTAATTTCGTCAAATCTTTCATTGATAGAAAGGATCAAGTTAGTTGGTTAGAAGATTGAGTTTAATGTGGGAAAATCTTTTTGCTTTTCTGAATTATGTTCTGGTTAGCCGGAAGGTTAGCCGAAAGGCATGAGAATAAATATGTAACAACCCCGATTTCCCATTTGTTGACGTGATTCAAAGTGAAATTTGCTTCATTCTTTCTTTTTTTCATTTATTTTTTTTCTTTCTCGCGCGCTCAATCTATCTATCTATCTATCTATCTATCTATCTATCTATCTATCTATCTATCTATCTATCTATCTATTAACAAGCTCAATATATCTATTTATGAACAGTCTATCTATCTATCTATCTATCTATGAACAGACTCAATATATATATTTATGAACAGAATCTATCTATCTATCTATCTATCTATCTATGAACAAGCTCAATATATCTATTTATGAACAGAGTCTATCTATCTATTTATCTATCTATCTATGAACAGAATCTATCTATCTATCTATCTATCTATCTATCTATCTATCTATCTATCTATGAACAGACTCAATATATCTATTTATGAACAGAATCTATCTATCTATCTATCTATCTATCTATCTATCTATCTATCTATCTTGACAGTTAGATATATGTTGTTATTTACTTTATTCTTTCTTTTATTCGTTCTTTCAATCACTCACTATATCTATCTGTCAACATATATATACAGGGCGTCGCAAAATAATGTATACACTCTTTCAATCGTTATAACTTATTCAATTTGTGTATTTTGACTTTAAGATAATTACAAGCGAAAGAATACACATTTAAAGAATTTGAGAGTAAAATATATATAGAAAATTAACTTTAATAAGATAAAAGCTACTTGGAGCAATGGCATAATGTTCATATAATGATGAGTTCGCATCAAATGCTCAAACTGGTTGCCGTTCTGTTCAATACACTTTTTATATCTTGTAGAATAGACCTACAAACGTCCAGTATCATTTCCTTTGGTATTTGAGCACATTCTTCTTCAATTGCTATTCTCATTTCAGAAATTGTTCCAGGCTTCTTGCTGTAAACATTGTCTTTGAGAAATCCCCACAAAAAGAGATCCGAAGGTGTCAAATCTGGTGATCTAGGTGGGTATTCAACTGTCCCTCTTCTTCCAATCCATCTGTTTTGCATATTTTCATCCATATAAGTTCTCACATCACGGTAATGTATTATTAACTATTAATATTTAAAGAGTGTATACATTATTTTTGGACACCCTGTATATATATATATATATATATATATATATATATATATATATATATATATATATATATATATATATATATTGATAGATGTATAGAGATATGTATGTATACAGTGCTGTGCAAAAGTAAGTGAACCTCTAAGATAATATGTTAAATAATTATCTCCTTTTTCTATAATCGACAAATCTTAAGCTATATATTAATAAAGAAAAACCTTTATTAAATCAATTACAAACACTTTTAAATATTTTTATCTCGCTGGAATAAAATATTAATTAAAAATTAGGATGTGCAAAGTAAGTGAACCCTTACATTTAATATTTGGTAACTTCTCTTTTCAGGTAACAATGTTAACCAGTATTTTTGTATAATCTTGAAAAAGTTTCTTTCATTAGTGGGTGCCGACTTTTGACCATTCTTCTTGGCAAAATTCAAACAATTGCTCGATTTTCTTGCACGCACTGCTTTCTTTCACTTAAATCACAGATTTTCATTTGGGTTTAAATCAGGACATTGACCTAGGCCGTTCGAAGTCTTAAAATGTCTTTTTAGGAACCCATTCTTTTCTGGATTTGATTTGATGCTTCATATCATTTCCCTGTTTGGAAGTTCCAGCCATGACATGAATCCAACTTTTGAACTAAGGGCAAAACGCTTTCGTTCAAAATGACATGGTATCTTGCAGAGTCCATTGTTCCGTCAATGTGTACTCATTGTCACCGAATATATATATATATATATATATATATATATATATATATATATATATATATGTATATATATATATATATATATATATATATATATATATATATATATATATATATATATTAGGTTGGTGCAAAAATAATGTCGGTTTTTGATGTTAAAAAATACGTCAAAAACCGACATTGTTTTTGCACCAACCTAATATATCCAGGTAAGATGAGAACGAATACTGTATAATTCCAACTTTATTTCGTTTTTTTTTTCTATTTTTTCGTAAAAAGAGGCTGTGTTTTACTTTTCCAAAATATATTTTGCACTCGCCAGTAATTTACAATCGCCTGATGAGATGCATTACTACTTATTTAAACATGACTGCAATTGTGTAGCGATATTGACATGTTTTTGATGTAATATCCTAAAATAAAGTATATATATATATATATATATATATATATATATATATATATATATATATAATTATTTATCTAAGAAAAAAAAAATTATAACATAACTATGTTATAAAATCACTACAAAAATAGCCATTTTGTTTCAACACCCCCGGTGTCTTGTCAAGTGATGATGTTGAATGTAAAAGAAATGGTTTTAAAAGTTTCAAATTAATTAACAAATCCCTCGCAAGGGGAAAACGTTGTTACAAAGGCTAGATGGACCAATCAAAACACAAGTATAGGAAAATTCAATAAAGCTTGATAACGAAGTCATGTTATAATATCTATTCAGATGTTTAAAATATGGGTAGTATTAAAAAAGAATTTATTCCAACCAATAAATACTAAATTATATGATAAAATTTAATATTAAAATTTAAAACTGCTAATTACAAAATCAAAATTTATAATTTATTCGCTATTAAGTTTACAACTATAAAATTACTGAGGAGAAAAGAAGAAATATATATGTTGTTCAATTTATTTCTTCATTGAAGTTACTTTAGGTATATTTAATATCCGGTCTTTTTACAATGTATACATTTTAATCCTCATGGTGTGTAAATGGGGTCCTAAACTCACGCGTAAAACAAACGCAGTCAGATTCTAATATATAAGCACCGAGACATATACACACAAAAAAAGACGAGACAGAGAACATCTTCACGGTCTGTCATGAAAAAAAGGGAGAAGTGGGGGAAGGGAAACCAACACACACGTACATACATACACAATTAAAAGTGAATGCACTTTCCATACATATAGATACCTATAAATACATGCACACACATCCACAGACATTGACCCAGACAGTCGGATACCACAACCGATAAATATTTAAGACAGAAAATGTCATTGCATGAATGTTAACAACCTATTGAAATATAACTTAAGCGAGTAAATATACAAAGATAAAAATGATTCAAATTAATATTATTTGATATCTTAAAATAGTGTATGTAAGTATAAAATCGGACATCAAAGTCAACACCCATCGGTAACTACGATGTCCACCTCATATACATATATATATATATATATATATATATATATATATATATATATATATATACACACACATACGCACATATATATATATATATATATATATATATATATATATATATATATGTATATGTGTGTATGTGTATATATATATATATATATATATATATATATATATATATATATATATACACATATACACATACATAAAATACATACATACATACGCACCGAAATATCTACACATACAACATAAACATATACGTACGTATATATCTCCATGGTATCAAGTACACATACACATACATACACATATATATATATATATGTGTACACATACTCACATATAAATACATATATATACACAGCAATACACAAATATAAACATATACACACACATATATACTAACCGATGTGGCCGTAATGACATACCCGAGTTTCCCTACCTACACGTACACATAAACAATTTCATATACAGTAGGTGTCAACATACATATATACAACTGCAAACCTACATAAATAAACACACACACATATACACATACATATACACAGACACACACACACACATATATATATATATATACACATACGTACATGCATACCACATACAGAAATATACATACACATAAATATCTACATAAAAATACCTATCTATAATAACAAATACACATATATACGTACATACACATAAATACAACGACATTTAACCAAAAACATATATAAACATACATACATACACATACATAGGAATAGACATACCTCGATATACATGCAAACACAAAAATACACGTATCCTAACATATATATATATATAAACACATTCATACCAACATAAATATACGTAAATAAATTTAGGTACACAATATAACAATACACATACAAACATATATACATATATATATATACCTACACATACATATACTCATATATATATATATACATACATATATATATATATATATACTTACACATACACATACATGCACACATACACATACATACACATGCACACACACACACACACTACACATATATATATATATATATATATATATACACATACACATACATACACATACACCTACACATATATATATATATACATATACACACATACATATATATACAACTACATAAACACACAGACACTTACATATATACACACATAAAAATACATATATCCATGCATATAAGGATACATACCCACATATATATGCACACACACATACCCACATCTACAAATACACATACATACACATATACACCAATATTTTTAACCTCTTTTCTTCTTCTCCTCCTTTTTACCTTCTTACTTTATATATATATATATATATATATATATGTATATATATATACACACATATACATACATATACATACATACACGCACATACACACATATATCTATATACACACAAACAAATACACACACATACATATATACATATATATATATACAAAACTTAGCAACATATTAATACTTTAATATACAAACATACACATTCCGCAGTACAAACACACATAACTACACACAAATATATATATATATATATATATATATACATACACATACAGAAAAATGAATAACATTATGTAGTTATACCATCCACATTCATATCGTCAGATTGACCATCAGGCAATAAAAGTTATAATCTATTGAACTTACAGCTACATATCATTATCATTTAAAGTATACGACCCCAATAATAAGTTAAATTTATAACGGTGTTTACATTTAACCGTTAGTTCATATCTTTGATTTAAGAGATCAGCCTTGTTTTTAAATCTAATAATTTCAAATTTTTCGTTAAGACACAGGTAACATGGGGAATATAGGGAGTTACATGTCCGGGCTTTCTTAATCAATGTCCATTTAACCGTAGGTGTTTGCTTCTTTTCTTTTAGATTCCAAAAGTACTTGGACAATGAAGTCATGTACCTATAGTCACTGTTATTAAAAGATATGCCCCCGCCAACGTTCTTTGAATGTATTCATTGTGCTACCAATGTAAAACTTCTTTATATTTGGATTCTCAATAGTTGAGATTGTACTAAGATAGACTACAGAACTAATTCCACAGTTATTTTGTAGTGGACAATTATTAGGATACCTACAATTACATAAATTATTATTTGTGTTATTATATTTAGTATTACTGTTAGTAACCTTTTGAGTAATCAAGCTTTTTGAATATATATATATATATATATATATATATATATATATATATATATATATATATATATATATATGTATTTAGGCAGCAATCTTTCTTTAATACATGTTTCTTTGAACAAGTTTGAC
The DNA here is from genome assembly GCA_963932145.1 of Acanthosepion lycidas. NCBI lineage: Eukaryota > Metazoa > Mollusca > Cephalopoda > Sepiida > Sepiidae > Acanthosepion > Acanthosepion lycidas. Next base: position 5,958,893 of record OZ010593.1, on the reverse strand, counting down.
TACTTTTGTTTTTTATTATATTTTTTGTATGGGTACATGTGTTCTTTTTCTGGATTTAATGAATGTAAAAAATCAAATTTCTTGAAATATTGGGCTTCGTATATGTATAATCAAGCCTCATTTCGTAATGTGTACACAATTTTGAGATTTCAAGATCCTTGTCTTTTGATAACATTATGAAGATCTTCAAAGATAAATTACAATCTGCAGGAACTGCGATATCAATAAGAAAGCACATTCTGATTTTGTTGTCTTTGATCACAATGTCTGAGTGATTACTTTGATTGTTCTGTCTGTGTGTAATGTAAAGTACCACACATTTTTTTACAGGTTCTGTAACCAGGCCTGGGTCTTGTTCATACCTGTTCCTTGTAGTTTTCTTCCCAGAAAAGCCGCATATTTTCCAGTGCCGATATTGCCCTACTCTATCATGCCAAGTTTTATATTCTAACACCGTGCAACTTCATACAACATGGTCAATTGCTTTTGTATATTCATCAGAGAATCTGCATTTCGGGTTAATACAATTTTTCCAGGATCTGTGATTTGTAATTTCTAATTCCGAAGCCTTGGTCCGGAGCAGCAAGAATAAATCATTCAGTTTCAGATTTTAAACTTGAATTTTCTAAACTAAGAAAAGAAGAAGAAGGGTACAAAAGATTGTCCTCAATGTAATATGCACCATAACTTTTAATACGTATTCACCTTTAGTTGAGATCTCAGCTAAAAGACATGGTAATGGACTGTATCAAGCAGCAAAATCAGAAGAACGGGAATTAATAATAATAATAATAATAATAATAATAAAACGACAACAACCTAGATTGCAATGTTGAAAGGGCTTCTGCAAGGGTGAGGGCATGTGCTTTTCAGCAATCACTCGTATGATGCAATTCTAAAAGCAATAACAACGGGTAAACTAACACAAGAGGTTTTCATTGGAATGAACCATTTTGTTGACCATTAAAACTTGTTGCATTCGTTTTGCCCGTTGTTATCGCTTTTGGAATTGAATCATTGCTAATAACAATCTCGTAGTTTTCATTCAAAAGAATATTGAATTGACAATTGTCTTAACGACCTGTCATACGAGTGACTGCTGAAAAGCACAAGCCCTTAGGTCACAAGGTTCTTTTGCCGTAGTGCTAAGTACAGCAGTTTCCGAACAGTTTCGTACATCTAGTTGAGCTCACAAGTCTTATATCAACTCATGGCAGAGTTTTTAGTCATTTCACAATGGTGGCGTACGCAAAGATCTTTTCCGCAAATCGATATTAAACCAAGGTCAAGGAAATCGACATTGGATAGATTCGAACCCGGATCTCATGGTCGGAAAGCTAGGGTTGTCTAGTTAACAGTCCGTATTGAGTAGTGAATTCTATCCTCATTCGGTACCCCTACTTGTGCCCTTGTGACTAATTAAGTTAAGGTTAATAAACTACAGGGATCCCTCGTTTATCGCGGTAGATTAATTCCAAGACCGGCTGCGATAACAGAATTTCCGCGAAGTAGGGACGCCATATTTACAGTATTTATTCAACGTGTATTTGGACATTTAAACCCCTCCCTGTACTGTTAACAACCCACCCATTACAGTACTCTATTAATAACAAGGACAACTGTTAAGCAATAACACTTTAGATTAAAAAAAAAAAAAAGATTGTTACTGTATTCAACACGAAAGAATTTGAAGTTGAAGTAGAATGATGATGGTGATGAATTTGCTGCGCAGTAGAAATGATGATGATGAAGCTGATGATGGCTTCTACTGTGCAGCTGATAATTGTATTTTACGTCTCTTCAGACGGAGGTGCCCTTTCTATTGCTATTTTACGATTGTTTTGTTGTTCCTAGACCAGGAAATAATATTTATTATTAATATTTTAATGAAAAATTTTAGGTGTTCACACATTGAGATTTTTCTAGAATTTTCCAGAAACTCCGCCATATATTTTGCATATATATATTTAAAAAATCCGCCAAGTCGTGAATCCGCGATAGTAGAAGCGCGAATTAGCGAGGGATTACTGCATATCAACAAGATATGGCTCCGATGTTAATTTTGTAAACAGCTGAAAAATCACGGATAGTTAAATGATTAAGCTTTAAATACATCTCCTTTACTCTGATTGTGTGTCATGTTTTCAATTTATAGTCGTCATGATCTTAATTGTCATAAGTTGTCTGAATTTATTACATGATGTATTTTCATTAACGACGAAACATTCTCCTGAATAATTTATTTTATTTATTTTTATTTATAATTAGTTTATCTTTCATTTTTAGTAGGAGATTCGGAAAGTAATTCCGTATTCCACTGCTGTGAATTATAAGTTAACAGACTAAAAGAGAACCATGGTTGAATAGTAGGAAACTGCATCTAGATTTAAGTTAACATCTCATTTATCCATTTGCGAGTTTATAGTACATTTCAGAGTTTCATTTGAAAAAAACTTGCAAGCAGAGAATTGGCATTCTAACGAACTTTCGCATGCGAAGCAAACATAACGTCCGAAAACGTGCAGTAATTCTTTAAACAGAAACGCCAACTAAATTATCCGATATATATATTAGGTTGGTGCAAAAATAATGACGTAATAATGTCGTTTTTTGACGTTAAAAATACGTCAAAAAACGAAATTATTACGTCAAAATGCTTAATATCTAAAATCTAAAATCTCTAAACTAATTGAGCTTCTTTTTTTCAGGTAATTAGATTAACTACTTTGACCCCATTTGTCGTAAGAATCACCGAAAAACCTATTGAGTTATTCAGCTAGCAAGAAAACATTAAAATCGTTTGTGTCAGCACTACTATGTCTTCCCAACTGAGCAATGGTGAGAGGAAAAAAACTTTCAGTAATGGTACCAACATTCATACTCCGGCTTCCATCTTCCATTCACGAACCACCAAGAGAACGGTGAATAAGTTTAAAAAGAGGGAACAGTACAGAGGAAAATAGATTAGGAAATCAAACAGGAAGAGGAATGATCATTTCAATTTAGAGTTAATACATTCTTATTATACAAAGCAGAGTCCAGTAGTGTTATAAAAACCTCTGAGAATACCAGTAAAAAAAAACTTTAATCATTTTTAAGATACAACACTTCAAATCTTGATTTAACAATTGTATAATTTTCCTGTTAAACAATCTGGAAAAATTGATGTTACACCCGGATATATATATATATATATATATATATATATATATATATATATATATATATATATAATTATTCATCAGACCGTGCTTTCTCATAAAGTTAAATATTCATATCTATATATAAGTACATATATATATATATATATATATATATATATATATAATATATATATATAAAGTTAAATATTCATATATATATATATATATATATATATATATATATGAATATTTAACTATATGAGAAAGCACGGTCTGATGAATAAATTATTAACCACCATGTATTCTTGTTGTCTTTTATTTTTTAATAATAATTAATATTTGCTCCATTTTTACATTGAGCTCTCTGGACTATATCCTCTTTGAAATTATCCATGCAGATCAACAAATAATCATTACCTATACATACATATATATATATATATATATATATATATATATATATATATATATATATATATATAAAGAAATATAGTCTTAGGATGTGCTATATTTATGGAATAAAGTGCTCAATATCAGAGTTAGAGTGTGTGTAAATATAAAAGTGAACATAGAAGTCAACACATAGAGGCGGCAGTCTGCTTCAAGCTAAATGCAATCGTCAGGCCTGACGATTGCATTTAGCATGAAACAGACTGTCGACTCTAAGTGTTGACTTCTACGTTCACTTATATATATATATATATATATATATATATATATATATATATATATATAGTTTCTTTCTCTGTAGTGCTCAATTGGTGAACGAGAGTATAGTCATCCATATACAAGCTTATATATATATATATATATATATATATGTATATATATACATATATATATATATATATATATTTACGTAAGTATACATATATAAATATATATTTACGTATATATATATATATATATATATATATATATATATATATATATATATATAAGCTTGTATGTAGATGACTATGCTCTTGTTCGCCGATTGAGCACTACAGAGAAAGGAACTTTTAAAAACAGTGGCTCTCCTGCTATTAACGCATCGTTCTTCAGTTATAAATTGAACACTCTTGGCTACTAATTTGACGTTTGTATACATCACGTATATAATACGTTAAAAGATTCCCTTATTCTGCCGTGTGCCGATAGTTTAGGGGTAGAATCTCTAACTGTTGCCAAATCAGTCAAGATTCAATCCCTGCTTGAAGCAATCGAATATCTATCCACACTGATGAGCTGTGATACAGCGAACCAGGCATATATGTGAATAACATATATATATATATATATATATATATATATATATATATATATATATATATATATATATATGCGTTAAAATTTATATATCGTTATCCCATATATAGAGAGTTTGTCTGAGGTTCGCATAGGCGTGAAACCGACGGACACAAAATCATATCCATTCAACTATACATACATACATACATACATACATACATATATATATAATAAAGATATATAAATTTGTCTATATTAAGAACAATTTTGGGGAAAATATGCGTTATGGTACCTTACCCATAATACCATATTGGACTATTCCATACGTAATAAATACTGCGACTCAAGAGGTAGTAGAGAGTTCAGACCGAAGTCGGGCGACCGGCTGATCGGTTGAACGCTCTGCCTACGGGCGGGGAGGAACCCGAAGCAGGCTACGCCGAAGGGCGGAGTCTCTTCGGGGTGGTAGACCGACCCTGAACCCGTTTATACGGGTTGAAAGGGCATATTTTTGCCCGAGCCCACGGACTGGGAAACCCTACGTTAAACCGGCCTTGTGCCACATGATGCCCTCGTGGGGGGAGGGGTGACTAAATACCGTTCAGTCCGAAGTCGGGCGACCGGCTGACCGGCTGATCTGTTGAACTCTCTGCCTACGGGCGGGGAGGAACCCGAAGGAGGCTACGCCTAAGGGCGGAGTCTTTTTCGGGGTGGTAGACCGACCCTGAACCCGTTTATACGGGTTCAAAGGGCATATTTTTGGCTGAGATCCCAGGTTAAACCGGCCTTGTGCCACATGATACCCTCGTGGGGTGGGGGGTGACTAAATACTGTTCAGTCTTAAGTCTGGAGAGAAGTCCGTCTGGAGTCTGTCAGTCAGTCAGTGCGAGCGAGTCAGTCAAGTCAGAGGCAGTCCGAAACAGAGTCGCGTTCTGACCATTACTACAAGACATTGAAATAGTGATACTGGTCGAGACTACATTGTTCTCCCTACTAAACTTGATTGTTTGTACTAACACTTTCTACTTTTCTGTATATATTCCTGTTTGTAATATATCTGTGTTATTCCATACCTGTGTTCGAGTTCTTCTTTATTGGTTCTACCTTGGACCATCACCGTGGTACAAGGAACCGGACTATAACAATCTGTATGAAAAATATCAAAAAATTTTTGTGTAATGCGTTTCGTATATCCATATTTAGTCTGATGAAGTCCTAACCCTACGAAACGTGTTACATGAAAACTCTTTTCACTTTGTCACACATCATTCATGAATATGCAACAGTTCTTTAAACGGAAATATCTCCTAACTTATGCGTATATAAGTATATTGTTAGGGTTAACCTAAAAATAATAAAAATATATAATTAAATTACGTCCCCTAGGAATTTTGGAAATTGCCACGATCTGTGAGCTCGTCGGGGCTTCCAGAAAAAAATGGTATACTAGGTCAAAAGTGATTTAACGATGAGGAAATTTTACTTACGAAAACAGTTCTTTTTTCATGGAAAAATAAAAGAATAACAATGGCTGTTTCTTCTGACGCTTTCAAAGAATTGCATCAACAACAAGTACAGTTTAAGAAATCTCAGATTCATCTTTTGACAACGCTGGCACAGCAGTTCCAGTTGCAGATGGCCGTGTAAAGCGTCGGAAATTCGTCTCTGAACAATTCCATGGAGTTATTAGCAACCAACATTCCCGATTTCATGTTCGATCCTGTAAACAATTTACATTTTTTCGTGGTTTAAATGATGAGAGGACAATTTTGAGCGGGATTTTTCCCACGGAGACGACGCAAGGAATTTAAGACTTTTACTCCGTAAGCTTGGTACAAAAGAAGATGAACAGTTCACTAATTTTTATTTTGCCAAAACATCCTTCGGATTTACCTTAATTTCACATGTATAATACGCCTTCACCCATAATACGCACCCTTAAAGTTATGCTGAATGTATGGGAAAATGATTCTACTCAGGCATAATATGCCACCCTTGTTTGTTAATCAAATCCTATAAAATTGTATCTCTCTAATTTCATTATGGTCAGCGATTCCTACACTTAAATATAAAAAATCGTTTTAAACATAGAATAATATTATTCTAAGTTAGGATGCTTGTCTCCGTTGGTAGTTGCATAATTAAAAGAAAAAAAAAACTTGTAGTTCCATGGAATGATTTATTTTTTTGAAAAAATTTGCACTGTTTTTCCTCAAATTAAGGAGCGACCAAGACTGGCAACTGTTTTTTCTTTTAATTATAATATTATTCTAATTTAATTTTATGATAATTCTTATTTTATTTGGCCAGTGCAGCTTATACTTCAGTTTTTAGAATTTCAGACCCGTCGGTAATTGCCAGTTGTTCTCTTTCGTCAGTGGAAAAGTTCTCCAATATATTTGTTCCTGCGCTGAAGAATTTTTCTCTTCTTTAATTCAAGCGTTCAATTCTCGGATTTTATGCTGCCTACTGACAAACATGTCTTCTATCCTGTTTGTTCCCTTATTTGTTTAATCATATCCCCATTGTTGGTGGTACATAATCGCTCTATTTCTGCACCTTTTTTGTCTTGCCACTTTTCTTAACCCTCCTGCAGTTGGTCCTTGTTTTTTTGTGTAGTTTTCTGTTTAAAGTTTCGGATCTTGGCACAGTTTTATATTTCTTTTGCACCAGGTGAAGAAACTCATCAGTGATCCATTCGTTTTTCCTTTTTCGTCCATTCTCCATTGGAATGTCTTCGATTGATAATGTTACTAAATCTTCTCTTAGTGTGTCCCATTTCGAGTTTCAATTTCCATTTTGTTCCTCGTAGCTTTTTTTCACACTGTCCATATATTTTTCCTTGAGATTCGGGTCGCTCCGGAGTTTACATTTGTTGAAAAGCGATGCAGATGACTATGTAAATCTCGCAGGAGACGTTAATCACGGATGTGAGAAATTTCAGCGTTAGACTCTTACTGAAGATCAATCTAAATGTCTCATTGTTCTCGCTTGTATTCAATCTCAACACAACGCTGGTATTATCCACACTGCCACAAGATCACACAATAACGTCACAATAAAAGTCCTTATGACCGAATACCAGAGGCTTATGAAACTTAAAAGAGATTCCATGACGGTTCAACTTCAGCTGTCACTTTCAAATTCGTTTAAAAGAAGCAGCGTTCAAGCAAAGAAAAAAAAAACGACAAATTCATCAAGAAAAATGGTCGTCCGGTGAATGGCACTACACACGCTTCTGTCTGTTCAAGCAACATAAATGTCAATTAGGTCACAAACGCAGGCATAAGGAAATATTTTTTGTCGTCACTCATAAGGCAAAACTTCAAATCAAATTCAAAAACAAGTTTCAAACTCAGTTCTGGAAAAATTCACGAAAAAGCCGCACCGTATACGGTCAAACTGAAATTCTATGCCTGCAACTTTGAAAGTTATCATTAAATCCAACAGAAAATATATTTCTGTTTCTATCAACAAGGTCCCAATCCGTTTTTCAGTTTGACACAGCTTCAGATATTATTTTCATGTCACAATCCACGTGGGAACAATTTGGCAAGCCTGAATTGTTGAAACAAATAACTTCGTCCCGAGTGCATCCGGTAACGTGGTTCTACTCACCGATGAGTTAAATTGCACTTTTTCGTTCCATGAAAAACGTTTTTTTCGTATAAGTTGCATTAGAGACTCAGATCTAAATTTAATTGCTTTACACTACTCAATCTCTTCATTATTCGCTCACTTCTGTTTTTAACATGTTTTCACTTTTCTCTATTTCTGAAACTAGGAAATACTTCACACACATACACACCTTTTCAAGATAAACCTGGATGTAGTACAAAGGTCAAAGCCACCCTGAAACAGAAACGAAATATTAAGCCCTGTCCCTTATGCTGCTCTTGACTTAGTAGTAAAAGAATTAGATCGCCTTCAGCAAGCTAGAGTAATCCAGTCAACAAATTACACTGCGTGGGTAGCCTCCATTGTTGTTGCCAAGAAGGCAAAAAGTAAAGTCCGTATATGTGTATTGTGGCCTGTATAGGAGCCAGAAAGAAAAGACACGGAAGACGAAGGTAATTTGAACAAGTGTATTGAAAATACAGATATATACAAAGCAAGAGTGTTAGTAATAAGCAGATAGAGGTGTATGTCCGAACGGTCAGGTTACACTGCGTCCCGACTGCCGATATTTATTTCTGTTGAAATACAGAAAAAGGCATAAAAGGGGGGGGGTGAGGAAAAGGACGGTCTTCATCTGTCATCACTTTAAACTTAGCTAGCCACACACACTGACAAAAACAAACAATATTCGTAAAACCAAAATAACACTTTACTTACTTTTCTTACTACATCCACCAAAATACCTTTTTGTCTCAATGAAAATCCTAAATAGACTGAGTCTCGGCTGCTATATTTAACAGTCCCCCCACGAGGAATGTATGCAGCACAAGGGCGAGTTTAACGTGGTTTTCTTCCGTAGGCTCAGTCAAAAATATTCCCTTATGTTGTGGATTCCGAGATGAATTCGGTCTCCAAGGAATGACAAACGCAATAATTAAATATAAGAAATAAAATGTATTTACACAATCATACAAAGAGTAATACTGTTAGTAAGTCCAGGAACGTCGTTAGTAGCAAATAGAGATAGATATATACAGTCTCGAAGTAGGACTTCCTTAGAGTCTACGTGCTTGTAACTGACTTCTACAAGAGGTTACCTCACACTATCTCCGTTCGTATATTCTCTCACTCTCTGTATATCGTCTCACTATCCGACTACCGGCTACCGACTGTAACTCTGGGTATTTAACGGCAGCAGTCCAGAAAAAGGGGTGGACCCCACAACACCTTAGAACCCGCATAAGCGGGTTCGGGATCTGTCTACCTTCCCGGGCGAAACTTTGTCCTTCGGCAATGCTTCGTCTGGGTTCCTCTCTGCCAATGCAGAGAGTTCGACAGAAGTCGCACACTGTCCGAGTTTCCGTCCCGACTGCCGATATTTAACAGTCCCCCCCACGAGGAATGTATGTGGCACAAGTCCAAGTTTAAAGTGGGTTTCTCTGAGCCCATACGCTCGGCCAAAAATATTCCCTTTGATCCCGGATAAGCGGGTTCGGGATCTGTTTACCCCCCCCCCTCCACACACACACGGGCGAAACTTTGCCCTTCGGCAAAGCTTCGTCCGGGTTCCTCTCTTCCAAAGCAGAGAGTTCGACAGAAGTCGCACACAGTCCGAGAATCCGTCCCGACTTCCCATACAGAACGTTTCGCAGGTTAGTATTTTTGAAGGAGGAAGAGTTCATTTTACTGTAGGCAGGTCACCATAACAGGTGCAAATTATTCCACTGGGTCAAATAACTCTTTAGACTCACAGCAATACCATTTACCAATACCAGAAAACCTCATGGCAAAGCTAAATGGTGGAACTTGTTTTGCTAATATTGAATTTTTAGACGCATTCCTTCAAATGAAATTTGAAGAGGACTCCAAGGAGCTACATACTATTAAAACCCACAAGGGTTGATTTAAATACGACTGTCTTCATTTTGGTGTCAAATCAGTACCAGCCACATTGCAGTAAACGATGTATGTCGTGCTGACGAGGTTCACGGGAGTCGCTGCATTCATTGATGACATCATTGTTGCAGGTGAAACAAATAAAGAACTTCTGATACGTCTGCTTGTTTTCGAACGGATTCAACAACATGGCTTTCCTGTGAGCAGAACAATTTCGATTTCTTCGGACGTCGGGTTAATTTTTGACAAGAATGGTCGGCATCCAGACCTGAAAAATATTTCCGCCATCAAAAACATGCTAGCACCAGCAAATATTTCGACATTACGTTTTAAGTAAGTTTTTTGTTGTTGTTGTCATAACTCAATCGTATTCGAACGCACCTAAATTACCTTCTGAAAAAGGATGTTTGGAAATGCACAAAGGATTGGCAGTCTGCTTTTACCAAAGTCAAATTTTTACTTTCTTTGAACTTAATTCTCACACGCTATAATCCATGTTTTGTATCGTTTCAGATACTTCTGACCCTGGAGCCGTGATTTTCCACAGCTTTCCCGACAGCAGTCACAAGGCTATTTCTCATGCATTAAGATCACTGACACCTGCTGAACGAAACTACGGTCAAATTGAGAAAAAAGTCTATGCAATTGTCTTTACATGAAGAAATTTCATAAGATGCTTAATGAACATCAGTTCAGCCTGTTCTCAGACCATAAACATCTGGTTACCATTAGTGGATCCAAGAAAGATATTCCTGTTTATAGTACCAATCCTTTAAAACGATGGGCCAACATGCTATTGGATTACAATTTTACGATCAAGTACCACTCAACAAATTCAATTGGTCATGCTGATGACTTATTCAAATTTATGAATATGCACCGCGGACTACCAGATGACTTAGTTGTTGTAGCAATATTCGTGTATCCAGAAATTTTTTCAGTGCTTCACATGAAGCCACAGTTTCTGATCTATGGTTGCAGAAAGTGATTCACTACCACCGTACAAATATGGCCAGCAGTATGTTCCTACAAACAGTTCCAATATTTCTTCTATCATTAATCTTCATGATCAGAAGTCAATATGTGCATTCTTTTTGGGGGAACGTGTTATTGTTCCTTTCATGACCGTTCAAAACATTCAGCCTCGCGTCCATTACCATACGCGCGGCCGTATTCAAAAAGTATATCTGCCTGCTCACAATATGAATATCCTGCGATTGTTAAACGGAACACTTCTGCTTAACTCACGACTACACACGTCAAACGTTGAAGACAAACTAGCCACAAATGTACACGAATGGTAAATGTAAACTAGTCTACATCACAACACAGTGCAATATACCGTAAACTTTGTTTAAACTTAACTCAAAAACGAAGGATTTGCCGACATATCTTTAGATGGACTTTTATCATTGTTTTTAAATCGATTTTTGGTACTCCTTGTGTGCGTGTATATATATATATATATATATATATATATATATATATATATATACAAAGAAATAATCACACACAGAATCAATCAACAATATTAATGCTATTATTGGCGACATCCATCGCTAGTAGTGTATAATGTATGCATTAAAATACTGTTAATCCATAGAGTGACGTGATCCTCATTTATAAAACTGTTTGTTGTTTCCAGTTTATATGTTGTTAAAATGCAAGTACTTTCGAATAATCCTTTATTCATCGTCAGGCATATGTTTTCCTTATAAAATCAAAAACTTGAAGACGAAATAATTGTTTGTCGACCGAAAGATGTTTTTTTTTTTTGTATATGTGCTATTATTGACGGTTGTGTACAATCTCGGAACGTGCAAAGACGCAACGCTAAGTTTTTCAAAATTTTAAGTGAGAATTTTATTTGAACTTTTCTTGTGATGTGGCAAATCCACGTATTCTATTTTTACAAGTGTATTCAGTTAATATGTCATGAACTAAGTATATAGTTCAATTAATATAGTGTAATGTCTTAGTAGTATTAGGTTGGTGCAAAAATAATGACGTAATAATGTCGTTTTTTGACGTAACGTCAAAAAACGACATTATTACGTCATTATTTTTGCACCAACCTAATAGTTTTTTTATAGGAATTTTTTTTTTTGTACTGCGGATCGATAGTTTTTATAAACATAAAACATTAGGCTGCATATATTAGGTTGGTGCAAAAATAATGTCGTTTTCTCACATATGTTACTATGTGAGAAAACGACATTATTTTTGCACCAACCTAATAGTTTCTATACAAAGAAATAATCACACAGAATCAATCAGCAATATTAATGCTATTAATATATATATATATATATATATATATATATATATATATATATATATATTTGTGATGCAATGAAAACGAAAATAATATATAAATTGTAACGTTCACAGCATGAATTCAAAAGAGGGCTCGATACCGATAGTAGAGCAATAATTTATTATGATTTTTCATATTTTTATTTATCACGTTTCACATATGACTTGCTTACAAGAGGAATTGTTCATAACAATTTTTGGTTCTCAACAGCTAAAGTGCAATTGAAATGCACCGAAACGAAGTTGTAGTGAGTAAACTGTTTTTGTCAATATGAAAAAAAATTATAATATACATATATTACCATTATCCAAATTTATGAATATGCACTACTATAAGATGATGAATTATATATATATATATATATATATATATATATATATATATATATATATATGATTATTCATTAGAAAATTATAACATAAATATGTTATAAAATCACTACAAAAATAGCCATTTTGTTTCAACACTTCAGGTGTCTTATCAAGTGATGGTGTTGAATGTAGAATAAAAGGTTTTAAAAGGTTCAAATCAATCAAATACCCCTTACTAAGGGGAAACGCTGTTACATAAGCGGGAATGACCAATCAAAATACAAGTATATGAGAATTCCAAAAACTTTACAACGAACTTTGGTTATAATAATTATTTAATGCTTTAATGCTAGGGTTAGACTAAAATAGAATTCATTGTAACTAATAAATATTAAATTATACTATAAAATCCAAAATTACCAATTTTAAATTTAATCTATATTAAGTTTAAAATTATTAAATTATTTAAAGAAGTAACTAAGGAAATAATTCATATGTTTTTCTATTTATTTGTTTTTATTGAAATTAAGTTGGAATAAACGTTAAGATCCAATATATATATATATATAAATATATAAATATAAATATATATATATATATATATATATATATATATATATATATATATATATATTGACTATCAGTACACATATATATAGTATGGTAATTTAAAAAAAATGTTACCATGTAAAATCATACATCTTTGTCAGTGTAGACATTATTGTTTTGGTCATGTAACATTGTAGAAACCACAAGAATGCACGTCATCGTAGAAAATATCGAACAATAGGGCTAAAATGCCAAGCTGCAGAACAATTACAGAAATATGATGAATTAGGTGCATGAACAAAAAGTGACTGGATTTAAAATCAAATCTAAAAACCGTTCGAAATAGAGCTGCATTAGAGAAAGAAAATCTGGACTACGTAAGGAACACAGGCTAATGTGGATCAAGTTGCATGCTTGCCATTTGCTGCAGACCCTGGAGTAATCCCGACTTGCCTCTTACGGGACACCGACTACTTCACCTGATTTAACATCATAAGTAATTTTGTTTTGTTTTTAGTAATTAGAAAATTTTGAAAAAATGATCAAGGATGTATTTTTAAAAATTGATTTCAACTCAAGCAAGACAGTAAAGTCACTAAGACAGAAGGAGTTACTGGGTGCAGAAGAATTAGGAACAGAAACATTAATAATGATCAGGAAGAGGAAAGAGTAATCAGGAGGACAGTAGATAGCGATTGACATTACATTTAAATTGTTGAAGATTAAAGTTATCTGCATTATTTACATTATTCGGACTATTGTCCTCATCTTTGTCGCCATATTTATTACAGCGTTTCGGCCATTGTACGCTCCGGCCTTCTTCAGGTGGTTGGAATGTCGAACTGAACCCTTTATTTCGCTCACTAGGTTAGACTAGTTCCACGTGCCATGTCTAATGGATGTCAGTTATCAGTTATCTCTTGTTAATTCCCCTCTCCAAGTTCTCTACTGCCTTAACCGGGTATCGAACTCACACTCTTTGGGTCCTGTCACTGGATCTAACTAACGCCTTTATCTACTATGCCATGTGTCCTTGAGGAAACATGGCACGTGGAACTAGAACAGTCTACCCCAAGTAAAGGGTTAAGTTCGGCATTCCAACCACCTGAAGAAGGCCGGAGCGTCTAACGGGTGAAATGTTGTAATAAATATGGCGACAAAGATGAGAAGAATAGTGCGAATAATGTAAATAGTGTACATAGTGCCTCATCTAAAAAATATAGACAGATACTAAAATTATCTGGAAAGCATGCTGCCAGAAGCGAGTTCCAGAAAATAAACTGTTAGTATAGAACTTATGGTTTTATCTTTCCAGCTCAACTGTAAATTGATGAGATCTCGACGCCAGTCTAATACTGCGCTTAAATTCAAAACGTCTAGGTACCATAGCTAAGGGTTCATGCGAAAAATTATCATGAAATTATTTATAGAAAAGACACAGAGAGGTAACGTTACGTTGTTGGGAAAGTGACTGAAGCCGAGATGCCAGATCAGAACCGATAATATTGTTGATTCTGCTTTGGATTTTATCAAGGTAAATATCTTCTGTACCGCACTATATGTGGCAGCAATATTCTAAGCATGAAAAAATAGACTTATAAATATTTATGATACATTCTGGAAAGAAAAATTGTCTCGCACGACACAATGAACAACCTTTTTTAGCAGCTGACCTTGCAATGGATTTAATATAGTCTTTTCACTTGAAAACAGCTTTAAGAATTCTAGTCTCAGAAGTAAAAAAAAAAAGAGAAAGAAAAGAAAGATGCATAAAGTTTTATTGAACACGAAGGAAATTAAAAAAAAATGTCCTCGTCTGAATTTTTGGGATGAGGAGTTATCATTATTTACACTATTTACATTCTGTATAATGCCTTCATATTTGTTGTTATCACAACGTTTCGAACGTTGTGCCTTTAGGCCATCATCAGGTGTATATCGATTAGGGTAATCTACAGAGAATTCTGAACTGAAACGTTTATTTAATCTACGCAGGTAGACTGTCTTTGTTCCGCGTTTTAGGTATCTTCGTCTTGTTCTTATTTTTAGTACTGCGCGCATGTTTCGATTGAGTCTAAGTACAAACTCACACTTGCTATGTCACCAAATTCATGGACCAACGCTTTAGTCCAGTGGTGAACTTGGAGCCTTAAGCCTAACCTGACTGCTCATTAGCGCTGTTAGACGCCTGTCATATTTGATTGCTTCTGCTGCTGAAGACTTGGATAGGTTGTTTTGGATAGTAGATATTATGGATTTAATAGTTAGTTAATAGTTTTTTTCTGCCTCTTTTATTTACTTTATTGTTGTTAATGATGTTATCATTTTTGCAGTCCTATATCCTGCATGCTTTTACCTTAGCCTTGCGGGTGAAATAATAAGGATAGTGGAGATTTTGAAAGTGTTTTTTATGTTTATTTCTTCTTTGGGTAAGTATTGTGGGCTGCACATTCTTAGTGTTCTTAAATAGAATCTTACAATTAGTTCCGATCTGATCTTGTTACAGTGGTGGGAATAAAAATGGAACAGTTCATTTTTGTTGGTAGCTTTTCTGTAAACTTCAAAATGAAGTTCGTTATTATTTCTATGCAGCATGATATCTATAGAAAGGGTAAAGGGCTATTAGACTCAAAGGTAAATTCTACTGTGGGTTCGATGTTATTTAGTTTGTTGACACGATTGGATAAAATTATGTCTTGTAGATATATTAGTAGAGAATCATATATAAAATACAATGTATAGCCATATATATATATATATATATATATATATATATATATATAGTTGTTAAAATGAATCCATGTTCCGTATAATCATATTTCTGAATGGTTTTAACTAAGGTATCGAGCGACACCCGTAAACATATTTCTTGGTAAAGTATATTTGTTTTATTAACTGGAATTTGTCGTTTCATGTTTCAGCTAAAGATATTAGGTTGGTGAAAAAATAATTTCGTTTTCTCACATAGTAAATTATGTTAGAAAACGAAATTATTTTTGCACCAACCTAATATCTGCTTCGAATATCACAAATGGAAGGCACTTCGTAAAAAGCACGTGCTTCGCGCTGATCAACATGATTGGATAGATAGCGTAATGCTATTTAACAGGTTGACTGTCAAGGTCAATTATTAATTTATTGCTCACCCGTTTCCACCGAGTTCAAGTGCACCCAATTGTCCGTTTATGTTTTGACACTTGAGTTTGAACATAGATCGCCAGTGAGCAAACACAGGCTATCCCATTATTGAATTATGTAGACCATGGGACCATAGAGGAAACGCATATATGGAAGGTAGCGTGTGTCTAATGGATCACCATTTCTAGTCTATCCTCTATTACTATACGGACCGTTATTCTCTACTCTATTCACTATACTATTTCTCTATTCGGAACACTATATAATAGGAAATTGCCCGTTATTTGCTGTTATATCAGAGTAACGTGTTAGTTTTAGTATTGGTCCTGATTCTAAATTATTCTAATACTATTTGAGCGAGTATTATCGAGCAACTACTGTTAATACGAGTGAAACACCAATATTGTTCAACGGCGTTACTATAGATGTATCTGCGATTACAAAGTCTCTACTACAACGAGCATGACAAAAGTGAAAACGAGTATTCGTTCACATCACAAAAGTGTCACACGTGTGTTCGTTGACATCACAAAAAGCAGCTAAGAAGTTTTAAAGAAGCTAACAAGGACCAGGAATGTTGTTCAATGAATCAGTGTAATTTTAAAATCTAAACTGGCCATGAATAGAATATGCAATCCAGTAATACGGATTGCCAGAGAAAAACAATAATAACAACAAATTGTAATATGAGCTCTGGTGAAAAATGTTTACTGAGACGGGTGGTTTATAAATAGCAAAAATTTATACATTGATGTCCTCAAGGACACGTGGTACAGCTGATAAGTGTTGGTTGAAGTAATCCAGAGACTTCACTCAAAGAATTGTCAGTTCAATATTAGAGGTGAATAAAAGACTTGGAGAGTTGCGTTACTAAAGGGAGGTAACTAATACTGAGGTATCCGAAACGATATTCTTGTCTTAGACGCCAGTTACCAGATATTTGTGTTAAAAGCAACAAAAAACAATAAAAAAAACCTTCTTGGTCGTAGCTTTGATGGCAAGACCACAAAAACAAGATAACTCGTGGTCTGTATCATAAAAAACAAACTGTTTTTTCGTGGTTGACAGTCGATATGCTAAGCATTCTGTTTACTTTGATAATCCACTCGCAAAATAATAACGTCTTTATTAAATACCGATGCACTACCATAAGCCCCGGACGGGCGTTAAAATTCATCGAATTTTGTGATTAAGTATAAGCTATCCTTTTGTGGCAAGCCGTATAAAACCAATGAACATCTGTGGGAACCGCTTTAATCACTTTTAAACGTGTCGCTCTGGCGACATATAGACCCCTGCTCAGCCCCATACCTGAAAGCCGCGTTTGCTTACAAATTTTGTTTTAATCTTTTGTTCGCCATTTTGTTCTTAGCATTAGTTTTCTTTCAGGTCACGTTTGAGTTGCCGCAGGCATCGTGGAGCGAATTGGAAACGGTTTTATGCAGCTAGTCATTTCTTTATCGACGATGCAGAAGAAGTACTTTCTTTTCTTATTTTCTTTTCTTTATTTTTTTTTTATTTCTTTTTCTTTGTTTTTAAAGAAGGTGAGATTCACTTTGAGGATTTTTTTCTTCTTTTTTTGTCAGTTTAAAGTTCATGATAGAAATGGCAAAGGGGTTTGAAGAGGATTAACGCCGAAGAATCAACAAATAAAAACGCGGCCGACGAATGAATGAAAGAATGAATGAATAATTGAATGAATTAAGGAAAGAGTGAACAGAATTCTCAGCGCAGTCGCTTGCTCTCTCCCGCCCACTTCCTTCAATCCGAAACGCCATGATAATTATTTTCTGCTTGGATAGATCTTTTCAAATACGACTGGGGATATTTTGAAGGGGTTAGAGGACGATAGCAGTAGTCGGGCTGAACTGATAAGAATGTTAGAAGCTTTTTTTTTTTTTTAAATTTTATTTGTTTCACGACATTACCTTTTCATGAGCAGGAAGGGCGTCAATATAAAATACTCTCGACACAATTTTAGACATTTTGAGCGTTATATACAAAGCTTGCTAGTAAATCCCATAATAAAGAGACGAAGTGAACAGGGCATAGTGTCAATGAAACGAGGTTTTGTGTGAATATGGTTTTCTGAAACAGTTTTTTGGGGATCTTTCATGGCCCTTCGTTGTGGGCGATCACGGCTCTCCACAGCTACCTGTAGCTCTAAACAATAGTTATCCTTTAAATCTCTCTCTGTTCTACTATCTATTTACACAGACTCGTTCGGTATGTTACTCGTTGTTCACCTTTGCCTCTCTTACCTTCAATAACTCATGTGAATGTCAAATTCTCCAAGCCCTCATTCCTCGTTAAAGGTACCAACATTTCCATTTGTCTCTTCTTTGGGAGCTGAGTAAAAATGTCCCTGTCGCTTCCATTCTCCTTAAAATTTCCCCATTGTCAATTTTTTTTTCCAGTGTTGGGTGTACGGCTAGTGTAATATATAGCGGCACGAAATGTGAAATCGGCATTCTGAGATCGAATTCCGGTCGAGTTTGTTACATTCACTTCAAAAAATAATCCTAGCTGATTTAAAATCCTGTTAACAAAATATTCACACGTAAAGAAAAAAAATAATTATTTTTACAATCCAAAATATGTTTCGGTTTTAAATAATCCACAAAGGGTTGATGAACCGTAAAAAAAAACAAA
Organism: Acanthosepion lycidas; assembly: GCA_963932145.1. Taxonomy (NCBI): domain Eukaryota; kingdom Metazoa; phylum Mollusca; class Cephalopoda; order Sepiida; family Sepiidae; genus Acanthosepion; species Acanthosepion lycidas. The sequence goes on along the minus strand of OZ010593.1, from coordinate 5,940,039 downwards.
AACAAAAAAAACAAACAACTCAATAAACCAATAAAACCGTCTATGGGATTTTCACTATTCTACTATAGAACCATGAAACCCGGGTTCGAATTTCACCATAGTTAATTTGTCAGGTAGGAGATTTCCTAATGTTATCGGTCTGGAGGTGGGGGACGATCCCAGCGTCCGGCACTTTTGGAAAGTACCTGAAAACCATACGACGGGTTGACCCAAACCTTGTGAGTGAAATTGGGTAAACGGAACTTGTCACTGGATCTAATTAACGCCTTTATCCACTGTGCCATGTGTCCTTGAGGACATCTGTGGATGAATTTCTGGGTATTATAAACCTAATGTCTTCAGCAACCATTTTTACCAGTGCTTATATTGCATTTATTGCTGTTATAGTTTAATGTTTTTTAGCAGAGCTCATATTGCAATTCTTGTTGTTGTTATCACAATGTCCCTCGGAACACTGATATATGAGTTGATTAAACACGTGTTACTGTTGTGCTGGTGATAATGAGTTCAATCCTTGTATCAGGTAGTGACTCGCTAGTTCAACAGGAGCAGACACTAACTGATATTACAAGGTCAAAATATCACAATAGCAGATGGCCCATATCAGCTAATCAATGGCCACTTGATGATGACCAGATGATGGGCGAAAGGTTGTGTCTGTAATAACAGTTATATCAACTAAGATGAGAACAATAGTTTGAAATAATACAAATATATTAATAATATTTCTTGTAGTTAATAGGTAAACGGGTTTGAGTAGACATTAATTATAACATTTATGGCAATAAGAAATAAAGTCGGTCTAAAGGTAATTTCTTATATATGCACACAGTTACACACATAAGCGTACACTTATATACACCGTTGTGCAAATTAATTGAAACAAAATTAATAATTCCGTTATTATTTACTTTTTTCGTATTTTTCCAATGAAGCATGACCCAATGCACATGTTTATACTTTCTATGTCCATTCCACGAAGTCGTTCCTTGCTGATTGACTACACAGCCTCGATGGATGTAAATCATGAAAGTTTGCGGTCTAGGACTGTGATTTGCTCACTGGTAAGGCTTGCTAGTGTGTTCGTGCAGCGTTACAATTTTCGTACGTTTCCTGCGATGAACGTTCGTCACAGACAATGTCCGTAGGACAACTAATCAACAGTCGAGACATTAATGTCTGGACGTGATAAAAATATGATGCAATCGCGGGTGATGCAATATTTTTCACGGCCAAAAAAATGTCATCATACACCTCAAAAATAGATTCATATTACTGCACACCACTGCAACCTAATCTGAGAGAAAAAAAAAACAAAAAAACTGATTACATCCTGTCACTCCAGTGGGTATAAAACTGACAGTATGGTGAAAAAAGGAAAACTAAAGCAGTTGTTTCAATTAATTTGCACAAGGTTGTATATAGATGTTGTAAGTTCCTAAGTTTTGTGTTCTGTGTCACTGCTGCCTTCAAGCCTTCAGACCACAACGCCACTTAACAGACTTTATCAACGAAAGACGGTTTATTTTCTTGTTTGTTTTATTATATGAGTGGGACAGACGTGGTGGCATCAATTGTAGGAAGTAGCGTGAGGAAGAACTCATGCCCACTCTTTGGCTCGGAATTCCACCACGTGCGGCCTAGCCTCTCTAAGGAATCTGAGTGTGGGAAGCGTGTCGAAGCTTCAAAATTCTTCCGGACATCTGTCGACTTCATACCGTTTTGATCTTGCATCCAAAACTTAGATTCTATCAGAATTCCACGCCCGCCAGCTAGTCTGACCAATTGTTTGCTATCCTGGCCCAGCCTCTGCCTTCTGTAACATAAAAGTTCTTTCAATGTTCATAATTGGGTCATGTGACTTTACAGCACCTCGTGAAAGTATCTATATCTAGTATGAGTAGGTGTTTTATACATATGTACGACAGAGATTGAGGTAGAAAGCGATAGCTATCTGCCGAAATCTTTTTGCTAGTGTAATGAGTTCACTCCTAACTGCCCCTATTCAAGTGGCCTTGTACCATATTAAGCTATACTTAATACAGAGGAGATATTGATATATAAATATTCATTAATGAATTATTATTGTCAACAAAACGAATGTTTGTGATTTATCTTTCTTGCTTTCTTTCTTTTTTGTATTTTTTCACGTGATACTTTCGTAAATAATTCTTTTCTATTTTCTTTCAAACACGTCTTTCTTGATTTTCGTTTTTCTTTTCTTCCTAGTGTCTTTACTTTTCTTTCTTTCTTTCTTTCTTTCTAATCCTTTCCCTTTTCTTTCTTTCTTTCTTTCTTTCTAAACATTTCCCTTTTTTTCTTTCTTTCTTTCTTTCTTTCTTTCTTTCTAATAATTTCCCTTTTCTTTCTTTCTTTCCTTCTTTCTTTCTTTCTTTCTTTCTTTCTTTCTAATCATTTCCCTTTTCTTTCTTTCTTTCTTTCGTTCTTTCTTATCATTTCCCTTTTCTTTCTTTCTTTCTTTCTTTCTTTCTTTCTTTCTTTCTTTCTTTCTTTCTTTCTTTCTAATCATTTCCCTTTTCTTTCTTTCTTTCTTTCTTTCTTTCTAAGCTTTTACTCCTTTTTTGTAACATATACTCTTGCCTCAAAAACAAATCTAGTGTCGCTGAGAAAACTAACCTGGCCGTGCGTCTCGAAAAGGACCTCCAATCGGTTGTGAACTGGGGCAGGAATTGGCTGGTCAACTTTAATGCTTCAAAAACAAAACTGCTCTCTATTAATCACCACAGAGATCCTTCCCTGCCCCCCATTAGAATGTCTGACGCTCAACTTCTCGAGAGCACCTCTCTGTGGCTGCTCGGTCTCACGTTGACTGCTGACCTGAGATGGAACAAATACATTGAGTCAATTGCTTCGTCCACCGCAAGGAAAGTTGGCTCCCTGTGCCGCGCCAGGAAATTTTTCTCCCCTGAATCGATCCTCCAGATCTACAAATCAACAATTCGCCCTTGCATGGAGTATTGCTGCCATATATGGTCTGGAGCCCCTTCTATTTGCCTCGGTGTTCTTGATAGGCTCCAGAGGCGGATATGCAATATAATTGGCCCTGCTCTGGCATTTCGTCTACAGTCACTCTCTCACAGACGCGCCGTCGCCTCTCTCTGTCTGTTTTACAAATACTTTCATGGCAATTGCTCCAAGGAGCTGCATTCGCCGGTTCCCAGACTTCATGAATTCAAGCACCCTACGAGGCTGGCATCCCACTCTCACCCTTTCACTGTTGAAACTCCTAAATGTAGCCGTCTCTTCTACTCCAATAGCTTCATATATCTCACCTCTCGCCTGTGGAACCCCCTTCCCTTATTCCTGTTTCCCTGTGAGCTATAATCTCCAACTATTCAAATGTAATGTCAATCGATATCCCCAGTTGCCTTGATCTATCCACTATCCTTCTCCTCATCCTTTCTTCTATCACTCTTATCTGATCTTGCTCCAAATCTTCTGTAACCCCTTGCGTCCTAGTGGCTTCCCGCCTTGCTTGGGGTGAAACGCTTAATAAATATATATATATATATATATATATATATATATATATATATATATATATATATTCCTTCTCGGTTTCTTTCTTTTAAACTTTTTCTTCCTCGCCGAATTTGTTAATTTAATCTTCCCCTTCTTCCTCTTTCTCTTTCTTTTTATTATTTTTATTGCATTCTCTTTTTCTATGTTTCTCCACCTTTTCTAAGACCTTTACCTCCTTCTTCCTCTTTTCTTTCTTTCTTTGCATTTCTCTCCATTTCGTTCACTAATTTCTGGTTGGTATGCTGCCTTTCTTTCTCCTTCCCTAATTAACTTCCAGCACACACACACACACACACACACACACACACACACACACACACACACACACACACACACATACACACACACACACACACACACACACACACTTACACACATGTCGTCTGCGCTATAAATCAGGCGTTAATCCGGTAAATAGAAAAGGGGCGCCATGTATAAAGATAAAAATATTCGTTCACGCTTTCCCTCTTCGGGAATAACTCCATAATTTATGGTTAAATAATATATATATATATATATATATATATATATATATATATATATATATATATATATATATATGTGTGTGTGTGTGTGTGTGTTTATATGTTTATATGTTTATATATATATGTTTATATGTTTATATATATACAGATATATATATATATACTTATATAAACATATAAACATGTTTATATGTTTATATATATATGTTTATATGTTTATATATATATATATATATATATATATATATATATATATATATATATATATATATATATATATATGTAAACATATAAACATAGCAGGGCACTGAGAGAGACTTGGGAGATGAAAAACTGTCATAATAATAATAATAATAAACTTTGCTTTTAATATTATTAGTGACTATATATTAATTGTATTTATGGGTAAAATATATTCGTGTAATAACGGGATTAGGGAGACTTGAATAGTTTTATATTATTTAAAATAAGACAGAAAAAGAGAAAAAAATCAAAGAAAATTCCAATGAAAATTAAAGTTATGTTGACGTCTGCTGAAGCACGTCGTATCTCCTTGGGCTCCAAACGCTTGTAAATGAAGATTTACTGTTGTTGTTAATAATAGAAATAGTAAAAAAAGAAAAGAAACGATTTTACTCTTGTTGTTAGTAGTAGCAATGGTATAAAATAAGGAGGTGGCCCGGCCCTGAACGTGATGGCCTACCATAGTATGGATATGCTCTGGCGCCCATAAACCGAACTAATTATAATACTGACACAACGAAAAATATTGCCAAACTGTATCAGTCATCACGTGGGTCATCAAGGACTGCGATCCCCAGTGAGGAACCAGACAGGGATCGAAAAGTCTGCAACTGGAACAACGAGAGCTAGAGGAAAACCACACCGAGGAGAGTCCTCACAGAGGCCCTCTGTATTCATTAAAAGAAAATCCCACAAAAATAGCAATAAATAAGTTCAATAAGCCTGAATGTCCGAGAAATTTTCACAGAAAATATTCGTCCTCAGGTAAATGTTATTAACACTGTTTATTATAAAGAGAGCATTTACTTAAATATTTGTATCTATAAAAAGAATGTATAACATAAAAATGTCTTGAAATAATTGTCGGACTTTGTCCATTTCATAATGTGTGACGTCATTTGTTTACATTTGATACGCTATGAGCAGATATGAATGTACGTGAGAGAATCATGGGAGATTGTAGTTTAAAAGCAGTAAAATCGACCTTGCTAACCGAACGCTCCTCTGTGGCCCAATCGGTTAAGGCACGTCAGGCTATATGACGGTTCCGTATAGGATATATATATATATATATATATATATATATATATATATATATATATATATGTGTGTGTGTGTGTGTGTGCGTGTGTGTGTGTGTTAGCCTCATAGTCCACAACAATAACTCACCTGTAAGATCCAAATTACAGAGAACCAATATTATTTATGAATTCACATGTTCCTTAAGGAACTATGTTCATGATCAAACCAAATTGATAAATAATTACAGTGGTTTTACTACAACATGCCTAACAAGAAGATTTACGGTAAATCTCTCTGATCATAACTCAATTACGTCTCATTTAAATACACATGGAAACCTACCAAACTCTATCTGTAACATACTCGTTGATAATACAAATATAATATGGTAGGTTGATTTTTCACTTTTTTTAAAATATCAAAAAGAATAATGTACCGAAATATAGACCTATTAAGTATTGATACAAAAAATTAGATCTGTCACTTCAATGGTTTCTTGAGCATTTGGCATCAAAAGTCGTAGACAAAGATGCACTGAAAAATCCACAATTTTGCAAGATTTGGACTAAATATGGATAAAAAAAAACAATTTCACTATTTAAATCAGGGAATGTTGTTATTTTGTTTTATCAAAATGAAATAAAATGTAGAAATTATAAGTAAACTTCAAATTGAAAATCTGCCCCCCACCCCATAATCACTGATGACTTTGAAATGCTGTTTTTTACCTCATGAATTAAGCAGTATTAGTTGAATACATTAAAAAATTGATTTTTTTCCGTTTTGAATGAAAATACAACAAACAAATATGGAAAAATAAAGAATAGTTTAATAGGGCTTAATATATAGAGTCAAATAACTCCATATAAGAAACCTCAGATGAAATTGATGGTCTCAATTTCTGACACAAACCTTTTGCTATTATGTGCTGGTGCCTTGCTTCAAAGCCATACACAGATTGGGAAGCTTCTGTTGTTAACTTGACTGCTCGTTCCATGCCTTGAGAATGTGAGGGAAAATCTGGCAAGTCAAGCTTCGTACCATTTAATAATTATTCCAGAATATCATTTTCAGAAAATTCTTCTGTGAGTGGTGGTTCACAAACTCCACTTAATGACAGATCTTTTAGTGTATAGCTTTAAAATTGATAGTTGTGATTCTTTTTAATCTTTTCTTGGTTTGCTCCCCACTCTTGAAAGAATATAAAAAAATTATTTGATTTATTTAAAAAAAAATGGACTCAGCTTTAATATTTATGGTGAAATTAGATAAAATGCTTAAAATGATTCCATAAATCGGTATAACTAATTTAGTCAGTTTTATATGAATAAATATTTACTAACCTAATGGCCAAAATTCTTTTTATAGCTTCTTCCCTCACTTCCAGTTCATCAGATTTGACCATTGAATATAAGATATTTTCAGGCAGTAAGGCGAAAGAATTGTATTGTATATTTTTCAATGGGATCTGTTGGATTTCATATGGTTGCTTCCTAATCCTTTGGATCATATTGAAAATATACATTTGCTGATTGTGGAACTTGTTATTTCTTTTATTTTCAAAGCAGCAACTGGCATACACATTCACAATAAAATTTATTAAACTGTGGAGTTTGGTTGAAATATTTCGTGGGTATGCACCATGAATCCATAAATACATCAGACCGATGCCTAAAGTTAACCACCTTGCCTGGTTTAATGGACCAATTTTCCATGATGCAAATCTAGAGTGCATCTTACCTCTAGAAATACCCACTGTATATTCATAAAGGAGTCTTTGGTCACAACTAAGGGTATCTGCATTTTTAATTTTAAAAATAGAATCCAGAGGACTGCCAACAGCTGAAAATGATATTTGGGGTAAATTATGGTAATCATTTGCACGTAATGTACCCAGTGGACCATTGAAGGTGGCAGGGGTTTTTTTGTGGTACCATCCACATGTTTAAAAAGAGCTCTAAATGGAAGTTTATTTTGGTGCAAGGAGCAACCAATAGTGTGAAGATTTCTGTTAAGTTTTCTTTCTAGATGTGCAGCAAAACCACTTTCACAGCCTGAATTAGCATTAGTGTTTGTCAACAAGCATAGCCTTGATAGTGTTCACACTGTTGAATTCATGCAAAACATCAGCCACTTCCTCGGCAAGAACCACACCAGTTGCACTGATATTAGGAAGAACCCTATGTGTCAGATATTCACTTTCATATGTCATTTTTGTAACAGTCAAGTGGCGTTCTGGTCTCTTGGTTTTTTGCAGTCTTCTCTCCATTTTCCTCCACTATTTCCTTGTACATTAGTGTGTCTTTGTCAGTTCTCCCATCAACTCCAATACAATACTTTTTATATTAATATTGGGGATAAGAAGGGCCATAGCCCTCAAATCCAAGAGCAATGCATTAGCAAGGCTGGCTATTGGAAGATACATCACCACCGATCAACTCAACAGCATACCGTGGAATTTTGATAGCCTTATCAAAATTCTACGGTATGCTAGGCCCTTTGGGATGCTTTTTTCTGCCATTCTTATTAAAATATCTGACAAAGAAAATATATGTATTATCAGAAATTACACAAAAATATTTTTCAAAATAAATTGGAAAATAAAGTTTGAAATGCATTCAGAAGTAAAGTTTAATTACATAAAGGTAAAGTTCGTTCCGCCATTAGGCTTGTAAACAGGCTTTTTAATAAAACACTAATTTTGAAAATATAAACAAATTACAATAATTATAAAGTTGTATTATAAAGTTATAAAAGTTGTATTTTTTTTAATAGTTAAGTATATTTTGATGAAAAATAAAATAGATATTTGTGTGAGTTAAAAGCATAAAGACAGTAACCAAAAATAAAACGAACTTACAAGAGGATGTAATTACTACCGGTAAATAGCGAAAAAAATATCCAGTAAAAACGACGCCGTTAATAAGTAGTTATTTCTATTTTAAACTCAATATTTTAGTGTGTTTTATTTTTTATTTTTAGTAATTTCATTTAATTGAATAAGAGAATAGATAATGAACTCAAAAATATCCATCATTAAACGTTATTTTATTTTCTTCTTTTTGTTAAGACTCGGTTTTAATTTAACCCACACATGTTTCCGGTGACATCGATACGATGATAAAAATCGCAATTTATTTGATCTTTAAGTTCGATTGCTCAAATAAATACGAAGTTTTGAAGAAAAATATTTTTTGTGGTATTTATTTTCCACGAGTTATTCTTTTTAGAGTACCAAAACTGACATACCCTAATACACATCCACATGTAAAAAAGACTAAAAAGCGAAGCGTTATTAATAAATAAGAAAAAGCCAACAATAATATCAACTGTAAACACGGCCACAATGTGCTGACCGTGTTTGGAAAATAAAGCATTCCTAAAACTTTAGATACTTACATAAAACAATCCATACATTCAGTTAAATGTTAAAAAAAAATCATCCTTGATAGTGGTTAGAAGGATAGCCGAAAGCGCTTGATCTTACGGAACATTGGGACAATTTTTTATGTCCAGAAAAGAAGAAAATTATTAGAAAATATAAAATTTGAATAAAAAACTTAATCGTGATACCTTGTCAATCGTTGTTAATTAAACTTGTATAAAAGAGGGATTGCTACCCAAATACACAATATATATATATATATATATATATATATATATATATATATATATATATATATATGATTATGTCATGTGCTCACCATTCTTCTTGTCTTCGTTTACTTATGTTGTCATTGATTGATGTAGATGTCTATCAATTGTGCCTTACTTCCCGAAAAATCTCCCCTTTTCGGAAGATAAAAAGGGATTTATTTCAAGCCCCTTGCAGTTCAAATGGACCCGGGGCTACAGGAGCCGATAAACTTTTCGTCGGTTCAATGAATGTTTCCCCCTCATTTCAAAAATTTTCTTTCTTATATTAAAATAATTAATCAAAGTCGATGGTGGAGTTCGACTGTTCGTCTTTTGAATTAGCAAACAGAACATCAACTAACATTAGATTGACCAGAAAATAATCTCGCTTTTTGTTTTAGGGGTGAGTACGAATAGAAAAGCGTTTCTGGTAAAAGAAAACTTTAGTTTATTTGTCAAGCGTATAATAATCGTTGTAAGAAAAGCCCATATCATTTTCAAAAGCCGTTCGTAATTTAAAGGACCATTGCGATGTTGTGAATACCATGGATCGAACATGTGAGCAACGACGAAGTTCTAGAGACAATGGCAATAAAAAAAAAGCATACTTAGAATCAAGAAGAGATAGTTGAAATTACTGGAGTAGATAAAGAGGAAAGACGGCTTGGGAAATTTGATACTCACAGGACATATTGAGAGGTAAGGGAGTCCGGAAAACAACGCATAATCTACCTGTTGAGCTTGAGTGAATGGATGGTGTAGCAGTGTTTGGGTGAGATAGCAAAAATTCAAAGGTTATTAAGAGCTACAAAGGACAGAAAATGGTGGAGAGACAAGATCTCCAACGTCTTGAAGGGATGCGGCACATAGGAGACGATTGTGAAGTGAATTCTTTTATTCGTTTTGTAAAAGTTCTACAATACAATCACTGACAGGCAGTCTTTGTCACACTACACTAAGTTACTATGTGAAATTAATGTCTACCGGCCTAGACATAAGTATCGAAATACCTTAATAAGTCATTTGATGAAACGAGAAATACCGTGGGATGTAAAAATTCCGTTAATGTACATCGGCCTAGAAAAGTCTAATTAAATTAAATGTCACTCTGGAACTTGTATACACTGGTTCTTCGAAAATACCTTTTAGCCAGGTGTGCTCTACCGTTCGGCCAGGGAGGTGTGTAAAGCGAACTATAGTAATCAAGAATAATGTTTGATTAAAATTCATTAATTACACAAATTACTTTGTTTATTAATTGCATAAATTAGTTTGTTTACATTTCGAATACACATATATTTTCAGCAGATATATACATTGAAATGTCTCAACAAGAGATGCATATTTCAAAAGTTTATTGATGCTTGTTTTCGTGATCGATCTGTAAATTACGCCTGGCTAAAAAGTGGTTTTCCAAGACAAGAGGATACAGGTTCGTTCCTTGTCGAGATGTCGAATTTTTTTTAGTAACAGTTTTTTTTTTTATCTAAGCCAATAGATATTAATTTGATTGAGTGAGAGAAAAAACGATCTGGAATGTAGAGTCAAACATGTGTATACACTGCAACAACATAGACACGAATACATATATTTATTACTAATGGGCCCTCCAACACGATTCGACCCTGCATTCACCTTTGCAGAAGGAAACACCATTTTAATCTTGCCTGCTTTGACAATTAACCAAAATCTCATTTTGCCTTTAAATCATCTTCAAAGTTCATGTTTTCTTTCTGTTTTGTTCAAGTACTTTCGACTATTTCAGTCATTTTCAAGAATTGGGTATTATCAGTATAGTCAAACGTACTCCAAAAAAAAAAAAAAAAAAGCAGAGAAAACATAAAATTTGTACAATTTATTCATGATTTAATTCCCGATGTACAACATGCCATCTTGAAATTAGAAAAGATAATAAAAACTTAAATAGACAGATCTTCACAGTTAAATTTAGCAAAACTAGCCTTGATAAATTTTTTCTACCTAAATATGTAAACACACATGCACACATACACAAACACACACACAGCTACTCGAGTTTTCAAACATGACAATGTTAAATTGGTTTGGTTTATATATATATATATATATATATATATATATATATATATATATATATATATATATATATATATAGAGAGAGAGAGAGAGAGAGAGAAGGGCACTGCTCTAAATTCAGTGTTTATATACCATATCAGCCCATACTGAAGAAACCTGTAGTCGGTCAAGGTCGAGTAGTTATGGTCTGGTAATATATATATATATATATATATATATATATATATATATATATATAATTATTTTTTTAAAATATGAATCCATCGCGACATAAGAGTTTCAAAAATAGGAGCTAAAAACTTCAATTTTAATTTTTATAATTAAATTGAATTAAAGTATCAACTTCTGTTTTATCTTGAAGCGAAATTTTTTGAATAACTATTCTTGAAATTTACGCAGCGTTATAAGCATATTCATTATATATATATATATATATATATATATATATATATATATATATATATATATATATATATATATATATATATGGTTGGATTGGTGTGAGTTTGTGACCCTGGGTTTCACGGTTTTGCGAACGTCAGACAAACCGATTAATTTTTTAAAATTTTGATTTTTTTTAAAAAAATTAATCAGTTTGTCTGACGATCGCAAAAGGGTGAAACCCAGCGTCACAAACTCACATAAATTCAGACAAATATGGTAGCTCTATCTCTGATATTGAGCGCTTTCTACTAAGTACCGCACATATAATATATAAATAATTATATATATAATATATTACACACACACACAAACACACACACACATACACGCACTAACATATATATATATATATATATTTAAATATATATATATATGTTTAAACGGAACGCTGATCATATAAAACTTTCAGTTATCTGTTTGGATAAGTCTTGTTCTTATGTCCATCGTCTTTGTCATGTTGAATTGATAATGTTAATTATATTTTATGAATATGTCCTCAAGATTGTTTATTAGACCGAAACGTCCGACGTTGACATTATATTAACATTAAAACAGCATAATTGCATATAAGGATTTTTGTTTGTTTTTTCCGTATATTTTTCTTCATATATATATTTATATTTATATACACACACTTTTCACACACTTTTCACACACACACACACACACACACACACACACACACATATATATATATATATATATATATATATATATATATATATATATATATATAGTTTAAAAATCAGTTGAATGCGCTATCTTGGTTCCAACCTTACCTCAGGCAATTTTGATCTAATGATCTTTTAACACTTTATTTTATTTAAACTAATGAACGCTATATTATTTTAAAAAAAATAAATAAACAAACGCACTACGTTATTTGTAACAGAAATGGAGGAGGAGGAGGAGGATATTCTTTTAAAAGTAAAAAAATCAAAAATCATCCTTGATAATGGCCAAATGTATAGGCGAAAACGCTCGAATATACGAAACATTCGGACAGTTTCTACATATGTCTAGAAAAGAAGAAAATTATATGAAAACAAGAAAAATTAAATAAAAAAAAACTGAAACGCAGTTCCTTGTCAGTCGTTTTTAATGAAACTTCGAAACTCGTGATAAAAATGAACATACTCAAATTGCGATAGTCTATGAAAATGTTTTTTTTCTCTTTTACTTGCTCCATTTCGTAATGTTTAAATGATGGAAAAAAACAATTTTAAGTTGTTTTTGGTTAAATGCTGGCCCTAAAAAGTCGCTTAATAACCTGTTGCTTGCTATACAGAAATGCATCTTTGTGAAGAGAAAAAAGTTTGGTACATATCTGATTGATTTTCAATTGCTAATGATAGGACAAGTAATTTTGGCACATCGACGTTGTTTAATGCTTTTCAAGCTTGTCTTGTCCGATCCTTTATGACTGAATGGTGAATTCGGTCCTCACTAGGTAACCCATACACTCGGCTTTGTGCCACATCTAAGCTACCCTTAAAATCATCATAGGACAAATAAATAAGTCGGATTTTAGCCAATCAAAATTAGTAATTCTGCTTGAGAATTCAATAAAATGATTTCTCCAAAACAGGTTCAGTTCAATTACCGTCAAAAAAGAAAACTTAACAATGGTTTAGGCAATTTTGGATTTGAAAAGCTGAAAATTATTTTGAAAAACCCTTTTAGGTCAGCATGAAGATAGAAATTTCGCAAAGGCGTTCGATAAAGTACGCTACAAAAATCTGTTAGAGCTGCTCAGACATTTTGGCATATTAAAGAAAGACATTAAAATAATCAAAAATCTATACTGGCAGCAAATTGCCTACATACAGATAGAAAATGAGTTCAGCAGATATACAAACACAGAAACGGCTGTAAGACAAGGATGTTTCTTTTCACTGGATTTATTCAATTTGTACAGCGAGGCAATTCTGAGAGAACTAGAAGTCCTACCAGGATTCATTAGTGGCGGCAAAAATCTTAACAATATAAGCTATGCAGGTGACACAGTGCTGATAGCAAACAGGGAAAGGAAACTACAAAACATCCGACAGAAGGTAGTGAAGGATAGCAAGACGAAAGGACTAAACATAAACTACAAGAAGACAGAATACATGGTTATCAGCAAAATGGTAAGTCCAAAGGGTAACTTACAAATGGCGGATACTAAAATGAAACAAGTACAGAAATTTAAACATCTGGGAAGTGTTCTAACAGAGGATGGAACGTGCGACAGTGAGATCCGAAGACGTATTGGGATGGTCAAAAAAGTATTCCAGAAGCTAAGCAGAATATTAAGCAACGAAAATTTTCTTTAGAAACAAAGAAAAGGGTACTGAAGTGTTGCGCGACATCCATGCACCTGTATGGCAGCGAATGATGGACATTCTCTTCAGAGATGAAAAAGTGACTTGAAGCAACAGAAATGTGATTCTACAGAAAGATGCTGGGCGTGCCACGGACTGAATATGTGAAAAACAACGAGATTTTAGAAAAAATAGAAACAAAACAGAAACTTATACTTAAAATCAGGAAGAGACAGTTGAAATGTCTGGGATACGTAATGAAGAATAGTAATCCGTATAGTGATCAGTATAGAGAAATAGTATAGTGAATAGTATAGAGAATAGTGATCCGTATATTAATAGAGGAGTGTAGAAATAGTCATCCGAATAGTAATCGGTATAGTGATCAGTATAGATAACTAGCATAGTGAATAGTATAGAGAATAGTGATCCGTATATTAATAGAGGAGTGTAGAAATAGTCATCCGAATAGTAATCCGTATAGTGATCAGTATAGAGGAATAGCATAGTGAATAGTATAGAGAATAGTGATCCGTATATTAATAGAGGATAGTGTAGAAATAGTGATCCGAATAGTAATCCGTATAGTGAGCAGTATAGAGAAATAGTATAGTGAATAGTATAGAGAATAGTGATCCGTATATTAATAGAGGATAGTGTAGAAATAGTGATCCGAATAGTGATCCGAATAGTAATCCGTATAGTGATCAGTATAGAGAAATAGTATAGTGAATAGTATAGTGATCTGTATAGTAATAGAGGATAGTGTAGAAAAATATTTTGATTAAAGAAACAGTATTTTATATATTTTAAAACCTTTTTGTATCTGGTTTTAAGATTTTGACCAGGGGTGTATACATTTCCTTTGCCATCACGTGATCTACTCATTCAAAATGGGATCCACTGTGTTTGCTTTCTGGTGATCTGTGTTCAAACTCCAGTGTCGACAACGACACTTTTTTTTATACAACACTGATGTAACATCGGGGGCATATTTTTAATCCCAAGTTGTGTCCTTCTCCATTCTACTGCAAAATTTTCCCGTCATAATCATTTTTTTTTCATGAGCCTGCATTGTATTTCTGCAAGCACGTTGACGTTGGCGTTCAAGTAACGTCTTCCCAATTCAAAAATAATTTGTCACGTTCTCTTTAGCACCGTCGAGTTTAACGATAATATCTAGTCAGGAACCTGGGACAAGGAGGAGCAGACAAAATGGCCCAGTTGGTAACGACGCATCGCGGCGGTTCGTTCTTTTCAAACAGGTTTAGCGGGGCGCGGACGAGGCAATATTCACATCGACAGGTTCACCCCTTGTTTGATAATCCTTTAAAATTCATTGATGTATGTATTGTTTTACTTATATAATCAAAGGTTTGCAAGTGCTTTGCTTACATCTGCGTTCGTGCGTGTCAAAGCAATAACTCTTAAGTATTCTTATTTAAATGTATGTATATGTGTGTGTATTTGCGTCAATATAATATATACGTTATATATATATATATATATATATATATATATATATATATATATATATATAGATAGATAGATATGAAATAGCTGGACACAAGTATTCGCGGATCCCCGTCAAATAGGGCGGCTAGCCAATCTCTATTGCAGACACTCGCTCAGGTACATTTGTCTTTGTTCAACACCTACAGAACCCAACAGTGGTTTATACTGCAGCTATGCTGAGCATACCTTAGTTACAGTCTCTGGGAGAGAGTGTGTTATCTAGAGTGATAGACATTCTAAACGGCACACTCAAACCCTCGGTCACGATGACTTGTGATTTCGTGCTAGCACAGTGTTCCGTCTACACAAATTCATTCACAAGGCTTGGGTCAACCCGTGGTATGGATTTCAGGCACTTTCCAAAGGTGCAGCACGCTGGGATCGTCCCTCCTTCAGGCCAATAACATCAGGAATTCTTCCTAACAAATCGACCATGGTAATATTCGAACCCGGGTCTCATGGTCAGAAAGCGAAAGTTCTAACCACTCGGATATATATATATATATATATATATATATATATATATATATATATATATATATATATGATTAATCGCAGTAAATTGTCACTTAGCTGATTGATATTACCTTCAAAATTCTGTTTTCGTAGGCAGACTTGTCCGTCCACTCTTCAGTAGGGATCAGCAATTTACTGTTTATGTCTTTTTCGATTTTTTCGTTTTAGGCACATTTAACACGGGTGTAAATTTTCTTCCGTATTCTCTGTGTTATGTGAATTACATATTAGACACTTCCTTCTCTTTCGACGTAAGAGGGTGCAGCAACTTAGTTCTTAGAACTTTTTAATAATTGTCCTTTATTCTTGTTCACAATTCATCAGATTTACAGTTCAAATTAACGTCGTAATTACGAATGTTCACTTTTCCAGTCATCAATCAACGCCATTTGCTGACACCTGTCGTCAAGCGATAAGCAACTTATTTAAACATTTTTGGAAATTAAAATAAAAATGTCTCCGTCTCGTTAAACCAGAAACTCTTAATTTTATGAACTGTGAGCAAGATTAAAGTACAATTACTTTTTTTTCTTAAAAAGCAGTAAAAAAACAAATTTTTGCGAGGGCAGACTGATTTTCTTACGATGTCGTGGAAGTCGCAAGTAGCTTGTAGAGTTGGTGACATTCAAACAGTAAGAGACGAAATATTCGCGACTGCATGCTCTGGCTCCAAGTCGCCCTTTGCCACTGATATATATATATATATATATATATATATATATATGAGGATCTGACAACTTAACTGATTCAGTTATGAAATTATGTACGATAATCTTAAGTGACACTTACGAACCGCTAGTGATTTACAAAGGAGACCGCAGATGGAGCAAGAGTAAGTATTGTGGGATGAGATCACTGTTAGATTGGCTGACGTTTTAGATCTTGCTCTCGCTTCTTGAAGACGATTCAGACAAGCTGATTGAAAACTGCTGAGTCAACTAAGCGCTCGAGGGTGTTATGAGGTATATTAACAGCTGACATTATATATATATATATATATATATATATATATATATATATATATATATATATATATATATATATATAGATAGATAGATAGATAGATATATAGATAGATAGATAAACCTAGTGAGCCAGAAAAACTTACCCAGGTTTCACCTAAGCGGGTCGTCTATGCGTTTCTCTTTGCCGCTTTAGCCAGCTTTCCCTGACGATACGCTTAGGTGAAACCTGGGTAGGTTTTTCTCTCTCACTAGGTTTATCTAGGTCTGCTCTACGGTTGTATTGAGCTCTTTTGTTAGTTAGTTGTTTACTCGTATCGGAGTTTTTTCTTTGGGCTTCAAACCTGTATCTGTGGGATTTTTTTTTGACAGACTTTCATGTTTCTAGCTCTTTCTTTTTTTAAAACCTTTTTTTCCCTTGAGATTGATTTGATTGTCAAAATCTAAATAAAAAATTCGAGGGTTTTTCGAAACGAGCATAGTTACCTATATTTGTATACATATATATATATATATATATATATATATATATATATATATATATAGAGAGAGAGAGAGAGAGAGAGAGAGAGAGAGAGAGAGAGTGAGAGAGAGAGGGGGGGAGAGATTTTTCCATGTCAACAATACAGTTAAATTGGTATAAAAGACAATTGGAAAAAAATCTTAAATTTTTCCGATGCGTTTCGTCTTCCGACTTTTGTCGATATGGAAAAAAAATCTCTTAGTATAAAGGAAATTTCAACCAGAAAAAAGCTTAGACAGAATATATATATATATATATATATATATATATATATATATATATATATATATATATATATATATATATATATAAAGCATAAAATAGGCAATAAAATGTGCATATTTGTTCGACGGATGGAACGTTTAAAGCAAGGTATTACAATCAGGAATCATTCTTTATGGTGGCAAAGTATAAATATGGAACAAGTTTCGCCATTTATATATGTTAGATAAAACAAAATTAAGAAGTATCTCATTGTGGAATGGGATCTGGTGAGGAAAATCCGCGCTTTTAGTTTCGGGAACAAAATGTGCAAATGTGCAAATCTATCTATCTATCTATCTATCTATCTATCTATCTATCTATCTATCATAATAATAATAATAATAATAATAATAATAATAATAATAATAATAATAATAACAATAATAATGATAATAATAATAATAGCACATATTGTTAACGCCTAGCAAAACACGTAGTCCAGAGAATTACTGGAGTTTAACGTTTAATGCTTATAGTTTAAAGGCAGACATTTTCTTGTCAAGAAAGTGCTTAATATTAAAAAATAGAGCAACAATAGATCAAGAAATGTTCAAAAGACTTATTTTGTTTTCAAGTTTCACATATACACCACTCAAGGTCAGATGAATCAGTTGAATTAATTAACAGATATCATATTTATGTATACAACATAACAATGCTTAATTAATAAGTTTTTTTATGTAATCTATACAGGGGTGGGGGCATCTGTGAAACATGACTTCGGAAATATGTTTTTTGGAAATTTCCTTAGCTATTAACTAGGTAAATATATGTATCTATGTATATCTGAAAAGGTATGAGTCATTTTCAAGGATACACAGACAGATGAATAAAAGATTTGAGGCAACAGACAGTATGAGAATATCTTGGATTGGACATATGAAGCCAATAAGAAGTGTAAGAGAAAATGAAAAGATATAGGACACAGGAAGTTTCCTGTGTAAGGGGTTACTCGATATTAACAGGTAATTTGTGTGGTTAAGAGGGGAAGATAACAGTTAACCCTAGCTTGAACAGGTTAAGCTTGTAGTGATTGGGGGGGAACATCCTCTTGGCAGTTGGTTCCACAGAGCAGTGGTTCACGGGAAGAAGCTGTTCGTGTGGAACTTACTTCTCACCGATGGAATACGGGGGGTGCATTGTTTGCTACTATGTAAGTGGCATGGCGTCTTCTTGGCGTGAAGGTTAGAACTTAATATAAAAATGAGATAGTTGAGGTTTCTAGGGCACATAATGAGGAAAACGGGCTTACAAAATTTGACACTCGCATGAAAGGCAAAAGGGACAGAAAATATCCTACGAGAAGAATAAGAAGACGACGACGACGAAGAAGAAAAAGACGACGACGCCGAAAAAGAAGACGACGACGACGATGACGAAGAAGAAGAAGAAGATGATGACGATGAAGAAGACGACGACGAAGAAGAAGAAGAAGAAGAAGACGACGGCGACGACGACGAAGAAGAAGAAGAAGAAAAAAGACGACGACGATGACGATAAAGAAGAAGATGATGACGATGAAGAAGACGACAAAGAAGAAGACGAGGACGACGAATAAAAAAAAGACAACGAAGAAGAAGAAGACGAAGACAAAGATAAAGAAGAAGAAGAAGACGGAGACAACGACGATGACGAAGAAGACGACGACGAAGAAGAAGAGTGGATGCACATACGTATATACATACACATGCAAACACCTTTGTATCCTACACGAAGAAGAAGAAGAAGAAGAAGAAGAAGAAGAAGAAGAAGAAGAAGAAGAAGAAGAAGAAGAAGGATGTATTTTTCAAGCCGGGTCGACAAGAGCGGTACCTTTCAACATCCGGTAAATTTGACGGCCACAACGGGCCATGTTTGTAAGATCAGAATAGCTAAGGTGAAAGGTGAGCGCCTTGTCACAGTGCGCCCCATGCCGGTAAAGGCGACAGAATTTGGGGGAACAAGCCAGAGCTTTACCCTACAAGTGTATTTTCTCCCAACATTAGGAAAAGAGTTCAGCCAGTGCAGAGGCTGGTCGCTTGGTATATTCGTCTTGATCCCACTTACTGGATAACAACTATTCCATATTCCTGGCAGACATTTTTTCCGGACACACACAGACACACACACACACACACACACACACACACATACATATATATATATATATATATATATATATATATATATATATATATATATATATATATATATACAAATCAAATTATAGAAGAACGAACAGTAAGATTACAGCGTTCAAAACATTAATTTAAAAATAGTGCTCAATACACAAAGTAGAGCCATAAATATTTATTTATCATATGCAGTGTTACATTAGGACATGCACATAAGCACTACAAAATTGTACATTTTTGTTTCAACGTCAAAAAAGGGAGGACATTTTTAGACGTCTTATGAGGTGGGGAGTTATGGTGTTATAGTATAACATCATAACTCCCCGCCTGATGATATATATATATATATATATATATATATATATATATATATATATATATATATATATATTACAATCCAAAGTGATATATATATTTAGAAAATATGATAAACTGGAAAATTGTTTATGTTATATTTAAAAAAAACAAAACAGACAGGGCCTGTATATTTAATTTTTTTTATTATATTTTTGTTTATATATATATATATATATATATATATATATATATATATATATATATATATATATATAGATAATAAATTAACTGATTTAAAATATGGTTTCTTCGCTACACAGTAATAGCCATGTTTCAAAAATCGAAGTTAAAAACTTCAAATTTAATTATATAATTAAATTAAAAGCATTAGTTCTGTTTCATCTTCAAGCGAATTTTGGCATAACCTTTTTTTCAATTTACTGAGTTTTAAACGCACATATAAATTCATAATTTCTTGTTTCCAAGGATACAGAGAAATCCAACCATTCAGAAAGGGGCAGTAGCGTGTTCATTATATATATATATATATATATATATATATATATATATATATATATATTTAGATTATTACTTATCTTATTCTTTTCGTTTCTATCACATATTTTATTAAATGTTCCATATTGTTGTCATAGAAAATCTGTTAGGAATGGTGAAATGTTGTATCGACCTCGGCGCAAATTGACTGTGGATTATCTAGAAATGAGGGCTCTCTCTAACCATTTTCATCCTAGTGAATTGTTTTCTGTTTTGATCAGGGTAGCATTCTTTGGAGAAAAATTGTGGTTAGTCTCATTAAGGTGAGCAACTAATGCATTTACGGCGTTGTTATGTAAAATATCTCTTGTTTTCATTTAATCGTTCATTTAAATTCCTCTAGGTTTATCCGGCGGATGTTTACGACAATTATATGACCATTAACATACAAAAAAACAAAAAACAAAAAAAAAAAAACGGAAAAAATTTTCAAATCGTGCGCATGTGCAATAGCCTCAACATTAACAAACTCAGTTCAATGAAATTCTAAAGGACGAAACGCGTCAAACAAAAACTTATTTCCAATTTGCCTTGTTGAGAAAGGACGCA